>CM073770.1:80287662-80642662 GCA_037158775.1 Hetaerina titia
CGCAAGTAATAAAGATTCTCTCTAGATCTTCTCCTCGTATTTCACCTTGGACTACGGACTGGACGGAGGAGAATGAGGGTGGGCCGGCTTGATGATCTGTTCTTACGGCGACAAAGTGGACCCTTTTGATTCCAAAGTTTCCTTTTATTGAAGTGCATTACTGTTATTTTGCCTTTTCACATTCTTCAACGCCAGAACTCCAACATTTTTGTCTTTCATGCTTGTGGATTGGTTGAGTGAAAGTTATAGGGAAATAATTTCACACCCGGAACTGAATTTTCGAAAGAGAACAGAAATTTCAGAGATAACTACTGAAGATATAAGCCTTTGCGTGCGGTAGGCTTAAAAAAAAATACTTTTTGGTTTACGACACACATCTTTTCACAACACGAGAAATTCAAGGATAGAACGTCAGTTACTTAGTTCTAGAAAAATTATTCGCTCTAGGCTGAATTTGGTGGAGATATTGTTGATACTTTCATGCAATTTACCGAACCCAAAGACATATCTGCGACCCGCAGATTAACGCTGGCAGTAATTAGCCCTCTAGTCTTGGTGAATTATTCTGGAAATTTCCTTCCAGTCAAGTTCCGTATTGCTGTCGAAGTTTCAACGGACAACTCGTCCATCTCATCACATCTCCGTCTTCAGGGCTGAATGAGTAGTTGGATACAATAATGAGAATATATTAGCTTAGTATGCATTACCATTTCAATGAGTGCGTTAAATAATTATCCAACGTCCTTACTATTATTATCAGTAAATATCACATCAATAGAATTTTGGTTGGAAGTGCATATTTAGATGAAATAGTTAACTTATGAGTGTCTTTCTCATACCCCCTATCATTGATTTACAGATATATTGTTAATTTACACGGTAGTCTACTTTTATTTATTTTAAGCATCAGGTAGTAACTTAGAGGTAGAAAAATGAGATAAATTGCCATTATTATATTGCAGCTAACGGATAGGGTCTAGACCCTTAATCTGGTTGATTCTTTCATTAAATTTAAGATTGTAATTTTTTCGTAATGAAATTAGGATAATTATTTAATTGTGTTCTTCATTTAATGAGCATGAACTTCCACAAAGTTGAGTCTGAAACAATTGAATGAATAAGTCTCTATCGAAAATTTCAATGTGCAGGTTCAATAATTTTGAATTAATTTTGAAGAAAAAAAGCTCAATAATTGTCATTAAAATTTGGCTCCTGAAAATAGTTGACTATCCTCTTAAGTCCGTTAATATGCATGTATTTCACGATTGAACTCTGCTTCGTGTCTTTTTCTCATGCGTTTGGAGTGGGCTCTTTAAAAATAAAGGTAAAGAAAGTTCTCACTGGTGCCAAATATCTTTTTCAAAAGAAAAAAAATAAAACAACATTGACTGGATATTTTCCTTTTTTTGAACTCCACATTTCGAAGACCTTATCGACAAGCGACCGTTGGCGTCACTGGTTCTTTTAGAAATTGGGAAAAATGGTTTTCCGATCTTCTATTTTTAAGGAATTACACCATTTGTGGAATGAAAAGGCATAATGATGCTCAGCTGAAATGACTTTTGTAATGCACTCTTAAACACTATCTTTGCCAAAAAATTTTGTAATAAAAACCAACGATCAGTGTAGAGTATTTCACAGGGTCTAGAGTATTTCACATTTTTGACATTCCCTTTATATACCGTGGCCGGTACGGCATGTTTAATTTAAAATAAAAACCTCCTGCAATCAGTTACAGTTGGTGTAATTAATGTATGATATTTTCATTGTATTCATTATTAAATTTAAAAATCATTGCCACTAATTGTAAATGTGGCTTCCAATAAACTGTGGCGTTTATTCAAATTAACATTTCATTTGAAATATTTTTCCAGTTCAATAGATTTTCAATCACATTGATAATCAATTATAATCGGTGGTGTCGAAAGCTTACTTTTGCCCATGCATTATAAGTTCTGCAACAAAAATATGCAGCCCTAGTAGTTTGTTGTAAATTTGCCCAACATAATTTGCATTGAAAAATAATGCTTGAATAGTTTGTCGTTATTCCCTGGTAAATTATCTTTTGTAGAAGCATATATAGGCTGGATCAAAATTTATTTCATGCATCTACAATGCCTAAAGCGTTAGAATATTGGTGGCATTTATGGGATATTCATGCTTTTGAATTCTTTCATGCGTAACTCTACCCGGCTAGCAAAATTCTCCACAAAAACCTCTTCGTGCTCAAATCAGTTTTTTTCCAAAGTACTAGTGCGAAAATGCTTAGGTAATACTAGGGTATTTCTGTGCGTGGTAAATTTTTATAGCGATCATTATGCCCCCCCCCCTTCCTCCAAGACACCCATGTTCTTTTCATCAGTTCAGTTTGCTCGTGGAAGCGAAGTTTAGATCTCCCTTATATTGGACTAATATCGCTTTTCGAACGTACACCATTAATCAATCAATGCTTTCAACCTGACAAGCAACCCCTCCTTGAAAACCTTCGCTTCGCACCGTGAACATGTCTACCACCACCTTCTCTATTTCTGATTTCTCTTCTTCCGTCTCTCTTCCCCACTCTCCGCATTCCTCACTTCTGCCTCCATCGAGCCTTTTCCTCTATTTTCACACCACTTCCACTCTCAAGTGATCTCCCTCCTCCAGTCTTTGCTTTTTTTCACTAGACATCTCTCGACATTACCGGATCTACCTTCCTCTTCTTTCTTCTATGATACTTTTTTTCTGCTCCGGTCATCTCGTTTGACTTCTCAACCGATCTCCTGTTCTGCCCTTAGGCATCAGCTAGCTCCAAATGGAATGTGCGTCAATAGTCTACGCTCGGAATCTAACCGAAGTGGAAAGAGGTATTGTCAATTACTTCTCCCATCCCAAAGCCCGTCAGGGCTTTTATTTCTCCTCCTCAGTCATGTGCTTCTGATTTATTTTGTTAATCTGTATGTTTTCTTGGATTGACTACCATTTAATGATTGCTGAAGAGGGAACGTTAAACGCTCCTGGATATTTTCAGAAGAGGTAAACTAAAGCTAACAGTTTCAGGCTTAACTTTGTGGAATTCCGTCATGGTGAGAGCAGGAGAGGTAAACTAATTATAAAATTACTGGTCATAGTGGTTTTCTTTGTTTCATAGCTCCATTTCTGGAAAATATTGTTGGTTTTAAATACGTTAGAGAAAGCTTTTAAGCTATGCTCGCTTTATTCTAAATAAAAATGCAAATGAGACATGGACACGTAATTAATTGCATTTCTTTCTCAGGTTTCCAAAAGGATTAAGTTGTTTAGAATTTAGTTTACTAATTTGAGTTGATTTAATTTTTTATTCAAGCTATTTAATCTTATACTGGTAAGACCTTCTTATAACCCTTCTATCATTAAACGCAAAACGTGAAATGTGTAAATGAGCAAAGAGAACCCGAAAAAGTTCTATTATTATTATTACTGCTAGTCAAAAATCCACTAGGAATTGACAGGAGAAAGTTCAAAATTTGAAGTTCACCAGTCACTTTAAGAGTGCTGTAATGGAGCATGGAAGGAGCATGGAGAAATAACGAGAATAATAGGCATTGGGAATTCGGTCTAGGATTTAGAAAGCTCAATTCAAAAAGTAATTACCTGTGAAAATTTGAACGAGAAATAATGTTGGTAAAACGTAGCTTGAATTTTTTCGCTCAGTATCTCTTTTCAAATGAAGTAATTTTGTGTGATTTTTAGGAATAAATTTTTTTACAAATGCGTGTTTTTAGGCTAAATACTTCCAATCACTCTTCCCGGTATTATTCTTTTGGCTCTTTTTTCTTTGTCTTACGTAGCTAGCATTCTTATCATTTCTCTTCCCAAGCGTTTTTCATTTTCTAAATCCCTGCCTTCATACTCCTCACACACTTCCCCGTCCTATCTTCTATTTCCGAAGTCCTATCCCACTGCCATGAAGACCCCGATCTTATCATTGACGAACAAAAGGGGTAGAGTTTCCCAAGGAGTTTTCCGCGTGCGATTGGGTTTTAGAAGAACGATGCCGGCACACGTCAACTCAAACAATCCAGGCCCAAAAACCCACCTACCCTCCATCCATCGCTCACTTCTTGCTGAGTACCAGCTCATCCCCCTCCTCTTCCCGCTGACTCACATTTGGCCTTCTTCCTCCCCCTTCCTCAACCCTTCGTCATCCATGTGGCTCGGCTCTATTTAACCTATCCACCGGTTTCCTTATTCTTCTCTTCCTCGCTCCACTCTTGTAGCTTTGACAAAAACTTGGTGGAACCTCTTTCCCTTGCGCTCTTTCCCGTCCTCTACCGACACATTTCTTTCCGGATATCTCTGGCGCAACGTAGCCGAGGAAATTCCATTCCTATCACCGTTCTGCGGGATGCGCGTTCGCTTCCCCTCACTCTTAAACACCAAATTCCTTCCTCTTTCGTCCTTCGTACCCCTCTCCCTGTTATTTCATCTCAGCCTTTCGTTTTCCCTTCAAAGCTCGGCGTTTTATTCTCCCTGCCTCCTCTGCCGGTAAATTTCTCTCCATTCGCCAAATCATATTTCTGCTCCTCCGTTTCTGGCCGAATTTTTCCATGATTATCATTCAATTTTTTGCCACTACCGCATCGTGTTCTGCCTTTTTTTTCAATCACCAAAACCCCTTTTCGCATTGCTGATTTGGTTTAAGTTTCATTTTTGTTGTCGCTCTCAGCAACCTGCTTGCTTTCGTCATCGCATGAGTTCTTTACATTTGTTTGGGCAAAATATTTTTTTAATTTGAAACAATTTATAGTGTGACGGACAATAGATTCCAACGCGATTTCTCCTTTAAGATACTTAATTTACTACTATTTAGTTTTTTTTTATGTTTGACAAGTAACTGATGTGGAATACTACCCCTATTATCTCGGTTTTGAGTAGAATATTTCATGCCAAATTTTTCATTGTGCTTAAATTCCATACCTCTGGTCAAGGATTACCACTCACTTATTAAAAAATAACCTGTTCGTAAAATTAAGTACCAAATAAGCTATGGTGCAATACCTTAGCGATTTTAAAAATGTTAATCTTTAAAATTGATGTAGTATTGTTTCAAACGTCTTCAAAATTTTGCAGCCCTGCTCATTTCTTACGAGGAAAACAATCTGGGTTTAAAGGAGGAAAATATTAATTGCGTGAACCATATATTATCCGATTACTGCCCTGGATAACTAAACGTAGGATGCATGCTAAATGGTGGGTAATTAGGACTATGTTTTGTTTTCTTTAAGGACTCTACACTTTTGTAACAAATTCCAACTTACACTTCAGACTCCGAGTACCAATTGATTTATTCACTCATAGACATAGACATATGTTTATATAAATCAACAATTTCATGAGAAATGTATGATTTTACTCTTAGTATTCTGAATAGATCACCTTCTTTGAAAAGATTCATAGACTTCATGACTTCATAGAAAATGAAGCTCCCATATAGTTTGTACTCCTTCGTAGTTGATTGACGATAATTTACTGAATTTTCTTCTCTTCTTTTCCGTGGGTATAGCTGATAGATTTTTATAGGATAACAACCCTTTTGCCAATGGCATATTGACCTATTTCAACATCAGCGTTCACTATTCAATGAAATGGGAAGCATAATATTTCCACAGTGTGTGTTTCCTTAACATTTTGTTGAAAATAGAAGTCTTCCTTTCATTCGATTGTATTGAATTTTTTTTCTTGCATTCCATTTGATCACCTGTCTTCAAACATTGAATAGTTTATTTCACCATCAGTTCATTTTAACCCGGAAAACCTTTCTTTATTCTCGCGCCATGAAATCTTCTTCTTCAAATAAATATCCACTTTTTATCTAATTTTCCACATTTAAAATTTAAATTTCAATATTTTGGATTTGTTAGAAGATTTTTATGCTTTATGCATGCATGAATGTATGTTTTGTGCTTTCTGGATTTGTTTACCAGGTAAAATAAATAATAATTATGTAATATTTTTTTTCTTGCAGTTTTTAAATTTTATGTTCCTCGGTGAATTGTTGATATCAATATTAAGTTGTTGTGAATAACATAACCTCAAATAAAATGGTTTTAAGCAGGATTATATGCACCAATTGTATTCGTAATCTCATCAAATTAGCCTTTATATCCTAGGGGTAATTGTTCTTGTTGGCCCTCAGGGGTCGCCGGGCAGTCTTGAACCCTAACCTTCAAAGCAAACCTGGGAAGAATGAGGGTTGGGCTGTGATATTATTGTGGTTTCCGTCGGCCTCGAGGTCTCTGGGTTCACCGAAAGGAGTTCAAGGGAATCGCTACCGCTCCGGTGAATATTGTCTTGCAGGCGTGGGAGACATGGGTCGCATAGGTCGGGTGTCGGTAAGACGCTCGACAGGGCAGAAGGCGGAAGGGAGATAGAGTTAGGCCGGTCGATCCAATGCGAAGAGGACAAAGGGAACGCTTCTTGTTTGAAGGGCGGTTCCGTGAAATACCCTCGAACACATTTGTTTGTACGGAGAAAGGGTAGAGTTTAGCACGTATTCATTCCAAGCGAAAAGAAAAATCAATTTGAGAATCATTTTCACAGCGTTACGTAGATTAATTATAAAACTATTTTTTAATAAAATGCATTTATGTCCCTCTTACGATTCTTCCTATTTTAAAAATCCATGTAATTACTTTTTTTAAATAACTTTTACTTTTTCAAATGTGTCTGTTGTCTAAAAACAAAGATATGAGTGAAAGGACTTGATTCTTTGCCGTACGAGGTCTGTCCAATAAATATGCGAACAAAGGCCATAAAAACTTTATTTTGCAAAATTTAATCTACATCGATGTTGTCCCGTTCAAATTAATCTCCATTCGTTGTTATGCACTGATTTCATCTTCTTTTTCACCGATTAAAGCACCCTCGGAAGTTCTCGGCAGTTGGGCATTTTAGTTGTCTTGTCAATTCTTCCTTTATTATTCCATGTCTTCCCAGTGATGTCCCCTCATTGCATTTTTGCATTTTGGGAATAGGAAAAAGTCTCTGGAGGCTAGATCTGGCAAATGAGGATGATGAACAAGGATGGTGATTGAATATTTGGCCAGAAACTGGCGAACAATCAGTGCTGAATGTGCAAGCGCATTGTTATGGTGGAGGATCCATCTTGAGTCAAATTTGGTCGCACACGACGCACCCAATCTCTCAAACCCTTGAGAACTATAAGGTAGAACTAAGCATTTACGGAAGGACAAGGGACCGCACACGATCAATGTCATCAACGCAGGTGGTTGAAAGTCGTCCCGGCCTTGCATCATCCGTGGCGTCTTGTCGGCCATCTTTAAACCGCTTAATCCAATTTCTTCAGAGCATTCATTATCACTGCAAACTCTGTTCAGCATTTCAGTAATTTCTTGATAACTTTTACCATATTTCACCAAAAATTTGATGTTGGTTCATTGCACCGTGATTTTCATTTTCGAAAAACAGTAAAAATAAGGACAAAGAAAAGCAAAATAACTGGCACCATGCGCCTAGCACAGATGGGTTTGGATTCAGGCAACTGGCTTCACTAGTATAGTCCGCGTCATGGCCGCCAGATTGCACTATTTCGCGTATTTATCGCACGTACAACGTATGTTATTGTTATGATATTTATAATTAGAATGGGATGAAATTAATTATAACTACATCTTTCATACAATATAAAGGTTGAATGTTTAAAGGTTACCCCTATAAATATTTATTTTTAAATATGGGGGTTCTAAAGAGATGGTTTCATTTTTGTTATAATCTTAGTTTTTTTTTTAATCTGTCTATCCAAAATCATATCAATTGTAATTTTTCAGAGGGTTGTATTGCTTCCAACGCTGGATACAGATGTTATGTACCATATGTCAAGGAATTGACAACGAAACGCGTAATACTCAGCATTGTCATACGGTAAATTAAAAATGTAACTATTTAGGATTAAGAAGTTTAATTACTCCAACTAGTGGTTGTCACTACGTCCTACATTATGGACAGTGTAATTCATCCAGGCGCACACACAGATGCGAGAATTTTCTTTTGTAAAAAGAGATTGTGTTGCCTGTTTTATTTTTATTCAGTCTACAACATCCCTTTCCGAAGACCATGTATGCACATTTGGCATTTCTTGAAAACCAAATACTATATGCTACGCAGTCCGGTATCGCAGCTTAATTTAATAATTAGAATAAAGGGGAGAATGCCGAATATTTGCACTTGACGAAGTGATACTTTAGTGGCTGATGGAGAAAAAGCATTTTCTTCTTCTAAGTACGCTTAAAATCAGAAATTTATTTGTAAAAATTTTAATAAGAAGAGAACATACAATTTTAATTTTGTTTTCTATACTTTTAAAATATATTCCTTCGCAAATTCGCGACCGCCCTAATTGCAGATCAAGAATATCACAAACGATAGATTCGTCAAAATTATTCATAGAATTGGATATTTCGAGCGGATCGATCGTCCATCAAAGGTTTTAAACCTGCATCCATTCCTAAAGGAAACTCGCTACCGTAAAATTTAGGGCCAGATTTTTAGTTGTGTCAGCTTACCGATGGCTATCGCGTGAGATAAACGTCGTAGCCAAGCAATTTGTATCGTAAATGGCGCATCGATACAATGCCGATTTTATCCCAAAATAGGGAGGTGGATAGGAAAGGAGGGAGAGTAGTTGCATGGAGGTCGAGAGAGAGAGGGAGATAGGGCTCGTGGGGAGGCACGTCTGTGGGAAGGAAAGGGCGGCTGCGGGGACAGAGGTCCCAATGTGTTTCCACCCGACTGCCGCCATCAACGTGTCGGGATGTGTTACGGGGCATGGGGAAGATGGGGGGGGAGAGGGAGCACTGGAACGGGAAGGGAAAATAGGATTTTTGCGTGGGGACGACGGCAGAGGGATATGTGTCGAGGCAGGGAGAGTGGGGGATGGCGGCAGTCCTGTGGATCTTTTAAGGCTGCGGAGGGAGCTGTTTGCGTTTTGGTCCAAACCCCTTCATCTCCCTCCCCTCTCACTCCGGACCCCGAGGGTGGAACGAGCGGGAGGGCTTGCTCACGAGGTGAGGAGAGTAATGACGCGCTTGCGGGCTTGATAATGTCCGCGAACTAGGGCTTTGGTGGCAACGGAGGAAGGAGGAGCGGGTGAAATGGTGGTGGTGGGAGAGAGAGAGAGAGACATGCATGAAGTACGTGTATTGGTGAGGGCAATCGAGAATGTGTCTGGGGGATGGGATTGGATGCAGGATCGGGGTGGGGAGGGTGAAGCTGAGTGAATAGAGGGAGGGACGGAAAATTTGAGACGCCGAGGGCATGCGGGTAGAGAGGTTTGGGTTATTATGAACCAGCGGCGGCAGTGTGGAGGTCAGAGCATGTTAGTGGTGGCGTGGAGGAGTCAATGTTATTCGGGCTCAATCACAGACGGTGATAAGCATCACGTGTCAAAGTGACGTAATCGTGACTCCTTAGCTAAAAAAAAGGTTAATGATATCATAATTAGTCAATAAACCCGTTGGGGATTCGTGGTCGATGGTGTCGGGATGTGGTCTATGGGCCACACTCTTTAATAGACCACACTTTGAATAAAACCTTGCGGGAACTTTTTTTGAGTGCATGGAGATAAATATTGCCCCGAATTGAATGAAGAGGCATTAAGTAACTTAAAAAATATTTAAGTTAAAAACTTACATGCATGGGAGATTTGCATGTTGACGTCGTCGCTATCACGCGACAGCTACTTAATTACAGCGAAGCATTTCCTAGTGCAAGAAGCCCTCACCAGACGCTGAGGTTAGAAGTGTATGCTATATATATGCAAAGTCATCAGTATTACAATCAATTCTAATGACTGAAACTATTAAGACATTCTAAAATTCTTGAGGCGGAAAGTTTTTGAAATTCATGGTAAAAGGAAATACGCTTCAATTAACAGCCCTCGGCTGAGTAAACTTCAGGGCAATAAGATGACAGCGAGAACATTTAATTTCAATAATAAATTTATAATTGGACCTTAGTGGTCCAATGCCTTCATAAGATGAAAAGCTTTGGAATAATCCTTAAAAATCAGATTTTACCTATTTTATGATTTCAAAAATGACGTATCTCTCCCTTTTTAAGAGGAACAATGTGGAAAATATCTTATTTCAATTTTAATGAATTTCTATATCCAGCATAGAGTTATTTACAACTTCTTTTCTAATCGACTTATTTAATGTAATAATTCAAATGAACAGTAACATTTTTACGATTTTGACTTAGAGATTATAAATTGAAAATTTTTAATATTGATTATTGAAAAATTATCTTTGTTTAATCGAGTATTTTGTTCGTTTTGTACATTTTAAAGTTCACTGAGCTTTTAATTTCAATATTTTTTTTGGTATTTCATCGTTTGAGGTAGATTTTGAATGGACATAAACTTAACTCCCTTCTTTTTAAGCCTTGCTTAGAAAGCCTAATCCTGGTACCGAAAGATACATTGAACAGTCCTTCAATTCAGCATACTCCTTTCCTCCCCTCATTCCAGCCAATATGCATATCCTTTTCCTCTCCCTTCCTCGTGGCGCCATCGTTGTCCCCTTTATCACAGCCTTCAACATTTCATTGTCAATTAAAATGGTCTGAACCCATCTTTCCTGCCTCTTTTGGATATTTCCCTAAAATCCCCTCTTCTCCCCCGTTATGCATGGTACCTCTTTGTTCGCTTGATTTCCTTTCCGGCCATTTAGCTTTAGCCATCCTATTCTAGACACACAGCTCAAACACCTCCAAACTACGTCTATCCTATTGCGGACCAGGTTTCCGCGCCTGATCTATATCAAAGTTTTCAGGACTCTGTTCCAGACGTCCTTTCTCAATATCCCTGTCATTAACCCCCTTTCCCTCATGAAAACTACTTTGCCCAACGCAAATCTTCTTCTAATATTCCTGGCGTTTTGATCATTAAACCCAAATATATTTTTTATGTATCCTGGTTAACATCTTTTAGCTGCTCTAGTTTCTGCCCAGTAAATGTAACGTTTAGCCTTCTTAGCTTTCTTCTTTCTTGAAAACCTCATTATTTTTTTCGAATAGATTTTAAATTATTGTCCCACTAATTTTATAGTGCGTTCATCAATGATTGTGACTCCTGACTGAGTTGATAACTAAAGCTTTAGTTATGTTTTCCGTTCTTTCTTTGACTCTGTTACCATTACATTCGAATGCATATTGAAAAGAAGGTGATCCCTGTCTCCTTCCCTTACTTAACATTGTCCATGTAGTCGCTCAATCTGCTACGTGGGCCGTCTGTAATGTATAGATTGTAGTTAAATCCCCTATACTTACCATTTAATTCTAACTTCTATAATGCAGAATACCCAATTCACGTTATCAAACGCCTTTTTGAAATCTAAGGAACAAAATAATACATCCTGATTGTGTAACATAATACTATCTATTAGTGATCTCAATACTATAATGGCATAACGCCTGCCTTTCTCCTTCCTGAACTCAAAATGACCATTCCCTAAGTAATCTCTTGCTCTTTTCTTCATTCTTGAACTTGTATTAATACTCTTGAGAACCTCTTCACCTGTATGCGAAATAAAACTCATGTTTCTGTAGTCCTCACATTTGAATGGCTTTTTTTCTTTTGAAATAGGAAGTTACATTGATTTGACGTCTTCCGGTCAAATTCTTCCCTGATAAATCCTACGAATCAGTCAATAAAAACTCTTTCAAATTTTTCTAAACCGTAGTTCATTGGGACCCCACGGCTCTATTTTATTTCAATTCCCTCCATCCCCTTTGTATCTCGGCAACGAGTAATCCTGGACCTATGCTATCCTCATCTACATTAAAGTCTCTTTCTTTGCCTAAACGTGCTGGTCTAATATCTTTACCACACAGTTTTTCTAGAGGCTCCTTCTATCTCTCTTGAATATTTTCGGGTTTAACTGATATTTTCCCTAACTAATCCTTGATTACGAGGATTACCAAAGATTTATTCTTCTTACTTCTCGACAGTACTTTACATTCACTATGAAAAGCACAAATTCTACACTTTCTTTGTAAACTTTGCATGAATTCTTGCAGTGTCTTTCAACACAATTCTATTCCTCCATAGTTTCTCTCCTCATCTTATTATTTAACATTTAATACGCTCATCTACCGAACTCTCTATTTAAATCCTTGCATTTTCTTCTCTCATCTGGTTTTGCTATCATCTCGACTGCGCTCCATGGTCCCTTGTTCTTTTTCTACTAACTTTTCCATAGTTTTTATTTCGGCTTTAGATTGGCCTTTTTAGGCATATTCTATTTTCCTCCTATTGTACTCTTCTCGTTTTCCTTATTTATAACTTTCTCTTCTGCCTGCTGATACTCCTTTCCTATCGTTACGGTTAATTCTTTCACATTTCACTTCCTCAACCGTCTTTCTTGTTTTATTCCCTTGAATCTGAGGTTACACCAACAAAGTAATATATGATAATATGACTCTTCTCCCGGATAATAGTCCATATTAATCACGATGATGTGTGCAACTAAGGGACTGTATAATATTCATCAAAATATGTAAATTTAACAAATGAATTTCGTATGAAAATGTATTGACTTCATTTATTTAGGAATTGTGGAGTGTTTATAGTCCCCCACATATATCCGCGTATAGATTGAAACTGTTAATTTTCAGTGGGTCAAAACTAACGTAGAATATGAGAAAAAAAGCGGAGTAATACGTATCTCTCAATCTAAATGCACATCAATATTTTGACCACAACATATCCCTTCATTTAAAATAACTATTGGAAAAACTTCAATTAAAATTTTAATTCGAAATAATTTATGAAATTCTGTTCTGTGAAACTCTAACCTAACTTCAATTTGGGCTATATAAAATACAATACAATGGATAAATGACAATCTTCCTGACAATATAGTCAAATTGTCTTCTCAAACTGTCCAGATATTTTGGCTATCTTTTTGATAATTGATTCCACTTCCAATAGGTGAAATTCTAAATTACTAATTTGAGTGTCAATTCTTAATAAAACACGGTAATTAAAATGGTATTGTCTTCTCCATAATTATGTACAGTAATGGTAAATTAATTTTTAAAATTTAATTTCGTATTACTTATTTGCCTTTCTTCTTACTCGTCTATATTTAAGGATATTTAATCTTATTTGATAAACTTGCTTCATAAGGTTGAAGGATTGTTGGATTGGTTTAATTTTGCCTTTTTTTTACTACCGAAGATATAATTTCTTTCTAAATCGATCCGTAGATTTTTTCCTTGATCATTGCTCTAACAGAGCAAAGAAACTTTCAGCAATGTTATTACTGATCGCAAAGAGTTAATTTGAGTCCATAAAATCATTCCACTAATATTATTCCGATTTCAATTAATTACTTAAAGTTGACCATTAATTCTGAAAATTGCAAATTCTACCGCAGCAGCGAATTAACGATTTTCCAGTGAATTGCGTGTAATTATCATTTTAACTTCAATACTAGTTAATTCGACACGTATATTTTTAAATATTTATAAGTTTTTATTCATAAGTTTTTATTTATCGACTAATTCATTGTAGTGTGAAAACCTTTTCACAACTTTTTGTAGCCATGTAGAACAAAGCAAACTACAGATAAATATATAAACTCTCCAAAAAATCGATTAATGTTGCGACGTATTTTTCTAAAAATATGTACAAAATATAAAAATTCTTCGTGTGCAGGGAGATTAATAAAACACCTTCTTTCTATTCCTAACGTGATAGATTGTTCGGTATTTTTTCTACACGCACATTAGTGGTTGAATTGGAAACAGCGCAATCCCTGTTTATTTTGTAGCGCATTATTTATTATTACAAATTTATTTCATCATCTCGCTGTTAAGTTTTTTATTTGACAATTTGCATATGCATTGACTGCCTTTATATTTTCTTCGTTTTCACCTACGCGTATCGAAGCCTAAGTTGTGTATTGAAGATATTAATGTGCCACTACTAAAATTTGTATTTTTTAACCATGAAACAGTTCTATGAAAACACATAAGGGACAATTTCCTTTTTTTTTACCTTCCTTTATATTGGATACGTTTCCTGTTAGACACGTTCTACAACACCGGCGCAGAAAATACATTTTCACTGAAGTGAAACGGATTGTGTCAAATTTTGGGCAAGAAATCAAATCTTTATTTCCCTGTTAATAACTTGCAGACAAATTTTATATTTTGCTCCATGTTTACGTTTACTGATATTAGACTTATCTTTTTATTTTATTCCTAGTTTTAAGTTCCTTATTCTCGCTAAACCAAACTTTCACTTCAGCCATGTTTCTTCTTCAATGTCATGCGTGCAATGACCGGTAAAGGTTAGACTTCATTCACCGGGACGGTTTATATTTGCCCGTTCGGGAAGTCATTGAACATTTTGCAGATAGGTTTATTGATCCTTACAAAGAATTTCCAGTTCCTGAGATCTCCCGTTGTAACCTCATCCTAAAATCTCAAACCACTGCTAGTAGTATGCCATCTGCAACTGAGGGAAAGTGCCCTTTTTGGCGTTGGAAGAAATGGGGTCTTACCTTATCCATCCATCCACCTTACGTTATCCATCCAAAAATTGAATATCCTCTTCGCTGAATGGGTTCATATTATCTACACACACCGGTTATATTTTTCTTACAAAATGTTTTGATATAGCAATTTATCTTTGAAATACGATTTACCGTCAGAATATTGGTTAACCTGTAAATTAAAAGCAAGATACATCAATGCGGATGTGATTATTAGATAAAACAAAGCGATATCTACGTTGCCGCATTGAAACTGGAAAAAATAGTTTTTTTTAGCTTATTGAATACAATATAAGAATGTAAGCGTTGAATATTATCAAAAGGAAGTGCTGCCTGTTGATCCAGATGCAAGATGGTCGTGGAAGCTGTCACTTTTGTGCAGTACTACGTTAGTCCAGTACAACTTTATTAAAAATTTATTTTCTTCGTATTCAGTAGTGTTGTGTGGATACAATGTATACGCACGTGCATAACACCTCTCCCAACTTCTTTTGAACACCTCAATGATCCATTCCACTAGAATATTGGTCACGTATTCATTCGTAAAATTTTATCACAACGATTGGAAAGCGTAACAAGATTATCCTGCAGGGTTGGTGGTACTAAATTTTGATTGGTAAATGGATTGAAGAGGCAATGAGAAGGGGATGAATGGAGATACGAAGGTTGGGTGTTCGGTTGGATGGGAATAAGAGTTGTGGTGGGCGAAGTAGGTAACGTAGAATAGGGTGATAGGGTTGCTTATAGAGGGGTGAGTTGAAGATGTGTTACTGGGCGGAGGAGAGGGGATAGATAGGGCTGTAATCTGCTTGCGTCAACATTCCGGCCGTCTCCGACGCTTGTCATGGCGACCGTTTGCTTTCGATTTTCCTGCACGCAACACTTACCTCCCTTTTGTAGTGAACCCACTGCGTACCCCCCGTCCCCACCCCCCGTGGCGCCAAATCGCCTCCTCCGGTCCCGCTCCCATTACGTGCTCGTAGCGCAGCATACACACGCGCCACTTGGAATCCGCTTCGTTCTCTATCCTCACCTCCTCATCCCCACTGCGAAATCCTTCGCTCCTTACCTCCTTTCCCCTCTCTAACGCCCTATCTCCCTCGCTCTCTTTCTCTCCCTCTCTCTCTCTCTCTATCTCACGAAAAAGCTCTAATCCACATGCATGTATGGACCGTGTTTACCGTTTCATTCTGCCCAACCTCTTCCGCCCTCGACTAAGAAAAAACTCATCCGGGGTGGAAAATATTCTTTCACGTGCTTCTGAAAATCATTGTCACCGTTCTCGTAACATATTTCCCATCGGCTTTTTTTCACCTGGTACCGCTTGATTTATTATTTCTTTAGAGCGAGGTAAAATTGCTTTTCCATCGAAATGGTCGTGTCTGGATATTGTTGTCCACAGTTGAACGCTCTTGAAACATTTGAGCGGGGCGGAGGTGTCAGACGAATGGGATGAAATTGAGTGCAATTGAAGAATTTTTTTATGTTTTCGGGTGTGTGGTGCAGCAGCCTTTTGAGGCGGGCGTGCTTTTTGCATTTAGAGATAGAAAAGTTGAAATATAGCCGCTGCTTTTAAATGCGTCCGAAATAGGGTCTATTATTCAATCCTTAAAATAATCACAAAACCATTTCAATGTTTTTATTTTGTATACCGTTTAAATACTATTGTTTGCCGACTGAAACTAACTTTTCAAGCTCTGGTACTCTTGTAAGCATAATATATAGGTAATAAATTGTTCAATAATACAACCTCGTATTTACGTGATTTCATTTAGACCAAAGCGGAAATATACTGTACCATATTATTTTTTTTAATGGTTGCCTGATATGAACAGAGCTATCAAGTTTTTTGACCTTGGAGTTTATTCAGATACAATAATACATGCACTTGGATTTCAATTTGAAAAATTTCAATTTTACAAATTTAACAATTATGGTTAGAACATGTTGTGACACTACAATTTCTCATACTAAAGCAATGCCACATTACAAAGGGAATGCTATTACCACAGCATTTTACAAGTGTAAAAAATAAATTGACAATGTTAACAGTTCATGGGATGAATTTACTTATTTCTGAAGGTTTCGGCTTTGTTATAGAGAGAAATCAACGGAATAACACGCTACATAAATTCTTAATGATATGAAACCTAAATCCGTCCCTGAGACATTTATTGGGAAATGTGTGCGCCAAATGAATTTCGGGGTATACTTGAGCTATAGAACGAGGACGAGGGTTATCGTTAATTTCTGCGGAAACCAATCGTCCCAGTGCTATTAAGGTTTTCTAAGTTGCCAATCAAAAGTGTGTAATTAAACAGAATGTAAAAATTAAAATTTTACAAAGAGGCCATTATATATCTTATCAGTTCAATTTGTCGGTGTTCTTAAAAGAAGTATTGTTCAATCTGTCAGAATTGGTATGCTCTCTAAATGTATGGAATGATACCTTTCTTGAATATCTCTGTGTATTATGTTGTCACACAAGAAGAGTGGTGGCAATATTTCTGCAGGCTGAATCGCATCCCACTACTATTTATTTTGTTCTTAAGTATTTATTAAGTTCACAAGGAACAGAATATAAAATGGCCTTAAAAATATGGCTATACGTAATGAATCATAAAAGTGTGCTTGCAGCATTCATAAAATAAGTATGATAGGACTATTAATATTATTATAAAATTAACCATATAAGCCATTATTAACCATATGTATGAAATTCATTTTCCACGAAGAAGTATTAAATACATTTAATACTTTATTCATAAATACGACCACTTTTCGTCGATATACTAAGAAATTATAATTAGTAGTTAATGATATTATATTAGTATTCGTTAATGTTAGTTTAGACAGTTCTTGATTTTGTATTCTTCTTCGTTATTGGAAAATGCGAATGCATAAATTTGCTATTACATTTTAGGTACTGATTTTTCATTATATTATTTTATGTATTAAGTTATTTTTTTACCAGTTTATTCAATTCTTCCATTTACGTAGTTAAATGAACTTGACGTTTATATGATTATTTTTTCCATTATCTATCAACGAAAAGATTACTTTACGGTGCTTCGAATTACTCTCTCATTTCTGTTTCAATGTAGGAATCGTTTCCTTTTCAAATATAATTAATTTTGAAAAGCATAATTACATAAGCCACCACTCAATTGAAAGTTAATGATTTTTGTAATTTAGCACATTACTGGAGTATTATTAGGTGTGCATTTCATTGAGGGGCATTGGAGTGGGAGATATTATGTAGTAATTAGAGCCATTACGTTAGTTACGAAGTATACTGTTTCGAACAGATTTTACCCATAACCAGAATTTAATATTGGGGTATCGTTTTTAAAAGAAAAAAGATTTAAGCTAAGTAAGTCACTTTACTAGGATTTATTTTTGGTGAAACGCCTACGCAAATTGGGAACAGCGGAGTATGTGGACCAAGGATTGGCAGCATAAATATTAGCCTTAGAGTTTTAATTGATTCGCATTGAAACGGAGCTGAATAAAATCTGTTGGAACTTTCGAAGCACGTAATGCAATTTTGAGGTGGTCCAATTGGCTGACATTGCGCAACTACTCAATGAACCGGACATTGAAAGGTTTTCCAGGAGCAGGGCGGATTGTTGGAGTTGGTGACGATGGAGCTTGATAAACGAAACGGGCAAAGAGAATTCAGGGGTGAGGGGAACATTGAATATAGAGGGAGCTGTGTAGGCGGGAGGTTGTGAAGGTGTGAAAGTCAGTCTGCTCTCAGAATGACAGTGGAACGCAGAATGCAATCACGCCATTCCAATGAGATCCGTTCGTTTGGAAGATTCAATGTTTTTATGTCAGCCGTTCTGCGCATCAAGATTGCGAGAAACCTTCGCCAAATATTGGGCGTAGGTGCCTTTACACATCACATGACTTTAAACGAATGGGAAAATAAGATTTTGAAATTACTGACATCTTTAAGTGGAGACTACCAAAAGTAATAATTTTTAATGATAATCTATCGTGTGAGGTAGGTTTGGATGAATCCACAAGCATACTCCTAATAAATACCCAAGCCTAGCTTAGCACTATACAATGTGACACTCCACGCTATAATAAATGCGTCATTAATTCCTCGTACAATGCCTTCTGCTTCTATTCACATCTTCCAACATGCCTTCTCCCTTCCTCCCTTTACATCGCTTGCCTAACGTTTTTCCTCTATCAAAGTCTTCAGAAGCTCACCTCCAATTAAAACGCTGTCAATTCAATTATTTTGTTGATTTTATTCCCGCAACACTCTCATCATTTACAATTCCTAATAAATATATCTGATGACGACGGTGGTGCCGTCGAAACGTCAATATCTAATGTAAGTGTCCTTCAATATATATATATATATATATATATATATATATATATATATATATATATATATATGCGGGTCGCGGTGGTCTAGTGGGTAGCACTGGACTACTGACCGGAGGGTCCCGGGTTCGATTCCCGGGCGAGGCACTCTAGGCACCTGCAGCTCCACCCAAGCTAGTTGATTTTTCGGGTACCAGATCTTCCTGGGAAACCATAACCGGCACAGGGAAAGGAACTGGCCCCCCTACCCTGATGTGTGAATATTCACACGCCGTCAGGCTTGGTACACGGGTGAGCTCTACCATCACCTACTAAACCGACCTTCGGGTTGATTACTGTGTTTAAGGTTTTATATATATGTATATATATATATATATATATATATATATATATATATTGAAGGACTATATATATATATATATATATATATATATATATATATATATATATATATATATATATATATATACATATATATATATATAGAGTCACTTTCTTGGAACACCCACGAACGTGCATAATAATGTAAATTCACTAATAGTCATAACAAACACAGAAACTAAAACATAAAAGAGGGACTCACTGGTTCTCGAATTTTCGGTGGTGCAACCACCTTTCTTAAGAGGAATTAGGAACAGAACCGAAAATTCGAGAACCAGTGAGTCCCTCTTTTATATGTTTTAGTTTCTGTGTTTGTTATGATTATAAGTGAATTTAAATTATATATATATATATATATATATATATATATATAATTCAAATACGAAGTCCCGCCATACGGCACACAAATATTCATTCAAACATAGAAATAGGTATAAGGAAAGGGGATAGGAAAACACATAAAAGGCGGACAAAGGACATGTGGGTAAGGCGGTTATTTGAACAGATCACGAATGTAAAAATATTTCCTTAACCGGGATTTGAACACCGGACCTTCCACTTGCCAAGCGGATGTGTTACCAATTACACCACCAAGGAAACCTAATTTACACTGAGATCTGCGATGTTTTAAAACGCCAAGTGCTCCGAATCATTTGCCAAAGGAAGGCTTTTAGGGAGCTGTTCCACCCACCAAAGGAGAAATAGACAATACACACAAGAAGAGGGGACAGTTGGTTAGAAATTATAGTTTTTACAGTAATTAAAATTATATATATATATATATATATATATATATATATATATATATATATATATATATATATATATATATGAAAACATACCCCTACAGGAATTTTAACTTGTCTTTCCTTCATTCTTTATGAACGTGTGATAATGATACCTCCCTGCTACATTATGGGCGTAAAGTAAGTTTTTCCATTCTAATCTTAGCTTGCTGCATATAGTTTTTCAATGATTTTGAACCCGGCTCTAGTTTATTTCCAAAAATTTGAATGTCTGACTCAGCTCTTCTCATTTTTTAGCGTCTCATAATTTATTTTCATTTTTCATTATTGACATTCATATTATGATTTTTCATTCTGCTCGGGATTGATTGTAATTATATGATCAGAGTGTGATGACGTCCAAAGATGAAACCTTGGGTATATTTAAAATAAAGTGTGCGTGGAATTACAAAGTTAATTCCTTCAATTCAATGTATTGTATAGAATCTATAAAGTTACGCCCTGGACAACCAAGTGATCGTATTCCTTTGTTGACTTGCAGCTCTAAATCTTACACCGTGACGAATATAACTAGTTTTATCAATTCTCCTTCAGCTCTTCCTATATCTGTGTTACCAATTCCCTCACTTGTGCACTGACAATACGGGTGACGATTGACGCCTATGGGCACCTGATTTCCTAAAACTACCTATACTTTCCCTTACTCCCCTAACCTACTTTTGCATACTGAGACAGTTAAGGTCAGGTATCGTATTCATAGCTTATTCCTTTACTATCCTTCTTCGTATTTGTTGTAACAAATTGAACATAAACCGATGTACTTAATCTACTCCTTAATAATTAAACACGAATTATTAAAAAAATTTACCTGGTCGCTTAGTGCATTTTTTCTATCCGTACAAGAATTATAATTCCACAGATTTTTCTAATTTCATTGATTTAAATAGTATTTACGTATTATTTAAGGAAATTTGATAAGCTTTGTATGGATTGGGTAAACTCTAATTTGATGCGCACTAGATCTTCACTTCGCATTGGAAAATAAAGGGACAATTAGCGTCTGTGAATTTACCATGTTATTACTCATAATCAAAAGCCATTAACCAGACCTTAAGTATACATCCACACCACAAGTTAATATTTACTTAGATACTCTCAATTTTTTGTTCGCCAAATAAATTGATAATTAATGCTTTGCTTGTTTTATTTACTATCTGCTGATATTTCAAACCAGCATTAATCCAGTTAAGCAAACAGTAATATTTGTTTGAGGGTAGTAATATCTGTGAAAAGGTAGGTAATTTATAACTCGCTGAAATATTAATTTACGATCTGTATGCTGTTGTGCTGCCGATATAAGAGGCTTTCACTAAACAAAAATACATACAACTGCCAATAAAAACTCTATATTTCTTCCTTCAGGAGTGTCACTTTTTGCCAGTGTCTCTCTGACAAATAAAAATCAGCTTCGCAGAAATATAATATGGTACTTCACTGAAAAATAGCTGTTCCTCCGCAATAATCTCGTTTTTAAGTATGAATATTTAACATTTTTAAGAATGAATATTTAAAATTTTTAAGTGCACATATGTTTTAAATTATAACATATATATTTTTCTTAGTCTACCAAGTTTTAGGCTATTAATTGAATAGTGATTTTTTTGCTTCGGACGATTTTCATTGATGATACAGTTATGTTGTAAAAATTGTTATAAGAATAGATTAACTACTAATTCATGCACAATAATCTAAAACATATTTGCAAGTATCAGGTAAAGGACGTGTTCTTTTTGAAAAAAAAGCCAATTCAGTTTCCACTGGGAAGTGTTTTACCGAAACTACTAGCATTTATTTACCGAAAGCACTCCCATAGGTCCTGGGTTTGCTTATATTCATGCTGAATCTTTTTCTGAATCGAAACCCTCTGTTGTATTATACATAATTTATTTCCTGTTTCTTTAAAAAAAATGTCAATTTTTAAAAGAATCATCCTGTTGGAGTTAATAATTTTCAGACATGTTATTAGGAATATATTTTTGTTTTTTTTTTCCTCAGTTGCAATTTATTGCTGTTTTTTTCACTTAATTACGGGAATATATTGAGTTATAGCTTTTCTAAACTCACGAACGGGCTGTAAATCCAGGATATTGTAGATGGTTATTAGAATGAGACAAATTTTAATCATTTTCGTCACCATTATTATTATTATTATTGTTATTCAAAGGTACATGTGCAAATAGACAAATGTCAGGTGACACACAAGTCCCAAGTATTACAATAAAATTGCCTTGGAAAAATAACATGGTTTCTGAAATACAATCAACATCAGAAAAGATAATAAATAAAATCAGTCAGAAAAAAAAGAAAAAAAAATACACTTTAAGGAAATTTCCAAACACCAATCTGTAGTACATAAAAAAAAAAGAAAATCCCCATTTCATTAACATTTGTTTCCCAATCAACAAGAAAAAAAATTAAGCTGTTACATTTAATTTTATACAACAAATCAATCAAATGATTACAGAAGTTGTTTACATCTTTTCTTAAAAGTTTGGACTCTGTTAGGAAATGGCTTAAAAATTATTGCAGGTAAATTGTTCCAATCAACAATTGTTTTATTTAGAAAATAAATTTTTTTTATTCGTTCTTTGTGCCCGGCATTTTACCTTAACGTAAATTAGTCTTGCACAATCTTGGTTGGATAAAATTTGTCAAAAAGACACGATCAGAGAGAAATAATTGAGTTTTGCTCAGAATTTCTAACCTTCTTCAATACCATTTAATTTTCATCTCTTGATACTTAGTGCCATTTCAGCGCTTTCCTTCTCGTATTCCTCTCATCGTATCAAACTCTTACTCTTTTCCCTATTTTATTTTCAGTTGTTTGTCACTCACTCCGAATGACCTCGATACACTGCTCACACGCATGCATAAAAACCTATATACGAGATCGCGCGAAAGCATTACCTCTGAGTTCGTTTGACTCTTCTTTTTAGTCATCTCCCTCATATATCCGCGTCTCCTCCCCCTCTCCCTATTTCTTGACAACTCCTTTCGAATAATGGCCAAGCTCGAGAGTCTTTTCCGACCTCAACTCTCCCCCAGTCCCTTGCTTCCGCCTACCCCCAGTAGTTCTCCCCACACGATATTCCCTTCAATCTGACTCAAAATAAAATATTTTTTATCCGCCGTTTCAAAAAACACGTCCCCACACGCTTACCTAGCGGCGCTAACTCACCGCGTCCCCGCTGCCTCCACTTTTCGGTCGAAAGCTGCCACGCACAATAGAAATTCACCAAGCAATCATTCTTAATGTGTCGCTCCGAGTAATGGCGTCCGTGCGTACTTCTCGCCAAATGGTGGCAAGTGGGTCTCTCTCCTTTCAATCCACCTGAGAGAGAGTTTGACCTCAAGCCTGCCTGAAGCCACCACTCGAGTGCGATCCATTATAAATGTATTCGGCCCCCTGTATTATTTTATTTTAATTCCTAACTTGTGAGCGTTCTTTTCAAACTATTCACGGTTCAAATCGATGAATGATAGCTTGCTCACATCATTTTCAGTCCTACAGGGCTCTGTAATAAATACTTCCAGGGCTTTAAAATGTATATTTTTTCCAAACTTTTTACGCTTTAATGCATCAATTTTAACGACTTCACTTCTGAGAAAATGTACTAGTAAATTTAAAGACGTATCCCGGTGAGTGTTGTCAAAACTGGGGCAAAAGACGAAGATATAAACTAGCACGGAAATATTTTTAATTAAATCGACATAAGATTTGACTTCAACTAAATGAATTCGATAACTTATATTTCAGGCATATTAGTTGAAAGGAGTCGAAAAACATAAATTCAGATTATCAAGAAGTTTAAACAGTTAATAGGAATTGTTTTAAAGGAATCTATTTTTTTCCCAATGAGTCATCTCATGCCCAATGATAAGGTGTTTTCGATAACCCGTCCTTGTTCTGTGGATGGATATCATAAAAGAAAAGTTTTATTTGAGGAACTCACTGTTACTGAGCATGATTTCATCTCTTCCATATAATGCCTCCCCTGTAATATCGGCTGATCAAATGAAACTAAACCAATTTTTAATCCTGCTAAATTATCTCCTTTGCTGCGTTTTCTTATGCTAGACTTTCCTTGTCGATTTTAGATTTGAAGATTCTTATTTCGGAACAAAGAATTGCCTTTTATCGTAAGCATAAATTGGCTGATTTCATGATTACTAATGATTCAAATCACCAATATTCTAACAGTTTTAGCGTTTCTATCTTTACTGGACCAGTAAACTAGCATTCCTATACAGGAATAATTTATTTTAAAATGTACAATTGTAGTATGATCTTCATAATATATGATATACAAAGAATTGAGACAATCAAAACAACGTACACTTACAGAAAAGCTTTATAATATACCATAGTTATATGATGTTCGCGGGTCGCGGTGGTCTAGGGGGTAGAGCGTTGGACTACTGACCGGAGGGTCCCGGGTCCGATTCCCGGGCAAGGCACTTTGGGCACCTGCAGCTCCACCCAAGCTAGTTGATTTTTCGGGTACCAGGTCTTCCTGGGAAACCATAACCGGCACAGGGAAAGGAACTGGCCCCCCTACCCTGATGTGTGAATTTTCACACGCCGTCGGGCTTGGTACATGGGTGAGCTCTACCATCACCTACTAAACCGACCTTCGGGTTGATTACTGTGTTTATGGTTTTTATATGATGTTCATAAAATACAATAGTACTTTCCATAAAAAATCTATGCATGGAATACTCTCTCTGATCCTGCTAAACCACTCAGTTTCACAGCAAGTGCCACTTAAACAAAAATGAGAGCTTATAGTGTTGCAATTATAGAGCTACATATCTTTTATCAAGTTTTGTTCCAAGCCCTAATCCATTTTCTATAACAGCCAATTTTTTATTCTCCCTTTCACAGCGTTTACTGACTATAATATTCTTAAATCTTTAAGTATTTCATTAAAAATTAAGGGTACAGTAACCTTCAATTTTCGTCTACCTTGATTTGTGTGAATTCTTTTTGTTATATACTTTTTTATGCGATGAATGAGGTGAGTGTATTTCTCGGCGAGAGGTTATATATCGTTTCGTCAATCGTTACCATTTATGTTTACTCGGACGCGTAAGATAAATATTTTTTAATTAAAAACCAATCGGATTGGTTTTACAGGAATGAAATCGTCCCCCATACGGAGGGGCGGGGGCGGAAGGGGGATTTAGTTGAGAACCAGATTGTCAGCACTCACTTGCATTCTCAGCGGGAATACTAATACCCATCAGTCGAAGGGGTGTTATTACATAGGTCCTAACTTTTTAGACTGCAGCATTCAGAAAGTGTTCTTTCTATGTAAGCAATAAAGCAATGGGTTATCTGATTCCCAATACGAATTCTCTTCTTCTAATACCCATAATGGAGATCGAATAATTTGGAGTTAATAAACTTACTGAAGAACTAACAGGACCGGAGTTAATTTCGAAAAATTGGATTGGTAGTGCTAACGTTATACACTGGTGGCTATCATTGTTACCTAATTCCCAATAATATGATATTTGAAACTCACAATACCCAGCGGAGGTAATGCATTTTGTTTACTGACTACTCCAAGCCTTTTCTCATCCCACTGAAATTATTTACATGGATATATCATTTTATCTCTTAATACGCTGTACAATGATTTGTATAAATATACCTTTGCAGTGTTAGAAAGCATACTTTCCTTCATAATTCATGTTTGCCATCAGGTATTTACAAAACCGGATGGTTTCCCGCTCTAAATGCACGTCTACGTATAGCCGTGAGACAATATGCTGCGTAAATACCGACTGCGCCTGTTGAGAAAGACACATGGAGTACGGACGCCCTTAAGGAAAGAGAAGGAAGAAAGGAGGAGGATAATGGGTGGGATAGCGAGAGAGAGAAGGGGAGAATATTTCGTGTCGTGGAAAGAGGACCGCTGGGCCGAGGTGGAAGGAAACGGTCAATATTAGGAGGATAAGGAGATTGGTATGGGTGGAGCCTTTTGACGGGGAGGGGAGACAATGGGACGGATGACCCAAGGGTGTGGGGAATTCGGGAAATAAAATAAATGAGAGGGCTGGGGAGGTGGATGGATGGGGGTAAAGTAGAATATACAGGCTGCTGGCTAAAGGTTTGGACGGAAGCAATGATGCGTCCTACTGAGGAGACCGGATGTTTGGCGCTTGGGAAGAGAGAAGGGAGATTGATATTGAAAGAGAGAGAGAGTGCGGCTGAAAGACCCAAGTTGAGATCGAGATTGATATGAGGAACCAGGATTAATGCCACGTGAGCTTTAGGTGGGATTGGAGAGAGATGAAGGGGATAAAAGGAAGTCTTGAATAAAATAAATCTAGTGACCCTAAGATGTGGCATAATATCTTCTCTCATATTCTATGGTTTTACCGATAAATATAGTATTTGAGAATGAAAATCTTGGCCGCTAGCTTTGCGATAACCCAACTCAACATGTACGCATACAGCTTTGAAGGCATCGTCTTTGCTCATATTTCTATTCCCGTAAAATTATTTTGTGGTATGATCATTAAGTTCAGTGTAGTTTCATCATAGTTGCCATACTTTCCTTATTTGTTCTTAGATAATTCTACTTGCATAACTATTTAACTTTATTTTGTTTATTGTTATGGCTCGCGGTAGTCCAGGGGGTAGAGCGTTGGACTACTGACCGGAGGACCCGGGTTCGATTACCGGGGCACTCTGCACCTCCACCCAAGCTATGTAATTTTTCGGATACCAGATCTTCCTGGGAAATCATACCCGGCACGGGAAAAGGAACTGGCCTCCCTACCCTAATGTGTGAATTTCACACGCCGTCGGGCTTAGTACCGGGTGAACTCTACCATCACCTACCAAACGACCTTCGGGTTGTTTATTGTGTTTATGGTTTATTTTTATGATTAAGGTTATGATTAGGTTATATAATTTATTCATTCAAATTTATTTTACTAAGATACGTCCCGGATTTCGGCGCTCAGTGTAACATCAGGACCCAATTCTTACAGGCATCAATCTAATGTATATATATATGGTGCACACAGGTAGGGGGAGGTGGCAAGGACAAGGAGAGTGGTAGGAGGCATTGTTTTGAGATTGGTGAGAGACATTTTGTGCATTGGAGGGTAGGTTAGAACGGGGGAGGAGGACCTCCGTAGGAGAAATCTTCTCAAACAGAGCCCAGCTGCATCACACTCAAATCTAAACATAAATACGTGTACTTCACCTAGATACTCATTTGGAATTTTGTCTTTTGTTTAGGAAAGTACGTTTTTGAGGCTTTATACAAGTATATTTATGACAAAAAAAACAAAATCGCTCTTTCGGTTGCTTCTTGGAGATTATACGTACGTTATTTGGTCCAGATAAAGGATTCTCCGCCCTTTTGCAGTTGTCTTGTCACGGTTGGGATTTACAAATGTCTTTGCCTACGAGTTTCCTCAGATTCATAGATCAAATTAATCATAGCTACCGATCGTTGAATTCATTTCTGCTATAAATTGATTGATACAAATTCTTTTTCTAAGTTGGTTTGCGACATCGGAATGCTCACATATCTTTAAATTACAGAATTATAAGCGGATAGTTTCTTAGCAAAACAATGCCTGAAACTGTGATAAATCATTTGGTCTTTGAATAAATTTTTCCAAAATACATGCACAGAGAAGTCTTGAGAGTTGTAGTTTATTTTCGTTTCATATGAATCAAGGAAAATATAAATGAGGGAAGACTAACTAGGCAGATTCTACTAGACTTTTTATTTTTCGCGACGGACGAAGGCCCTATGCTGTCTTAACGGCATGGCGACGAGCTATTATTTTATACTGGGCCTACAAAAATGAAGCTTTCTTTCCTTAATCTATGTTATAGACAGGTTTCAGTCAAATTCTCCTTTCCAGTACTTTGGCATAATTATAATTGTAAATAATGTTAAATCAATCTACTATCAATCAATCTACTAGATCCGCAAGAAGCAAAAACTCCCAATAAGTACGGCCCATACAGTGTTGCAAATTATTAGTTTGTTTTACATTATATTTGCACCGTTTTCAATTTTTACGAAGAGGAGAGATGTTTCCGAGAATTTGTGATGTCGGAGAAGATCGAAATAGAGAAAAGGCTGAAATATGAAGGTTGATCAAAATTAAATTTAATAAATAATATTATGTTCCCGTCTTTAAAGTGCTTTCAACTCACGAGATTAAGAGGATTCCATCTGTTATCCAATCACCAAATTTATCTGGCGAATTTTTCTTTAGAGGAAGTTCCTCAGCTTACAACGGGAGGGAGGCTGACAATCTGTTAAGAAATAGTGAATTACAGAGCTTGGAAGGATTAGGGAAAAACGTGAGGATTCGTAGTCAAAAACTGCTTCGTGGAACACCTTTGACAAAATTGGAGATTGTTTGGGTCAAGGGATTTTATCTAGCGATGGACATAGGTTATTATATCCAGGTTATTTTATTTAACCAATTGAAATCCTACCTCTACAAAAGTCTCTTATTTCATAGCAAATAACTGCTTCCATTACTGACATCCGAACCTGAGAAAGGAGGTTGTATACGTTCTTATATGTGTCTGTAGTGACAAATTCTGTAGCAAGCCGTTACAACGCAAATCATAGAACTCTCCACCAACTACTTACTTCGGATATTACAGTTTGAATTTTCAAATAACAAAATAGTATATTAAACAAATTTTATAAAACAACATACTTAAAATCTGTGTTCAGGAGGAAATGTAGAAGGCAAAATGATACTATTATTATTTAGGAAAATATCAAATAGAGGTTGAAAGTGTGAATTTCATAATTCTACTTCTATGAAAATATTTATCATTTCAATTTCGAACATAAATCAATGGACACTCAGAATCTCCGAAGCACACTTGATATGAAATGATGAATAACTAAATTATTCCAAGTACAATTTCATTAAATCATTTTGCTCTACTTGGGAACGTCTATCTTTCCTTAACACTACTCTTTAGGAAGGGTTATGGAAAAGGTTATAGACGGAGGTGGCCAATGGAATTGAGACAACACCATTTGGGAGCCTGAAGGATATTGGTAGGGATACAGGTCTGGTGGCGAAAGGACGAGGGAAAGAAGGTATTGGAGTGGGAGTGTTTGGTGCCCGAGAAGGGGCATTTGACAACGACACTTCAAAAGCCACTTGCTCACGCTCAGGAAACCAATTATATGCTAATTAAGCGAGACTACTATTATTTCAAGCGGTCTGTTCTTTCCGTCGAAATAACTCTTGTGACTACCCATGGAAATGAAGGAAACAGTTACTTATTGCCTGTTACAGGAAAAGTGACTTCACTGACGATAAAGAGTATGCATCCCAAAGTCCACCTCCCCCCTCCGGCAATGTAATCAAAATTCAATTGAAGAGCTCTCGAGTGTAGGTGCTTCTTAACAATCAAATTTGCCCAATTAGTATATCTATGTAATTTTAAAAGGAAAAGAGTATGGTTAATCTTAAAATGAGGACAATACAATTTTGATTATCGTCCATAAAATTTAGGATTTCTATCCTGTATGGGTAAGTTTTCCTGTATCAAAAATAATGGAGTTGTACGATAGTATTGAGCATAACATCAACCCTTTTTACTTCCTTGGCGTGATAATAATAATTCTAAATTCGTATATTAATTACCTATTTTATGAATAGTCTATGGGATATGAACGTATTAATTAATATCACTGAAAGAAATTTCATCGAAACTTTCCTCGACTGGGGAAATCATTCATTAAGATAAACAAGACCTCATCGAGACGGCAAACGTCATCACAGATTTTAAGCGATTTAATTGTTCCGAGAAGTTTCGTGAGATACGAAAATATTCCGAGAATTTTAAACAACTTAATAATAATGAAATGAAGCTGGATGCTATCGGAATTCAATAACTTTTTTTGTCAATATTTCGGTATGACTAATTTGAAGGAGTATATCGAAGATATACTCCTTCAAATCAAGATCGAAGCCTTCTTCGATCTTCAAATCGAGAAGATCGAAGATATATATATCGAATAGATACAAACATCGCCCTGTATAGCGATATTGTTGTCATGGCGGTTTGCTTTTTATTTTTGATTTTTCCATAACAAATGGAGAGACGCTCTTGGAAATATTAAAATAGGTGATACTAAAGTCGTAAAAGTAGAGGACAGCGTCGTATATTCGGATGCAATAGTGAGTTTGTAAGTTATCTAAATATGGTAAAAGTTTCATGATATAGACTTAAGCATAGCGTTAGCAGTTGAAATTTGAAAAATGTTAGTCCGCCCCCGCCTGCTTCTGAGATAAAAAACGCTTTCTACAGGCCATTTATTCACATTAGGTAACAGTAAAATGTCACGTGAGGTTAAGTTAAGACTGTAGGGAGGATCAGAAAATTACTTCATATTGATAATTTGTGATGATGATTTTGATGATCTGCGGTTATTCGTTAGCGTTATACAAATCCAGCATAATGCTTCAAAATGTGGCCTTCTGCCTCATATAATGATTATTACTCTTATTTAGTTTACTCCATTTAAAATTGTGGGGGTTGATACTACATGCTGATACGTTATCCCCTAAATATAGAAAAATGTCTATCAGGATGTCATGTGCCGAAGTTTTCTCTGCAGAGAAAAATATTTTAAATAAACTCTTAAACTCATTTAGTTTCTACTTTAATTGTGAAAAAAATATGCACGCAAATGTTCTGTTGTTCCTGTATGAGCAATATACCAACCCATCGGTTACGTCTCTCATGTGCAATTTCCTTGCCATTAACGTGCATGTAGCATCCAATGAAATGTGCAGTGTTGTGTAATGTTTACTAAACTAAGAACAGTGACATTAGCTTACTGTCCAAGTTTCTTTTAAATTGATTGCCAACTCACTTAAAACATTAATTACCATTTATGGCTGTGCTACAAAGAAAAGCATACTATCCATAATCCTTCTATAGTATTGCGTCGATCTCGTTTTACGAGCGTTTTGCAGCGTAGTTTTCTTTTGCATGCTACATCCATCTTTGTTGTAGGCGAAACGAACATTTTTGAAAGTGCGACGGCTTTGGTTGACGTCTCACCGGACTCGAATGAATCAAAATTGTGCCACAGATACATTAACCATCAAGCTAAAAAATACCATGACATTAAATTTTGCGAAAAAAATAACTCTTAAAATATAGGATCACACTTAACTGAAGAGCATTAATTTTTCTTCAATTCAAACCTCTTTGGTACATAATAATATCGTTTGTTTCATTTATAATATTTTTATAAATTATGGCCCTTGATTCTCGATATTTCCATTCCTTATGTATCAAAATGTATTAAATTTGTTGCCACATAGTATAGTTTTTCTATTTCCTCGGAGAGTAACTTTTCACTTCTAAATTCTGTTTATTTTTTATTTATTGTGGATTTAATTTTTTCCTTTCATGATACTTTCTTCTTGTATATTTTTTATTTATTTTGCGTTACCTTCTATTTTTCTTCCTGTAGCTTTTTCAGTATATAAACAGACATTTTCTTGTATTTTGATACAAACCTTTCCCAATATTGCCATTTATTCAATGAAAGTTTGATATTACCTATAATGACTGCTCCTGGGTTTACGTATATTATCTCGATTCATTCCAGCCTGTTTAGACATTACATCTGCAAAGGCTACCATAACGAGTTCAGCTGCGAATTCCCAATCGTTGACTTAAATTCCTTCATAGAATCAGCCGGAGTCTCTAGCTTATCTACAATTAAATGATTGTTAGGATTTGATAAAACCTTGCTATGCTCTTTGATATTTCAATACAGGTAATGGTATTTTAAATGTGTATCACATTCCTCAAAGAAAAAAATTACTACTTTACCTAGACCGATATTTTTATTGCACGTCTTAGTAATGATTTTAACACTTTCAGGTGATGTTGATATTAAAAAATAATGTGCTTTTACTGTCCTGTTATAATTATTTACGGAGTGGGCAATGTCAAACATTTACGTTAAAACAGGGTCTCTCTTACATTCCTCTTAGGTCGTACCTTAGGTGTTTTGGTGTAAGGCTTAATCGGGCCACAACAGCAACCAATTCTTTATGGTTCAAATTATAACATGTTTTTCAATGAATCTTGTTTCATGTAAAGTGGAAATATATAGGATGACAAATGATTTCCCGCTCAGCTAACAATTCCCGAATGAATGTACTCCTCACACACGCACGACTCAGTGAGCAAGACTAGGGTACTTTAAAATCGGCACGCGTCACTTATTCTCGTGTGTACTCACGAATCCGGCCGTCGAACAAACAAGAGCTGCGCTGCGGGTTCGGAGCCTGTAGCCGAAAGGCAATTATCGGCTTAATGCATGCTGGGATGTCCAGCTTGTGAGGGAAGTGGGAGATATCTGCAATGCATTGGGTCGAATATCAATGTTCTTGGGCTGTACAAAGCAGGAAAGGAACATATGAAAATTTTCTATATCCGTGGCGAACTACACGGGACTCTAGTTCTTATTTTAAACTGGCAACTTATTAATTTGACGATTATGTTACAACATTAATGTCACTACTTCTTATATTAGGCTGATAAGTATTCCAGTGTAATAAACGTCAAACATTTGAAGAGGCAATATTTAGGATAGTTTCTTCTCGATGAGTTTGGTTTAAAAATTATCTAAAAATAGCTGTAGCAATTGGTCGCTTCTTACCTCTCTATAAGTACAAGTACATGTATGATCCAAGGATGTTGTAAGGTAGAATTTGGTCCAATGTTACACAACTGAATAAATGAAGCTGTTGTTGACCCATGAAATCTACACATTGATGCTTATGGCACTTTGCTACGTAACTGCGTTTAAATCAGATTTCAAGTCCAGAAACCTTGGCTTTCAAAACGTTACATTTTTCTCCAACGTATTATGTATGTACTCATTTTATACTTTTCCTTTGCATGAGCTCACATGCTATTTTTATTTTTTATTGTATATTAACTAATTAGACCAGATATATTTTTACACGGCAATGGGTCCTTTGACCTTCAAGTAAATGAGCATCTGTCGGAAAAACCAGTTGCTACTTTTAAAAATCCCAATTATACTGATCACACATTGTATTACATCTTATAATTGTAATTCCAAGTAACATTAGGTTTTCATGATTTAGCACTAGTTCAGTTTGTATAAGTTTCATGTAGTTAACAATACAATGTTAATTGATTTTTCATGGAAACATATATCTTTAGGTTTCATATATTTTCTGCTCATTGCATTTCCATTCGCGGGAAATTTTGCTTCACATGTTACAAATTTGCTAGCTCTCTGGTGTATTGAAACGAATAAATGTTAGCTAGAGTGTCATTTGGTTTCCTTATTATTTTTATGCCATGTACATGAACTTTATTGGCGATGCCTTTATTTGTATGTTAATTTTTGGAGCGCATATCCATGATTAAGTTGGATGATGTTTGTGTATTAGAAGTATAGCGCGTAGCTATTTTCTTTGACAGTGCATTCTCTCCATCAATATTAGTACGTTGTTACTCGAGCTGTAATATCCTCTTCCAGCCTACGTTATCGCATCCAATACCTTTCTCCGTGCTCAGAACAAGCTTTGTACTCGTCGTGTAAGCTGAAATGAACAAAGATAAGGAGGGCCTGTGCACAGTTCGGTGGCATCCAGCTTACAGGCCACATTGTAGACTTGTTACGGGAGGATCGGCGGGACGCATGAGGGCCGGCAGGGGCGTGGAGAGCAGGGGAGAGAGACAGTGAGGGAGTAAGCTACTAATCCTGCCTTTCATTGCCTTTCGCCAGCTAATCCGCCATTGTGGGTGTATACTTTCGCGGCGATGGCTTTTAGTGTTTGCCGCCATGAATGAATTCGGGCAGAATTGTTTGGCTTCGCTCTGGTCCTTCGCTGGCCTCAGAGTGGATCGTGGATGTGCAATCGACTACCATCGAGGTCCAGCTGGCCTCTCAATCAGATTACCTGGCCCACCAGAGAGTAGCGGGGAATCCTAACGCACGGCCCTTTCCAAATCGGTTGATCCATGCAGCCTGCCCGGAAAGAGGAATATCATCTCGCCTCGCCTGAGGCCGGCGATGCACCACTGCCTGTTAATTTTGGGGTTGTAGGTGCTAACACAAGGCACGGTCAAATTTAAATTCTCTTTGTGGGCGTCGTTGGGAAGTTACGGTCTAGGGTTAAAAAAATTTCATTTTTATGCACTAATAAGCGATCATTCCTAATATTACATGGGACTTTTTTTACATCCCACTTCTTTCTTCATGGTTTACTCAGTTTCGGAATTCCCATTCGTGGCTTAATTTTATCCATTCGCATTATTATTACCTAAGGACAAAACAAATTTCTCACGATTTACCTGTAATTGAGTGTTAAATTTTTCTAATGGTAAAATAACTATATTTTAAAAGTGAAAACTTGGTTATTTTCCATTTGTATTCTGATGACTCTTTCATTCAATATCATGTTCCCGTTCCGGACGGAAAAATCCACCAAAAAATTGTGCATTTTCCCATCTAATCAGACATAGATGTTTGGTCTGTTTAAAATGTGATGGCCAAAGGTCAAAATTAAGGTTATAGAAAGGCTTAAAGGTAATTTTAGTTTAAATTTCTAAAATAAGTTATCAAATTATTTGTTGATTCAAAATTAAAATAGCACTTGCTATCTTGTTTGAAATACCAAATTATACTCTGAAACACTTTTCAAATTAGCTAGACGAAATGCCTATTGAGTTATATTTAATATAAAAAAACCATAAACAAGTCCGACGGTGTGTGAAATTCACACAGCAGGGTAGAGGAGCCTGTACCTTTTCGTCTACCGATTATGGTTTCCGAGGAAGATCTGGTGCCTGAAAAATCACACATCTTGGGTGGGGCTGCAGGTGCCCAGAGAGGTTTGCCCAGGAATCGAACCCGGTCCCGCCGGTCAATTCAACGCTCTACCCCTAGAGCGTTGAAATGACCAGAGCGGGGATATGTCTTTTCTCGTCCTGAAGACCCTTTTTCGAGGTCTTTCCAGCAAATCCACATAGTGGGCAGCGTTATCTGCCTGTTATCGGGGAACAAACTCCTTATAGATCACTCCTTTACTCTCGAAAAAGACAATGAAAATTGTCTTCAATTTTGATTTACTCATTCTTGCCTTTTTGGCTTCGGGTACTGATCGGTGTGCTCTCAGAGCTTTGGTATTTTGTTTCTTATCTTATTCAAAAACCCAGATTTCATCACCAGTGGTAACGTTTAGCTTAGGATTTTGCTCACCTAATCTAATGCAATCCCACTCCAACTAATAGGAGCGGAGCTTGAAAATCAAATGCATTACTTTCGGAACTCACCCTGTATAATCATTTTTGCCCCTCAAGTTATCTCGTAGAACCTCGAACCAAATGGAATCTATCCACTAAATACGTTTTAAAATTTTTAACTCAATGAATAGTGAAGATGTTCCTTTGATTTAATTTCATAACGTTTGCATATTCAACTGGCTATTTCAAGTCCTTTAATTTTCCATATCATCGTTATGCGTAGGCATAAAATGCTATTGGGTACGCCTTGAATTATTCGTATATTTAATTTAAAATCACATTATGGTAATGAGATACAGAGTAAAATTTGGGTAATATTTTGTACATTTGGAATGTAATAAAACCGCCATGATATACCCGGTTTTTGTTCTAACAGGTGAAATAAATCTCTCTAGTATTTGGAAATTCTGAAAAGATAACATTTTTTACTATTGAAATGTTAGTCTTATCTATCTATTGATATTAGTTATCCAACCCCTTCTGATGGGAGGGATGAACACAGGCTGTACCCCGATACGCTTTTTAAGTAATCACAACTTGGCCCTATGCACTACAACGACCCTTACTTCATTTGCGAATACTTCCTTTCTCCCTTCTATCTGTGCATAAGGCCTATACTTTTCTTGCATCCACCTTATTTGCCTAAAGTTGTCCTCATTATCACGGTCCACAATTTAACGTCGATCTTAAAATGAATTTGTATCATTCTTTCCTGCCTCCTTATTATTTCCATCAAAAATCCTATCTCCTTCTCACCATGGCTAGTACTTATTCGTTTGTTTTCCTTCATTCAGCCTTTGCAAACCTTCTTCTATTTCAACAGTCTCCAGTTTAAACTTATCAGCTTGCTTAAAATACCATGTTGCCGTCTAAAACCACAGTTTTCAAATTACTTTTGTTAAAGTCTTTCTTCGGCGTTCCTGTCATCAACTTCATCCGGCCGTAGAAGGCATCTTTACCTATAGCAATTATTCTTCTTTTGTCCATAATACTCTGACCATTTTGTTGAAAACATTGCCAGGGCAGGAAAACTATTCTAGGTTCTTCCCTCCTATTTTAACGTACCTTTATGTTTATCCAATTACATGAGCGGGTTTGTGCCCCTCTTTGCTTCCTTTTGACACTTCATTATGCCTAATATACCAATATTGACTCATCCTTTCTGATTATAAATAGCAGCAAGTTTCCATTCCTTGGATGATGAAATATAACTGAAAACTCCTTTGTGACGAGATCCAGATGGTGTCATGGTGGTGGTGCAATGTATGTTGTTAAGGGCCAGCATGAAAGCAATCGTCGAATAAATTCTACTCAAGTTTCAATTTATATTTTCTGGGCTTCATCATATAAAATAAAATATTATATATGGTATATTATGTATATATATGGTATTATATATCGTAATGGACATGCTTTTCATGATTTCGTCTAGTAATTTATTTGCTGGAACTCATAGTAAGCGACTGTCATCGCTCCATTTGCTAATAATGTCTCTTGGGAGAAATTAATTAATAGGGCGGAGGAAGAAACTGTACTATAATTTTTATTCTAATAATTTATGCATTCCTCTATTTGGATCTAATCATTGCAATATGCAGAGCGTAGAAACTTATCAGTGGAAAACAGAGTTCTGCAGAAATAATAACTGACGTAATGAAAGCAACGATAGAAGTTTTATGAGTTTTTCTAAATAATCACAAATTGTATTCCATCGATTCGACTTTGCTTACGAGAAAACGGGAACTACGAATATTTCTAGATGATTTATTTCGTAACTCCCACAGAAAACTTAATGGGAAAGAAGAAGTGTGCATTTTATATTGATTTAAGATAATTTTAAATAAATAAAATAATTTTAAATTTATTTTATCTTAAAGTATTTGACTGCTAATACATAAATAATACAGGCAGATGTTAGACCTGATCAGGGCTATTAGGTTTACTCTTTGTAATGTCTTGTGAACTAGAGTAATGTTCCTCAGATAATAGGATGCTCTACATATTATTTGTATGCATATCATAATACCTGTTGTGCTTTCGTGATTTAAAAACAATATCAGACTCAGTTTAAACTCCGACAATGATAGAAATATTAAAACCTCCGGAATTCAAGATAATGGCTCCATGTACAATAGTGATTTGCAAAAGAAAAATCGTGAATGACGTATCGCCGAATGATTTACGAAAGTCTATAATGTAGGGTTAATAGTGCATTTGGGTTACATTTACTTATTGGATGAGTGATTTTTGGCAGACGTTAACACAAAATCCGTATAAAACAGGAGAAAGTAGATCATAAAAAAAGGACAGAGTAGATCCTGATACGGAAACAGCCCAGAGTTGACAAAGATACTATATACTACGAGGTACAACCAGTTGTCGAGATTTATATGCTTACGGATTATTATTATTATGGTAATCTACCTTAACCGGGTTTTTGGATGGACACAACTATCAAACAAACACTTTGTAACTCCAAACAAAACCCAATCCAGCAACCTAATCTACATCAGGTCCCTCTTCATCTCTGTGTACTTCTTTCCTCCCTTAATCCCGTCCAACATCCCTATCCTGTTCCTGCCCTTTCCTCGCTTGCCCAACATTCTCCCCTCTATTACCTTCTTCAACATTCCACTACCGCTCAGTACGCCTTTCATCCATTTTCCTGCCTCTATGTTTTCGGATTGGCTTTAGGTAATATACGCAAGTAAACATTGGATCCAAAATTATGAAACTTTAGTAACAATTAGATTTCAAATAAAAAATCATGGTGACATCTATTAATTGAGAGAATACTCATGGGACCGTCATATAACTTATCATAAGATTGAGGCATACTTGGGGATTAGTATGTCGAGCATCAATAAGAAGTTGCATGAACTTTTAGCTGTGAAAAAAATATGTTCGCGTTGGATCCCGCCTAATTTGACAAAAGCTCAAAAAGATGCTCGTGTCAATTGGTGCAAAGAAATACTCAAGATATACCATCGCGGTGCATCAAAAGCTGTGTAAAAATTTAAACGGGTATAAGAGTCTTGGCTCTATGCCTTTGAGCCCGAAACAAAGCAGCAATCCACTGTATGAGTCTTCCAAGACGAGCCAAATCCGACAAAACTGATTCGTTCGCGAAGCACATCGAAGCGAATGATCGCCTATTTCTTCGAAATAACTGGACATGTGGCAAACGTACCGTTAGATCAACGTAGAACCGTGAGTTCTGAATTGTATACGAGCATTTTTTTGCCAGAAGTGCTTAGGAAATACGGAAAAAGAAGTGGCAACGTAGGATCATTCTTCATCATGACAATTCAAGCTCTCGTAGATCGGCTAAAACAACTACCTATATGAATGGCCAAACCGTCGAATTGAGGGGTTATCCTGCGTACAGCCCTGATTTAACCCCAAATAACTTCTTTTTATTCCCGTTTATCAAAAAAACATTGCGTGGCCAACGTTTTTTCGTACCTGAAGAAGCCGTTGATGCATTCAAAAACAATGTTTTGGAGGTGCCTTAATCGGAGTGGAAAAAGTGTTACGAAAATTGGCTCGAGCACATGCAAAAGTGTATTGATTATCATGGAGAATACTTCGAAGAACAATAAAGCCATTTTTAACAATAAATTACTGTCTTTTCATTATTAAGTTGAAATTAATAATAGCAACCGTCGCATTCTGTTTTAAAATGTCTCAAAAAATTGGAACTTCTTAAAGGAGGAAACAGGGAAACGGAAGGAAAAATACATGTGATATTTGACGAAAATGCAATCATTATTTTAGTACCAATATTTCAATAGCAAAATCGTTTTCACTCTATTATCTTTTGTACATTTGTTTGATAAAAAAGATGATCCTAACTCTCAAGGCTATTGCATTTGATTAATGCATTTTATCAACTTCCCACTTAGTCTGTCACAAAACACTTTGCAATTTCCCGTTATTTTTTAATCTCACTTTACATCATTCCACATCTGTACCCGTCTCCTTTCATCTTCGACTTCATTGAAGAGAGACGGGAAATTGATGGTGTAGGACGGAAAAGAGGAATCATATTGTCCAAAAAATTGGTCTAAAATTGTCTTTGTTAAGCTACGGCCGTGAATTTGTCACCATTCTGAAAACTTTCCACCCCTGTCTCTAACGTTCTCTTAAACAGATTCTTAAATCCTTTCTCCTATGTTTCCTCTCCTCCTCTTTCTCTAAACTCCTTCATGACTTTTATTTCTTTAAAATAAGCTCCTTTCGTGGCATTTTGTCGTCTGCTAATAAGTTACATCCGACCTCAATGTCAAAAACAACTCGCAGGACGAGATGACGGTCCAGTTGCTTAGCAACTTACTATGTAACAATTCTGTCTGCTATTCCAATTTATTGGGTTTCGGGCCGTTCTTTATTAGCATAACTGATGAGATGAGAGATAATAGAATGAGTTCAAACCGTTGAATATAATTGGCAATATAGGAAGTATTCATCTATGCTGCAAAAATGCAATTCCTCATCTTGATAAATGTATACATACGAGCCGGAAATAATGATTGTAAAATATTTTTTACGATAGAGAGTTTGTAGCATGGTATATAATTTTTCTGCAAGGATTTTTTAATAGAAAGAGCCAAATTTCATTATGCTTTCAAATATAAGCTTGATAAATAGGTTTATTTCAGTTTTGTTCTAATTTTCATGCAGTCACCCCGTAGAACTTTGACCATTATCATTAAATGCGGGTTATTGCTCCAGCAGAAATTAAGTACCTTCAGGATGCGAGGGGATAATATGCATTTTTCTAACACCATAAAATTTAATTTTGGGTCATAAAAATGCCCTATGAAATACCAGATCAGTGCAAAAATTTTACTTTATTATCTCAATTGATCAGATCAATAAATTTACTGGCAATACATTAGTTAATTCTAGGATGTATTTTCTTGATTTCATAAAAAAGGTTGAGGTATATCCAAATTCAAGTGCCCACTGCTACCACTGAATCACTCATATATGGAGAAAAAACTAGCATATGGTAGTACAGTACTTTATATAAGTATTTCACACTTATTTTACTCTTCCTAATAATCTCGTTTTCTTAAGAGATCATAGAAGCAACATTAAAAATTAATGTACAAAGATAAAATCATTAAAAAAATAGGAGAAAACAATCATTAATGCCGTCATGAGCAATATGATCTATAACAATTAGTCATAAGCGCATGTTTCTCGACCGTCTAATTTCAGTTTCCTATTTTCTTTTTTCTTTAAATTAGCGTCTTAAGGCTTAAATCAAAGGAAATGTTGGAATGAGTTCCAGGACTCATTAAACAATACAGCCTCGTACTGGGTTCGAGCTGGCCGTTTTATTTCCAGCCGTGCATTTAAGACTCCTGGCTCATCTCCATCCAGATCATCATGATTATCTTTGCGGGGAAGGGGTCCCATAAAACTAAAGATCTTTTCGCGGCTCCCAGCTCTTCCGCATTCAACCTCTTCATTTAAAGACACGAATAGAGGAGTCTTCGGGCGTGTGCGGAGGTTTGGGATGGTGATTCAATCTAGGCAATCATCGCGCAACAATGAACACAGGCGAGGCCTCCGAATGCTGAGCGAAACAAAATCTCCTTTAGATTTAAGTCGGATTACGGCACACAAGGGCGTTCTCATCTCACATCTCGCCCGTGCCGCTCTTCCCTCCGTTCCATTCGACGAATAAACCGACCGGGGCGTGGGTGGGGGTCGGGTACTTTGGAAGGGGAATAAAGAATATAAAAGAAAAGTAGGGAGGCAATCCACTTTTTCCTCCCATCTCTGCCTGCACCCAGAGATGCCTTTCCTTTTTTTATCTGCCCGCAATCTGGTTCCCAATGAGTGAGGAAACGAAAAGAAGTTCCTTTCTGGCGTGTGTGTGTGCGTGTGTACATTTTTGCCATGTTATTCCCCTCCTATGCACACATCTCGTCGCGGTCTATCTCTCTTCCCGTCTCCGGCCTTTGTCACGCCCTCACTCATCCCGTTCTTCGCCGTCCACTGTTCCGACTTAACTGCGATACCCTATTCTTTCTTCGTCTCTCACTACTCCCAGCATCCACCCTCCTGACTTGATCTTTCTCCACCCAATTCAATTCACCCCAGTAAGGTCGTTTAATTAACATTTTTTTTTCAATTACATAATTAAGCTTCGCTTATGTGTCATTAATTGAATGAACTTGGATCTCTCCTCTCAAATAATTAGTGAAATTTCTTACTTTTCAAATCATGACTGATAAATTGCATGTGATTCATTTCTAGCGGTTATGATAAACATATAAATCTTAAGATTGGTGCATACTGTGAATGGAAGCCTTTTTACAATGTACTTTCAGTTCTACCTTGATTTTTTACCTTCTAGTGGTGCCACCATTTATCACCCGCTTATGGGGAGTTTCTGTTCTGAGTTGCCCATGGCCTTCTCTTTTACAATAGTTTTGAATGATGTGAATAATGAAAAAGCACAAGATGCTCATTAAAGTACGACATTTTCGTAGGATGGAAATCTCTTGCTGTCCGATGCATGCATAGCACCTGCTAAAGTTCAAGCAAGGGTGGGTATCCCCAAGGTTGGCAGAAAAGCTTAGTGCACCCGATGCCGCCGTCGTGATTCACTCCTTCGCGCTCCAAAATTCCATTCACCCCATTCAACACTTCTATCCCCTTTACCGACTCCTTCCACAGTCCCATTTCCTCCCCAACATCTACTTCTACCCCCTTCCCGCCCCACTTTCAGACCTCTCCGCTCTGGGACAGCCGTTTTCCATTGCCAAGAGGGACAGACCATTCCCTCCACCAACTCCCCCTCTCCCACCTTCCTAGGGGAAAGAAGACACGGGGGAGAGGCAAGGGGAGCTCGGCAAGGGAATGGGTGGTGGGATGGTCGGCGCGTGGGAAAGGGTGAAAGAGGGATTTGGGGGTGAAAATCGCCGGATTCGCATCACGCTCAAGGAGGGCCCTCCGCCCCTTCATCCTCCTCCCACGCCACGCCCAGTGCTCCAATTCCCAGTTGCCTCCACTGCCTCCTCTCCCGTTCTCCTCCTCCTACCAACCCTTTTTTTCTTCATTGTCCCCTTCCCTATCTTTACAGTCCTTTTGCCTTTTCCAGCGAAGGCGCCAGTCCACGTTTCGTCGATGGTGTTAGCGACTTTTATCACTATATTGGCCTTCGTTTAAACAGGTTCCATCCATCGAGTGATTTCGTCGCCTCTGACGTTGGAACGAGTATCTGACAACACGTTAGTGTAGTGGGGCAGTGGGCAGGGGGGCATTCGGCATGATCAGCCGAGGGTCTTGGGTTCAAATTCGGCTTATGGCTCAAGTCATTTCCAGCTTTTGCAATGGAGTGGAGTTGTGCAATTTTTTTGGGTACCAGAATACCCTATGAAAACGCGGGCGCCAGAGGGCAATGAACTGGCCTGCTTGCTTTGCGGTGTATTTTTTACGCGCTGCAGAATTTTGGACGAGATTGACCTCTGCTCTCCCAAATCAAACTTTCTTTCAAGTTAATTAGTATCGCGGAAGACAAGTTATTTAGAAATTGTCAAATAACCCAGCAGGATGTGTTTTACATCTCTTCAGAATAATGCAATGAGGTAAAATGATTTTCTTGGAATCTTCAATTATCATTATTCTATCCGTGACTAGTTTTTAGGTACTCTGGATAAAATGTCATGCTTTAGAATAAAAATGTTAAAATGGCTCTCAATTTCGAAGTGAAGGCAATGAATTAAAATGATAATAGCTCATTTCTAATTATGTGTCATATTTTAGTCGGCAGAGTTGGTTTTATAATCTTCTATTAAAAGTAAATATATTACAGAATCCTTTAAAGTAATTTCCGAATTTATCCGGATTTCGTATCTCTCTTTTATATTTACCCTTAAAATAAAAGTCACATTTAAAAATGGATAAATCTTTTATATAAAGCCCCTGGTTATTTGGCAACCATGATCATCTTTGTTGGATAAGGGGCTCATAATAGTAAAGGCCTTTTTGCGGCTCCTGGCTCTCTCTCAGAAATGAATTAGGAATACTATTGCGTGTGGAATGTATAGAAAGATAACTTAGGTACCTGTTTGATCTGAATCGAAACAAACCATTAAAGTATTCAAAATGTTAAAGGATCTATATTAAAAAGTAATGAAATTTATGTTAACATATTTGATAACCCTTCGTTCAGAGTATAAGCATATGTTTTATTCTCTTAACGTCAATATCGAGGAACAGTAATTCCTCTAAAGAAAATGATTAACTATTGTGACCGATCACTCACTGAATTCGTTCTTAGTACCAATAAATTTATGTTTGTATATTCACACAATACCGATATTAAACCTCAGTGCACTGCCTGGAAACATTTGATATCCTTGCATAATGTGTTACAGCAGTGTGCTGAGCATAATAAATACTGCTTCCTCGTTTCTCAAAAAAGTATGCAGTCTATTTTTTCCATAATATTTCAGTTTTAATTCTTTGCATTACCGCTATCCAGGATATCCATTCGCTCATTGTATCTCTACAGAAACCCGAAGTTTTACGAAAAACCTTCCTCTTCAAACCGCTTTAATAGGTATCCACTATTATGCTAGAATATAAGGGCTTTTGAGTGGGCGTACTAGTATCTACTTTAAGGTCTCTTTTAAAGAAAACATTGTTAGTGTGGATTTTTGCAGCGAAATAATTGACTCTGCAGCGTTAATGTTGTAACTGCCGCACGAAATGCGTCGTAAAAGAGAAAAATTTAGTTATTCATGCAAAAGCACAAAGAACTCGACCGATTCAATGAAAAATAGTTCACAACACGATTACTTAGTTCATTCATGGCTCAAGACTTTACTAGGCTTAGTTTTTATACACTTCATTAATTAATTACCAGAAAATGGAGTTCCAATGATATGATGTTTGTTTTGTCGTGGGTAACCAAGTTTTGAGGGTAGTTCATTGTTGAAATTTTAAAAATCATGGATCTTTTTGGCGGATGAAATGCGTAATATACGGCTAGGTTAATTATACGTACATTTCCACAGCTGAGGACCATCAACTGACGAATTTACCGATCTATCAGCATCAAAGGAATGACTCATGATTCGCTAGTTATCGCACTTACGTTGAATATCATGGTCAACCCTGACGTTCCAAATTCTTTTGATGCATATTTTAGGTGGCTTGCCATAAACATATCCCAGTAGATTATATGACCTCTTGCAAATTTAATCCACCCAAAGGGAAGTGATTACATAACCTAATATATAGTTTGTCGAGTATTTTTTTAGGTTAGCACTTGAAATTCGAGGAAGTGCGTTAGTTAGATAAAAGAAAAGCCAAGTGAAAGTGAAACTGTATCAACATTGTTAAAATAATAATTTATTATGTGAAAATTGAAAAATAAAATCAGATATCAACAATAAAAACTCGTAATTTCATTATTAAATATCAATTGACTCTTTTCTAAATCATACACTGATTAATTTTCTCACAGCTAATGATGTTTTTCCTACTCCGAACATACTTTTCCAATTATTTCCTACTGTTATAATGCATTATTTTAATGATTCTCTTCATTGTTTCCTACAGCTCACGATGACGATAGGTGTAGTTTTGTAATTATAAACATGATCCAGAAATAATAATTTTTTAAATTTTTATTATACTGTTAACCCATCTATCAATGTAATAAATCAAAAGAGAGATGGTACTTTTTTCCACACTTTATTGCTTAAGACTTTAAGCAATAAAGTGTGGAAAAAAGTACCATCTCTCTTTTGATTTATTAGAATGGATTTCCACAAAGTGAAGCCTGAAACCATCGAGTTTATCATCTATCAATGGGTTAATTCAAATAGTCTACCGAAGTCCTCTCTAAATAAAGGCTAATCCTATCGGCCTAAACATTCTTCTCTATTTCTTTCCTATGGGTTATTTCCTTATATTGTTCTTACTAGATTCATTATGTCTATGCCCATGTAAAACTCATCAAAATATTGTTTCCTTACAAAAGGTTTAACTGTTTTCCATCACGCTGCCGTTGATTTCTTCGTGACAGCTTTCAGATCTGTCTTTCTGAATTTTTTAAGACGCGTCAATCATCATCAATCCTTAATCCATCTTCCCTCATTATTAATCTCTTGTCTCCATCTAATATTTTTATCGTTCTGTCCAGATGAATATTTCGCTGGTATATTTATCTTAGTTTTCAAGTTCTATCGTGTTTCATATTTTCCATACCTATCTTCTATTTCTATTCTATTTCTATCTATCTATTTCGCATAATTTCAAAAGACCACAACAGGTTGATGGCTATTTCTTTCTACTTGGGAATAGCTCTTTAATTCACTGGATTGTTTTAGACCTATCAAGCAATGATGTACTTGATTCCATGGTTTAACCCTGCCATCCTGCATTCTTCATTAACGAGTATATATTCTATACTCGTATATATTCTTCGTCAGTGGTGCTTTTAACAGTGTTCGCTTATTTCATGTACCCCTCTTGGTAGAATTTCTAAAGTTATTCTTCTCTTACATATTCTTTCCGTAGTCCAAAATTGCATTTTCTGCTCGCTAGACTATCCTCTAAACTCAATGCGCTCCTTTTCGCTGGTTTTATACAGTGTAGAACTCTTTTTGCTACCCTGAGAATTATTTACAGTTGTTCCATACCTGTGCCTTATACCTTATTCCTTTTGTTCATTTCAATCTTATTATACTATCAATTTGACTGCACTTTCTTCCCAGTCGTTTTTGTCTCACTATCTCCTAGTATGTCATGACTGAGCGTAAGCAAGCACAGTCGTCATTTTTTCCATTTTCCACTCTATGGATATGGTTCCCCATGACCCTACCCAACACTTATCCACTTTGACATTAATTTTACCACCATATGATATAACTTAGGGATCCAAATGGAGAGTGCCACTTAATTAATTTATCTTTGAAATTACGTCCAATATGTGAATTAAAAGCCAGATCCTAGAGGGTGGAGTTATGTAAGTCGTTCTCTCCCATGTAGCGTTCGTTCAGAAGATTGTGCTTATCTTCATCTATAATCATGATGATGAATAAAAAGCCGATTTTCTTAATCTGTGCCTTATGCTTTTAATTGCTTTTAATCCTAAATGGCGCACTCTGATTTGCTTAATAAGCAATCTTTTGCTGCTCATTTAAAAAATATCGGAACATTATTATTTCTCTCTGAAGGATATTTTTATGTCAGTCCTAATTTTTGGAACACCTATTAACCCTGGCATTCTTTTTTTCAGGCTCACTATCTTGTGTCCGTCTCTGCATTAGATTCGTTATATTGGCTGTAGTAGACGTAATAATTAAATGAATAGAATAGTGCTCTGTACAGTTACCCCTGAATATTATAAAGTTTAAATTTTTATTAATAATTTTGCTAATATGATTTATCCCTGTTTAAGTTTCCCTTTATTTATGGACTAAATCTCCATAAAAATTCTCAGAATGGCCAATTGATTTTTTAATTCGTTTTCAAGATTATATTTAACTTTTTCATAAGTTATTTTTGAAACCTTTAGATGCATCGTTTCATAAGTTACTTCATTCCGTTTCCCAATATTAAATTTTCGATTAGTCTTCGTCTAATTGAATAGAATGATTGAATTCTATCTACTGAATACTTGTAATTGATTTATATTGTTTCTATCACTTACTTTCTTTCATTTATTAATTTATATTTCGAAAAATTTAGGATAAATGCTGCTTTGACTTATTCTTCATACATCAAGATTATTTTGTTTGTCCTTCATAACTTTTAGGTTACCGAGTAACTAGGAAAACAAAAGTGATCATTCGACATGACATTATTACATCCGTAGCACTGATATTAATGTAATTTATTTCATTTTAGTTTGATCCCCAGTGATCCTTCATTTTACACTTGAAAAAAAATATTTTCGTGCAACTTGAAGGAACCTATAATGACACAGTTTCTTGCAATAATTTCAGAGAGTAAACATTATTTGATTCGGTCATTCAATAAATAACGCATTTTATAGAGACAGATCACTAAAATTTTTAATATAGTGAAACGGTATGTGCAGAGCAAGAATATTTGTTTGCTTTCATTTTAGTATTATAATTGACCAGTAATTAGTTGAGCATGTGCAGGTATAGCTAAACTAGCACCTTTGCCCTAAAGCGTATGAAATTAACTCATTCAGTCTAGGTGGACCATAACTTCTCCCTCTAGTATATATGTTACCCAAAAGTACTAGCATTCTAGCTCTCTGAATCACACAACCTCTGCTTCCCTAAAAGTGTCGAATTATCACTCGCATTTAAGCCCGGTTTTTCTCACTGAGATTTATAGTATTATTAACGAAATGGGTTTCCTTGCATTTGTTTACTTTCCCCATGGGCATTTCTTGACATTGTTTTTGGAGGTTTCACTCCTTCAAGGTTAATAATTATAATTTTAGTATTTTTAATAACATAACATAATTAATTATAATTTTAGTATTTGTGTTCAATGGTATTGTAAAATTCTGTTGTGTTTGTGGGTGATTTAACAGCCCTAGAAATAAATCAAGTCTTTATATTTAGTGGGTTTTATTATCAATATAATATTCCCATATCATCATGTAGAAGATTTTTTTACGTAAGTAACAACATATCTATATCTTGAAAACTATAGCTGATAGGAAAAAAATAGTGTCATAATTGGATTCAGTACCCCAATTGTTCTTTAAATCAGCATTAAAAGCTCCGGCACCAACACTGTTGGCCTTTGTTATTAATATAATATTCCCATATCATCATGTAGAAGATTTTTTTACGTAAGTAACAACATATCTATATCTTGAAAACTATAGCTGATAGGAAAAAACTAGTGTCATAATTGGATTCAGCACCCCAATTATTCTTTAAATCAACATTAAAAGCTCCGGCACCAAAACCACTGTTGGCCTGTGTTATTAGCTGACATACATTTCCCCGTGACGTTACATTGAAATCCGTGAAGATTCTCTAAATGCGGTCGGTCTAAACCAATCTTCCTTTACTTATATTCTCGAGAGATATTCGAGATGACGAATACCTCTAAAGGGTTATAAGAGAATGATACAAAGAAAGTGAGTTGAAAAGCAATAATTTTTGGAACGAGTGTTAGTAGTGGTCGTCAAGAGAGAGAGAGTGAGAAAGAGAGAAAAGAGGAGGGGAGGAGACTTTGAGGGCGTGGAACGTGGTGAGAGGTTACAGCGGGAATGGAAAAGGGATGTGGAACTGAGGGAGTGGCACTAGCGTCCGCAAATACCGCACCATGTACAGCCGCTAAGGTTTGCCTCAACCGTTTCCCACAGCTTAGGAGTAGATCATGCCTTGTTCGTTGAATGATTGAGTGTGTGCAGTGGTAATTGGGTCATCGTGTGGGTCTGGACTACTTTCTCTGACCTATTTTTTCCCAGCGACTTCATCAAGTACTCTCGACTAGTCCTTATAATCCTATCATATTGTTTAAAATACGAGTCGTATTTTTTTAACTCTAAATGCGATTTTATCTACAATAATTCCACTTAATCATCAAAATTTTGCGTTGCTAAAATTGAACGAGAGTTTTTTTTTCAGAGTGGTTATCCAGAGAAAAATATCTGCCCTTTTACTATGACACGTTATTTGAGCAAAGAAATGAGAAAAAGAAAATTGTATTTAATCTAATCCATTTCTATGTATCATTATTTATGGCGGTGTAAAACGGTTAATTAAATTGTTCGTATTGCAGAAGTTTTTCGCATAGGCTGGGGTGTATACCTTATTGCATAGCTAGGCTGAAGTAACTGCTACGACATTTTCCTTCTTTTAGTTTGAATAAGAGTAGAAGTATTACAAAAAAATACACTGTGAAAGATATTGGCATATTAAATGATTATTATATATCTGAGTACCGACTGGAGCATACAAGAGTGGTCTAAAAAGTTTTCGACCTAACCAATATATTTTTCCGGAAATTTTCTGGGTCGGAAACTTTTCAGACCATCCACGTATTGGCACAAATGAACTAATTTACACCTCCCAAATTTCGGGTCTTCCTAGTCAAAATTAATGAACCATTTTCCTTTACGTTGAGTCAAAGACTTCAAATGCGTAAAATATTTCCCCATATTAGGAAATATGCGTCGGTATAAATCTTTACTCATTTTGAAAAGCAAGGGAATTATTATCTCTTACTTGAGCTGAAGACCTCATATCAAACTCAGCGTTGGCTGTCAAATAAAAAATACTCCTTCGAACGAAGGATAAATGCATTTCAAAGACGTCGAAATACCTGCAAAAATGAAAAAAAAATGCGAACAAAATATTCCCATGCTTCATGTTCGTATCGTCGATCTTCGCGTTTTGAATTGTTTTAGACTTACGTACATGCACCGTTAGAACTTGTCTGCGAATATCTTGCCCCACATATGAGTTTTCGATTCAGTTGCGAACTGCAGGTGACCTTTCTTCCCGGGTCGGGGGCTGCCTGGCATATCCCGTGCTCCGTGCCAATAAATCCTGTCGCATTGTTTCGTGGCCGTCGATCGCGCACGCACGGGCGAACGGCCGGACGGTGCGTCCCCTTTCGTTCGTGGGCCAGTGGGCACGGCAGCGAGTGCAGCAGGGCCCCGGCCAAACCTCCCTCTCCTCGCACTCCCTTCCTGCCGCCACCTCCCAGATTGACTGCACTTGTCGCGTGCATCGGAACGAGAAGGGAATCGATTTCCGGTCGAGAAAATTTTTCGAGAGCTACCCGCGTCGCAAAACGCAATGTCGCTTCGTGCGAAGCTGGAATGACTATTAATTTTTTTCTGGCTGTCGCATGAATGTTAACGTCCCTGACTCCCTGAAAGTTGGATACCTTATTTCCATTTTCACATAACGCACTCCAATAAAAATATTCGTCTCGCAATAGGTACCCTGACATTTTTCACCGGTATATACTTAGGCTGCATATTTCGATATCAATATGGTTTGTATATTATGTGTATGTATCGTAAAGAACAAAATGAAAGCTTGGGTTAGGTTTAAAATGACAAATTTTGGTTTAGATGGCTACGATTTTGTTCTTTCACGCATTTCTCAACTGATTCTATTAATAATAAATCTCAGAAAACCAATGGTCATTTCGATAATATAGAGTAAAACAAAAATTCTGGATGAATAAATACACAAACCTTTTTTCCGTATATATAATATATCTCAATGTATTATTCCTTAAAAATTACAGTTTTACTCATTATCCGTTTATTTCTGAGATAGAGTATGATTTTGAAACGATAAATCTGAATCTCATTCCAATAAGTAGAATTGGAATCGTAATTACAGATTTCAATTAAGGTGCATTTTATTTATTAGAAGATTTTATTTCATTTTTCTACAACTTTAATTAATTTTTAATTTTTTTGCAGCTTGATATTAGGTATCCTATCCGTTTCGCCGTCACAAATGCTTGTTTTTAACTTCATTATTTTTCCGTGTGTATTTGTTTTCTAATTTCTTTTCTTACCTATATCCTATTCTAAATATTTTTACTCTTTTACCTTACATGTGTCCCGTATATTCCTGGTTATTGTCCTTCTTTGGAGATGACTTAATATTTGAATTAAACTGAGATATCTACGAGTATTAATAGCTTCGGTGCTTTTCATGATGTTTTTATTCATTTCTTACGAATTCCAATTAATTTGTTGTCATCCTTTGTCACATTAAATTTTAATTGATTACTTTTTCACGATTCTAATTAATGTGCTTTAATTTTTATAATGATATCCTCCATCTTGTTTCTTGTTCCAGTTAGCTGTTAAAAACTTTGAAGTTCATGCTGCTACACTTACCTTTCACTTTGAATTCTTTTTATTAGTTATCAAATATGAATTTATTTCATCTCTTACAATTGGAGTAAATCTTGTTTGTTGGATGTGTCTTCGCCGTTTTACTCGGTATGAGTAGATTCATGCCTTTAAAATTGAAAACGTTTGCATGATTTTACTGCTCAAAATAATAAGTAATTTACTTTGTCATAATGTACAACGCTACATGAACATCTAACTGTTCTTTTATTGGTTTTACATTTCACTTCCGAGCAAATACAGTTTCAGTTAATTTATTGATATATTTTCTAGAAAAATCTATCTGGATACCCATTTCACTATTCCTTACGTTAATTAGTTACTTAATTTGTCATTATTAATGTACTTAATTAGGAAAAATATCGCTTTCAACGTCAAATTAACATTTATTTGTTTTAGCTGCATCTAAATGGACCACCAGTGTCGATCTCATAATTGAACATGAACCGCTTATTGATGAAGGAATAATGTCTAATTTTATTTATTACTTGAGCATATTAGTTAAAATAGAGAATGATTCCGAAATAATTTTATTAAGCAAATTACATGCTGAAGGATTCACTAGGTAGTAATTAATGCTAAGTGTTCAATTAATTTGATGTTCTCTTCAAAGGCTACGAAAACATAAAAGATAATTTAAATATGTCAACAATATTTCATCAAAAACTTTTACTAAAACTTTGTTTAATTAGTTTGCCTACATTGATGTTTACAACCTTCATTGGACAGAAATATATTCAAATGTTTTCCCTTTGATAATGGATATTATTTGTATTATTTTGGTAATTTGTCCTTTGAAAGACTACACATCAAAGGGTTCCTACCTCCATTCCTACACTGCCACTCCACCAATGGCAGCACCAATCGCTCGTTGGATGCATCTGACTATGGAATGCATTTCGCATACAAGAACTTTGTTTTGCACAAGGCACATTTTGGGCATAGTGTACGAGAATTTCGAGCACATGGAAAAGGAAGTGAATGAGCGGAGGTGGAAATGGGACTCTTGTGTGCCTTATTTGGATTTAGAACGAACATGCCGGGCAAATACATAAGAGAAGTCTCGGGCTGTACTACAAGAGGAAATTTTGTTCAAATGAAGAGAAGAGGGAGGGGATGGGCGAAAATGAGGAACGTGAGAATGTGAATTTTAAGGCAGTGTCTACGATCCCTTAGAATTCCGACGAAATTTTATTCTTTATTTTCTCTGCTAGTTGAACGAACGGTCCCCGCATTTAAAAATTTTAGCTTTTTATTTAGTGATTTGGACATGTGTGCTCATGCGTTATTGTTTATATTTTTTGTAATTCGCGCTGAATAAAATAAATTGGATTTATTTCAACATGTGTCTTATGCGAAACACCTTAAAAACTGCAGGGAAGGGACTAATCTATTAACACTAAAAACGTGGACCATGCTTGTATGACTAAACAAAAATACATTTGATAAATGATTTTTCCAATCCAGGCTTAGGACGAAAATTATCGTAATAAATATCGCCAATTAAAAGAAATTTAATGGACTCATCTTCTCAAAAGATAATATTTTCAATGTCTCATCCCACTGAGAAGAGAGTCGGAATTCAAGCTACAGTTTACGCTCTTAAAGTTTTACTTATCCATTTGAATTATTTCACAGTATTATTTCGTGAAAATTTTGTCCTCTAAATGTTATGATCATTGATATCATTAGTAATAAGGAGATTCTGTTAGCCAGAAAAATATTGTACATATATAAATATGCATAAAAAGTTATCATAAATACAAATGGAGGAATGATTTCCTTATGTATATATCAGAAATCTCATTTCCATCATTAAATGCCCTTTTATTTTAGTTAAACTAATTTGAAGATGAATGACGTCAATAAATAATTCGAACAGACATGTTATATCTTATAAATGCGTATTTTACATAAAGTATGCATTTAATAATTTCCAGTGATGTAAAGCGTGCTGCGACGGACGGGTTTCCAATTCGTATGTTTTACCTCCATAAATTCATGCATGAATCACATCAAATGCAGTTTCTGTTAGTGGACTTATGCGCAATATGGATTGCGTGCAAGAAAGGTGATAAAATAAACAGTTTATTATAGCATGAATTTTAGCAAACATCTTTTTGAGTGTTCACATAATTTCCGCCGTTATTAATCACATATAACTCCCACGATCCATTTGAAAGCGGTGCATCTTCGTGCAGGAACATGGTGTGGGATTGAGGGAAAGAAATAAATTACACGAGAAAACTAAAATCATAACTCACTTGAAAACCGCATGAATGCATGAGGGAGGAGAACGAAGGGTGGAGAGAAAAAAATCAAGAGGCGCTCCCGAAAGCGTTCTTTGTGATCCTTTCTAACGTATGGATTCATCGGTGGAGTGGGTATCCGGGAAAGGGAAACAAAAAAAAAGAATGCAATGCAAAAAGGAAATAAATAAATAAGTAAAAAAACGAACCTTTCCGAGGGACGAGCGGCGATGAAAAACAACAATCCCCTCTCCCTCTCTCCATCTCTCATTTTTTCCCCCTCTCCTCTCTCTCCCTTCGTGGGAGCGTGTGTGATTGTCTGTCCAGATCGCTTCGGTATTGGAAAGCGTTTGCGCGGCTCGGGATCCGGGATGTGGAGGGAGAGTTGGGTGTTATAGTGTATGGGGAGGGGTTTGGTGTGCGACGGTGGTGGGGGAGACCGGGGATGATGGCGGCCGGGTGGAAGAGGGCGTTGGCCGAGGTAGGGATAGAGAAGGAAGGGAAAGATAAAACGAGGGAGAGGAAATGGGCTGAAGGAGGTGGATTCGGAGGAAATGGGGAGGATCAGAAAAATGAATTGGAAGGACATTCGAGGGTTGGAGCGTTGCCGTATTAGTGATACTTTTACACCGGTGAAATCTCTCCCGCTCATATGCCATTCTCCTCCGTCGAAGGTTGGTATCCTTAACTCGATGATACCTTTCAAACGTTTACGTCGAAATGTTGGCAATTTTTCATCAAACATCGGGAACATTCGTAGGTTATGAAACGCTTGTTTTGGTGGTCGTTTGGAATACAAACATGGCTTCTAACGTAATTCTATGGAACTTCATAGTGAAGAGAACAAAAGCATTATAATACGGCTTTTTCATTAAACAATAATAAAATTAGGAACATTAACTCAGAATTGTGTATAGTAACACGACCTAAACGATGAAGTGGTAGAGTGAAGTAAAGTTTACTGTAGACAAGTTCTGTTATGGCAATTTTTCGTGAGTTTTGAGTTAAAGGTTCATCTTAGTTACTAGTTATTGCAGATTGACTTTTTTCTTTCAACAATTTCTCCATGTGGAGAGTGATTTTGCAATTTGACGCATCCTTCACGTCGGGCTATATCACGGAACAGTTGCTATTAGAGAAACATGCCTGGAAGTCTAAATCAGCAATACGGCAAAGTTATAATTCATACTGGTTTCTTCTAATTCTAATATGGTTGTTTAAATTCATTTAACTTATTAACTGAAGTTGCAGAATATTTCTACGCATCATTTTAATACGCTGGCAGTGACGAAGGGGTTTCTGACAGAAATTCAATGGGCGGCCACAATGAGTAAATACGTTAATCGTGAAAGACGTTATGGAACAAATTAAGAATAACTTAGTTCCTAATCAGTTTGTGTCAGATTTTGTGTAATTCCATAGCAAAGTCAGTGTAATAAGTCAATCATCAGATATCTATTTCACTGCATATCCGGTATAAATTCTTAATGTTTATTCAATTTGATCACTGTTATTTGGATTGAATTCGCTAAATCCTTTGTAGAAATTAAAAATGTTATCAATCGGAATGTTTTAACTGAAAAAAAATTTGGTTAAACACTTCTCCTCGACTTTTAAATAGACATGTGTTATGTTTTATGGAAATCTTGTAATAATTCCAACTGTAGGAGATATACATTTAAGGTATAACCAGAGAGTACTTGTGAAAATATATTGAGCTTTGAATGAAACTTTCAACTTGGATACTTGCTGTCATCTACTTATTGCTAATTTAAGAGGTATTTTTGAAAAATAAAAAAATAGCCTACCCAGTTTTATGCTTTCCAATTTTTCGCCTATTTTTATCCAAAGTTAATGCAACTAAAATTTTGATACTTTTTGCGTTCCGATAATTTACTTACCTATCTTAGCATATTAAGGATGTATATATCAATAATAAGGCATATATGTATGTGTATCATGCAAATTGTATAAGAAGGACCTTTGGGAACTCGAGAGGGCAAAGGATGCACGTTCAATAGTCATGGAGTCAGGAAGAGGAAACGAAAAATGTCGAGAGGAAGAGACCAAGCGAAGGACGCCGGAATTGGAAGCAGAGGGTGGAACCGTGAGTTTAGGAGTGAGTAGAGGATGGGAGAGGAAAGAGTGAAATCGAGGGCAGCGGTTTCCCGTTGTCCTGTCAGAGTAGTGCTCGCAGTGGGGGAGAGGGGAGTTGGGAAGGGAAATGGTGAAGAAAGGCGGCGAGTTTGCATTTGGATCGACTCTGAATGGAACACGGTTTAGCGATCAGTTTGCTTTTCCCCGCAACAAAGGCATCGTCGATCCAACTCATATATCCCGCCCAAAGGCTTGCTTCTTGCCGTTCAATTCTTCTCTTTCTTCGCGTCACGCATCCATTCCTGTCCCTCTCACCGTCGCCGGAAAATTTTTTCCTCCTCCCACCCATCTCGTCTCGTTTACTCATTCATACCCCCTCTCCTCGCAACCTCACACCCTTCCATACCTCTCCCAATCAACCTACGGGAAGGTTTTAAAGTCAGGTTTGTTTGTCCCATTGTCATCTGCCGGGTTCTTTTTCCTCATGCCTGTCTCCCTCTCTCCACTGTATCTGTGTTCCTTATCCTTCTTTTAAAGATGCTCGGTGTCGATGTCCGGCAGATTGCATTGAAGATGAGAAACTGGGCGAATAAATTATGACTCGCATAGGGTCAGAATGTTATCGGGCGTTCCTCTAGTCTTTCACCGCTTTTGCATAATCCACGGAGTACAGTCGTCCGTCCTATTCGCTATTCCTTCATAGGGTATCTTTTCAACCCTTTCACTGACTTTATTATTTCCTGTGATGCTGTTCCGCTTAACAAAAGAAATTTTAATGCTGAAGGTGTTATTGCTTTATTTATTATGTAAGAATTTCACACACATATTAATTACATTAATTAAAATTACTACAATTAAATAAAAATATAAGTAAGTCTATATATTTTATATATAGACATACTTATATATATATACATATATATATATATATATATATATATATATATATATATATATATATATATAACTTTTGGACGGCACAATAGAACACAGAATAAAACAGATAACACGTAAAAGGACACTCACACGGTAGATGATTTAAGCTTTCGGCCTACTCCGAGACCTTCTTCAGGTCAGACTCAGTCTGTTATATGTTTTATTCTGTGTTCTATTGTGCCGTCCAAAAGTTATATTGCTCTCGTGAGTACTTCCGCATCATCGATATATATATATATATATATATATATATATATATATATATATATATATATATATATATATATATATATATATATATATATATATATATCTTATCTTCCGAAGAAGACGGAGTTCGAGTCCGTCAAAATTATCAAGATATTATTGTGAGTGTTCTTTTTATTTGTTCTCGTGCTGTGTGTTGCTGAAAACAAATGAGGAAGTACTTGTTATGGTGAGCGAAGAGAGGAGTTTGTACTATGGAGGCAGGAAAAATGGATGAAGGGTGTATTGATCGGTAGTGATATAGTGAAGACTGTAATAGAAGGGTGTATGTTGGGCAAATGAGGAAAGGGCAGGAACAGTTAAGGGATTATGGACGGGATGAATGGAGGAAAGAAGTAGCCAGAGATGATTAAGAGAAGGTTGCTGGATTGTGTTTTGTTAGGAGTCACTAAATATTTATTCAATAGTTATGCCCGTACAATGTATATATCTTTATATATATATATATATATATATATATATATATATATATATATATATATATATATTACCGTTAACACAGTAATCAACCCAAAGATTGGTTTAATGGGTGATGATAGAGTTCACTCAGTACTTAGCTAGGCTGCGTGTGGACTCATGAGGGATGAGAGTAGGGGGGACAGTGCCTTTCCTCGTGCCGGTTATGGTTTCCCAGAATGATCTGGTACCCGAAAACTTACATAGCTTGGGTACAGCTGAGAGTCCCCAAGGTTTTTGCCTGTTTTGTAGATTTCGAAAAAGCGTTTGATAGAGTGAATTGGGAAAAATTAACGCGTGTATTGCAGAAAAGAGGAATGGATTGGAGGGACAGGAGACTGATCCGCAACCTGTACATGTCTCAGACTGCTCAGGTGCGAATGGGGAACGGAGAGTCCGGATGGGCAGTGTTAGGAAGAGGTGTAAGGCAGGGTTGCCCATTGTCACCGGTACTGTTCAACGTATAAGTATGTAGAGGAAATGATTAATGAGGCATGGGAAGAACTGGAGGTAGGAATGAAAGTCGGAGGGGAATTCGTAAAATCGGTTAGGTTTGCTGATGACCAAGCATTAGTTGCTCAGTCAGCCAAGGGGTTGCAAGCATTGTTGAGTGAATTGGAGGTTCAGTGCGATAAATATGCGATGACAATCAATATTAATAAAACAAAGGTTACGCGATTTTCCAGAAAGAAAAAGGCTAAGCTAAATATTAAAATAGGCGGGGAAAAAATAGAGCAGGTAGAACAGTTTACATATCTCGGAAGTGTTTTGGACGAATACGGTCAAAGTGGTAGGGACGTAAGGAGAAGAATTGCGCTAGGCAAGGAGGCTTTCTCAAGGAGGAGGGAGTTGATGACAGGGACGTTGAGTAGGGATGTTAAGACAAGACTCGTAAAAACTCTGATATCGAGCATAGCTATGTACGGCGCGGAAACGTGGTCGCTGAAGCAGGAGGATAGACGTAGATTGGAGGCTTTTGAAATGTGGGTGTGGAGAAGAATGGAGAAGGTGAAATGGACCGAAAGGAAAACAAATGAGGAAGTACTAGAAATGGTGGGGGAGGAGAGGGGTTTCTTGAGAGAAATCCTATGGAGGCAGGAAAATGGATGAAAGGCGTATTGAGCGGTAGTGGAATGTTGAAGAGGGTAATAGAGGGGAGAATGTTGGGCAAGCGAGGTAAGGGTAGGAACAGGATAGGGTTGTTGGACGGGATGAAGGGAGGAAAGAAGTACACCGAGATGAAGAGGGACCTGATATAGATTAGTTTGCTAGGTGGGGAGTCACAAAATGTTTATTTTATAGTTGTGTCCATCCAAAAACCTACCTTAACCGGTAGATTACCTAATATATATATATATATATATATATATATATATATATATATATATATATATATATATATATATATATATATTCAGTATACTGTATTATCGGGGCTGTTTCAGGAGAGGTTTCACAATGAATTTGTGAAGAAAATTAAAACATACATTCTGTTCTTCAGAAAAATAACTCGGCGACTATATGTTTCTTCTTTCTTTTATAAGCAATGATAGAAAACATAGTCAGGTGATACCTGTCATAGAAAATGGTTCTCAGATTTACCACTCTGTCAACGATTTTTTGTAGTGGCACTGTTGACACACTTGAAAGAAAGCCAAAATGGTCAGTTTCGGGAAGTGGTTTGGAAGAGGATCTAACCAGTTTAATTAATTGAAATAAACATTGATTAAGCCATTTAATCTTTGGGTTTTACTATTTTTAATGGAGAACTTGAATTTTTTGCGAAAGGTGTTATTTGTGTAATATTCACAATAACCATTCCACTTTAATACTTTGAGGATGTAACTTTGACAAGTGATATCCTCTAACATTTCCACTTTTGTGCGCTCTAGAATAACTTCATTGTGAATTGTTTTCCTTATTTGCACTGATATCCTGCCTATCACGTATTTGACATGTAATTTTTGTCATCTATCACATACCTTTACCTCTTGTTCACTATTTCTCAAAACCAAATCCCAACACGCTCTAATATCTTTCTCTTGACATAATTGCTTCCGTGGCTATATTGACCCAAATACCTACAAGTTCTTTTGGATATTTCCCTCTAGTACTCCCTCGTGTCATGGATGGCTCTCTCTGATCCTTTCTTCTCCATCATTCCCGGCACAAGTTTTTTTATGCTCTTTTTATTTATACGCCATTCCACTGCTATTTCCTTCGATCTTTTTAACGCGTAGAGATTTTATCACCATCACCCGAAAGAACCTTCAGCGTAGTTTACATTGTTTTGTTTCCTAAGGAATTCCAAAGTAGGTGAGTGGTTCCGCTATTGATCACTTGCAGAAAGACCGATATTTCCCGACTTTCTGGTTGAATTCAAATCGCGTGTACACACATTCGCCAATGGCTTTCGCGGTTTCTCAGATCTCTCCTGCTATTCCCAACATGTGCGACTCGTGTCCACTTTTTATCGAATGATTGAGCACGTAGATATCTGTGTAAATACTAGATAACGTTTCTTCGAAAAAATAAAATGAAAACTTGACTTGTTTGAATTCATGATTTTTTTCCGAGGCATCATGGCATTCTTTAAATTCAAAGTTAATACAAAGGTCATGCGCTTCGTACAAATTTGCATGCAATGTTAGCATAAATATATGACTGAATTAGGCGTAGGGCTTAAAGTTGTCGTAACTTCGTTATTGTAATTTAATCGAAATTTCACTTTGATTTCAAATTTCCACCTTTCTTGAGTAATGCTCATGAGTTAATCAAAAGTATATTAACCTAATTATGGAGATGAAGTTGTTTTTCGATAAAAAAATGTCTCTGCTCACCACCCTGTATTTAAGATGCTTATCAGAAAATGTTTTTTTTAATTTCACGTTGAATTGAGTCAGTCACACCAATTTGAGCTAATTTCAAAATTTTAAAACTGACCGAACCTCAGCAGAAAAGTAAAATATCTTAGTATTTTCATATTGTTATTCAACATAAGTCCAGAAGTAGAGAATACTAAATAATTAAACGCTGTATAAGTTAAAAGTACATTTTATTTCGACATGCTAGATATTCTTCACACTTTGAATTAAAAAGATCAAGAATTATAAGGTAATCTACCGGTGAAGATGGGTTTTTGGATGGACACAACTATCCCATAATTAACTTGCGACCCCAACAAAACACAATTGAGCAACCTAATCTGCATCAGGTCCCCCTTCATCTCTGCGTACTTCCTCCCTTCATCAAATCCAACATCCCTATCCTGTTCTTGCCCTTTCCTCGTTTGCCCCACATCTCCCCTCTATTACCGTCTTCAACATCCCACTACCGCTCAATACGCCTTTCATACATTTTTCCTTTCTCCATATTATTTCTCTCAACGAACCCCTCTCCTCGCCCACCATACTTAGTAATTCCTCATTTGTTTTTTTACAAGAATATTAATTCGAAATCAAACCCACCACTGATAGATTATATTTCTAATAACTTTTCACTTCAAGAGAATAAAGACTTTCAAACACCACTTCTTGAAAGATGTCTATATTGGAAGCTTCATTTACTCTTTCACTGCCTTCCATTTCGACACAATTTCCGCATAGTTATACCTGATATCGCGCCTGTTATTAAGTTCAATAATTAACTTTAAATTATATCTTTGATTATCCCGTGATCATCATTACTTTTTCTCTCTGCCCATTTAAAACAGATTCTATGCCATTGCAACCTGGTAAAAATATCCAAGAAACTTAATAATTGGAAAAATGTCTTTCTCTCCACATTAATTAATCTCATCACTATTATCTTGATACCATTATTTTACTAAGAATACGTATCATCAATATGGACACTACGGGGTTATATCACTACTCTATAACGATTGAATGAAAAATTAGGGACAATCGATCAGCATTAAAATTACTCGGCTTTTAGGAGACTCAATATTAACCCAAACTCTACTCGAGGAATCTCTTGAAGTGTAGCACACCGTCAAGCGGATCGGATGGGTCGGTTAAACTATGAACCCCTTCGGTCTTATTTGTTTTGAGTAGGCTAATGGCAACGCAGTTTCTTTCCACCCTGTTCCGATTCACTGAAAACTCCACCACAACCAAAACACTAACCTTTTCAAAATGACCTCAACTTCTTTCGCCTGCCCTATTCACTTCCACTTGTTTGAAATATAGTCACATATTAAGTGTAGTCAGGACTTCTCCCTGTGCCAACTGCTGATCCTCTGGATGTTCAACTACCCAGTTAATTACAAAATAAGATTATCATTTGGTTCCAAAGGAACACCTCTCAAGCTTGAACCCGGCACACTGGATCATTAGGGGAGAGCTAAATCCTGTAAATAATGTCGTTAGCCCGCACAAATTTGGAGTGAGATGTCGCATAAATAATTAGACATTTCACTTTTAAAGTAAGCAGTGTTTTTAGCAGTAGAAAATAGTTAGCAAAATATAATACTTCATCCGTTTGTGGACGAGAATGTAAAAATTTTGCAATAAGACCTAGTGAATCTGCTAGAAAATGATACATTGAACCTCGGGAATAAATTACCGGAATATGATAGCGAGAGCTAAGAGACTAAAATGGAATTGGGTAACTTCAAGCGTGTCATATTTATAATGAAATGAATTGAATCTAATCACGTGGTACGCTGATGTCTAGGTACGGGCACTAATAATTGCTGGAAGGTCTACGTGCCTCAGAATTTTACGAAGAGGATTCGATGTCAAAGGCCTTCTATGACGAAGGTGGTAAACTATTGGTTCGTTTATTGGGGATGGCTTCACAGCTCAACAGCGCTAGTGATATAATGACAGAAGCTTAATAAATAATAATCATAGGCTTATTTTTTTATTGAAAGGATTAAGCGCTTTGTTTCGTCTATTTTTCGGAAAACGTGGCGCATCCGAAGAAAAGAAAAATTCAGGTATAATAACTAGTTATATTCCTTCAAAAGCGGAAGTAATAAAAGTGTTGATTCATTCAGACATTTTTAAGTTAATGCAGGGACGTTTATTTTCGGATTTCTATGTAAATAACGGAACCATTGAATGATAATATGGTCTATTAGTTAAATTTTACTTTTAGATTTGACTTTAAATGTTGCAAGATTATTTGAATGATATTACTTGGACGCTCTTATTTCAACAGATGGAGTTGAAAAATATTCTAGTCCCTAAAATGAAAAAGGAAGAGAGGAAATCGTTATATTATGAGAAACTAGCAGGATTTTAGCCAAAAAATTTAATTTTTACTGAGCCGCGCATCGCCGTGTAAATCTGGGTAAAAGACAAAAAATCCGAATTTCTCTACTTATGTGAAGAACAGAGAATGATTGACTCCTTAATTCTATACTTTGGCGGCTATACAAATAAATATCAAGTCTTCTGTATACTAATATTTCCTTCTCCTATTGTAGGTATGTGTATGAAAACTGTTCAACATGAAATAACTCTGTTTCACAATTTAACTAAAGTTCTTCCATCGAACAAATACATTTGTGAAGGGTTCCAATTAAAAAGCCATGTGTTTTACGATTTGAATTACACGGAAGTAATTTTATTTTCTTCCACTGTTTCTATGATCCACTTTATATAATCAGCTTGATAAAGTTCATGCTTATTGAATAATAAATGAAAGAAAATATTTAAAAAATAAATAAAACTGTATTTCGATTAAATTAGAACCTGACGAATATTTGGGTAGAATTTATTTTGTCAACAATGCTTAGTAACATGTTACGTTTCATTAGGTTTTCTGTTCAAAGTTTACGATATTAATAACTATCTCAAGTTAAACCTTTGGGCCGTGAAGTAATTACATTACTTATTATATGAATAATAATGGGTAATTTTAATTTTCCTAATCGGAATTTATTAATGTGAGTGGTTTAGAATGCATACGCGAATGGATGTATTTTGAACAATTTTTTTATCTATGAATTACTAAATCAAAATTTCATTGTTATCTTTTACTTATTTCCAAACATTGCCTCCAAATTGTTTTCTTATATTGAATAATTGATTATAGCTGTAAAATACAATATTACGAGGTCAGAATTTCTGTTGTTATCACTCAAAGATTCAAATCGTGCTAAACCGTTCGTTACGTCACCCCATATACGCCCTTAGCCAACCCAAATGATATGAAATATCGCATAATTACGGTCTGAAGTGATGTCGATTCCGCAGGGGTGTTTCAAACAAGTCGCATGCCACGTCAGTATGGGCCCAGGTTGGCAAAGGTGGGGTAATACAACCGCCATAACTCTTACGGCCTGCATTTATTTTTCACTTCGACAACCATTTAAGCTTCATTCATCATTTTCAAACTTACAATCAACTCCGATGCACAATCGCCTCACATGGGATTCATTTTTCATTTCGAGGACCGCTGATAAATGAGAAATTTCACCAAGTCTATCGGAATGGATCAGTTGGCCTTCAATAATATTGGCACCGAACTATTGGGGAAGACGCAGTTTGGTAATGAAACATGAAAGGCATAGAGAGGAAAATGGGGTAGACGGAAGTGATTGCGCTGGATGACTGGGACCATTGCTTATCAAAAGAGCGAAGAAAGAATGGGAATGATGGAGGTGGTTCCATCAACATGATGCGCTCCCATCCCTAAAAGAAGTGTTTGGGGAGTAAACGTGTAAGGACTTAACGCTTTACATTTACTATTCCATTTAGTAGTGGATTCACATGTAGCGGCATTTCAAGAAGTGATAAATTCTTTCACGTTTGACATCACGGCATAGACGTCATAACGGCACAAGTGAACGCTTTCGGCTTATGATAAATGTATTCCGGTAACCTTAATTACCTGATATGCTCCACTGCACCCACGCCTATTATAAATCTACATCTACTCAATACCCCGTAAGTCGCCGCAAGGGTGTGTGGCGGGGAGTGTTAGTACACCACCCGTAATTTAGAAAGAAAAAAACCGCATGTAGAAGATATAAATTTATAGTCCACAAATCAAAGATGGTATACATTCATGCAAGATCCCTTACACCCCACACACAAGCAAACAGACAAACTACCAACAAAAAAAACACATGCACCTAAATTTAAACCTAATATCTTTGCAATTTTTAATTTTGTTCCGACTTGTAAATTAAAGGTTTCTAATATTTCCAATGGGACTTTGGCTTCTTACTATTATGATTTCTGATTTTTCTGGGAAAGAATGAGTATTTGAATTTATCTGTATTGGAATTCCAATAATAGATAACCTTCACACTTTCGTTTTAGGGAATATTGTCTGCTTCGAAAGTATTTTCCATTAATGTATAAATGCTTAGCCAATCACAACGTCATCTGATGAAAGGAAAATCGCGTCACTTTGTACGTCCGATCTGGACGAATAGATGACCACCATATAAACATGGAAAAATATCCTCCATAATGCTATTATTGAACCCACATCATGTGCACCACATATTTTTTTTCCGGAAACACAGGTATTAACGCTAGAGACCAAGTTATTTTGCTCTCCCCGGATCCCAAACTGAAATTCCGGGCGATATTTACTTATACGTAAATTGTGGTATTTCCGAGGAACTGATTTCCAACTCCAGTTACATCTTGCGCAGGTTGACTAACCCAATTTAACTTTAGATGAAAGAAAGAAAGAATATCACTGCTTGCTAACGATGAGCCATCTTGTGCCGAGCACGCTCGGTTTTTCGTGCCGCTCTAGTTGAAAACAAAAATCGAGTACGGGTTACCCCCGCCTATCACGGGACCCATATGGGGGAAGGGTTGTATTGGACGAAAGCCGTGGAATTGGAGGGGGAGCTGGTCGGGAAGGGTATCTCATGGACGGGGGGTTAAGGAAAGGGAGTGGAGGAGGAAATGGTGGGAGGAATGAGGGCGGGCGCGGGGAAAGGGCACGGAAGGGCGGGGCTGTATACTGTATACCAAGGGCTACGCGAAAACGAGGCCCAGACGACGAGTAGGAGTATGTGAGAAGGGAGGAAGTCGGAGAAGGAGCGAGGGGCACGTGTGAAGAAAGACGGGAAGAGCTGAAGCCCAGGGACGTCTTCGACTTGAGACGATTCGAGCGGCGGCGAGAGGGAGGCAGGGGGCTGGGTGGGTTAAGGGAGGTGAGAGGGAAGGAGGCAGGACGGAAAGAAAGGGAACCGTTCCCTTGAATAAAGAGTCTGCAGTTCGCCTGTGAAACGTGAGCACCCAATTCGACGTCATTCTGTTGTTGTTTTCTTTCTTTTTTACGGCGATGACCCCTGACTGGGTCGAAGCCGAGTGTAGGGGTCAGGCGGAATAAATATTTCTATGTTAACGATTCCCTGGGACCGAAGGAGCGATAAAAAAGCCATTCCACTGTCCGGACCCCTTTTTTCTATCTCACGAGTGTGGCATTCAATTTTTGTGTTATTGCCAGAGCAGTAAGTGTTATTGATAGAGAAATATGCTCCCTCGGAGATGAACACACTGCCTGCATAAAAAGTCAGTCTTTGTGTGTGATGTGTATGTGCATAAACGTTGATGGTTCACGAAGATAATTGAGATATCGAGATCCATTGAAAGTCTATTGGGTGTTACGTTTTAGATATTAATAGATCTTTCGTTCCAATGAGGTGGCTTGGTAACACACTAAGCAGAGAACTCCGTTTCTTCCTTGTTTAAATCCATCTGGTGTCTTTTAGATTAGCTTTTGCTATTTTATTTTTTTCGTTGGAAGAGCTGTATAGGAAGCCTTTTATTACCATAGGTTATTCAATTCTGCCATGTAAAATTTTAAGACATGCAGACCTGGGTAATAGGTAATCACAGCGATCACTTCTCAAGTAAAACAAATCCTCCAGGTGATAACTACAGTTGTCGTACCAAACCTGTTTTTGTCATATCTTATCGAAAAAAAACGTTTGTACAGACAAAATTATAGAACGTTTAAGACCAAAGTTATGACTGTATTATGAAGGTATTCCGGACGTGATTAGGCTTAAGAAGGATATTAAATAAAAGGTCATTTTATATAGAAATTGAAATTTCCTGATTAAAATCTAGAAAATAAACCTCAAAGGAGGTCATAAAGAATATCACTGCAGTTTTTCTTTCCTAAAGATTCAGTAGTAAGCTAACGAATAAAGTTTACTCAATATCCTCATCCTTGCAATAATTAACTCACCTTCAGGATTTTATTATGAAGTATTGATTGGTTTCAACCACGATTGTGCTTCATAATTACTGAACTCACTTCATTAAACGCTGATATCAGTAAAGTTACTGACAGAGATAGTGCTGGGGAGGCATATATAGGTACCGGAATGAATCTTTATGAAATATTCAACAAATTGTTGTGTTTATTATTCAGTAACGCAACGTACTTTTTGTAATACTTAACCATAAAATTGTACTCGAAGCAAAACTTGAGTTTCAGGTTCGCTGAGAAGATTGTTAAAAATTTTCAAGTTTTCATGATTCCTGTTTTCATTGTCACGAAAAGATGCCATCATATCCCATATCGATCAAAGTTTTAATGGATAACTTAGTTCTTTACGAAATTCAAAAAGATTTTTATGTGAAAGTACATTTACTTAACAATGGAACAATTTCAGAGCGTAAAACTCATTCGCCTTGACCGGTATTCAAACCCGGATCCCTCGATATCCCGACGAGTGCTTTAGCCAGTTGAGCTACCGAGGCGTCCTCTTAAACTCTGAAATTTTGGGGGATCGGATATCGAGGGATCCGGGTTCGAATCCCGGTCAAGGTGAATGATTTTTACGCTCTGAAATTATTGCATTGCAATGCACACGTAGCGGATGACTCCGTTAAAAGTTACTGTTGCGGCATGTCCCTCAGTTTATTTAAATTTTACATTTACTTAATTTTTTCTGATATATTTTTGCGACGTGGTTGGAATCACACCAATAATTAATTTTTAATCATCTCATTTCCATTAGCTTGAAAAAATGTTTTTTTTAATTTAATATTTACTACTTACATGATATTTTTAATTTATATGACTTTAATTATGTGATATCATTTTTGATGTACGTAAAAGAGTTTGAAAGGAAATTAAAAAATCGACGCAATTACAGTTCTTTCATTGGCAACACCTAGGTTAGATAGATTACGGTTGTAACACAAGTCATGTTGATTTGGCTTACGTACGAGGTACTTAGAGTTATCAAGACTTAATTCTCAACTTAGGGGGGAATTATGTCTGAAAAAATTGAGGTTAAGGCGAGGAAAATGAAATTAAGTTTGATAGGTCAATTCCCCTCTTTGCTGGAATATTGTTTGCTGGAAGATTTAAAAAATATACCCATGAGTGCTGAAACATGAAATTGGCTTAAGAAATGCTTACATGGAAGTCATGTGGAGTGCTTTCATTTTTTGTTTGAAAAAAGTTTCACTTTCAACTTGAAGATATTCCACGCAGTTAGTGATCTTCTTTATAAAGTGAAATTGTATAAATGTGCCATTGAGCATCACTTCCTATTATGCTAGTAGTACTATACGGTTAAGTAATAAGTACTCGTAAGTAATTTCGTCACACATCGCATGGGAATTTTTCTGTCGTTATTTCTTCTGAAATAGACATTGCTAGTAAATGAGATAGTTTCTTATATTCTAGGTATAGTTTGGGAATAATCTATTTTGCAAAAAACCGTCTAGCCCGATGGCCTAGTGTGTGTTCCCTATCATTCCCCTTACTAAAACTTTGATTTTTCCTTCCCGCTTTACAAACCTAATGCCAATCAAGTTTACAGTCTCGGCTATTCCGTTTTTAGCTTCATTATAGCGTTCATAGACTCAGAACCGTAAGTACGTTCATTTTATATAAAAAACCATAAACACAGTAATCAACCCGAAGGTCGGTTTAGTAGGTGATGGTAGAGCTCACCCGTGTACCAAGCCCGACGGCGCGGCGTGTGAATATTCACACATCAGGGTAGGGGGGCCAGTTCCTTTCCCTGTGCCGGTTATGGTTTCCCAGGAAGATCTGGTACCCGAAAAATCAACTAGCTTGGGTGGAGCTGCAGGTGCCCAGAGTGCCTTGCCCGGGAATCGAACCCGGGACCCTCCGGTCAGTAGTCCAACGCTCTACCCACTAGACCACCTCGACCCACTCATTTTATATCTACATTAAAAAATTCACTTTAATTGAATTGAGATTTTTTTTCATTTTTATTCTTGTTCTAATATTTTATGGGTCAAACAATGGCAATGGCCGTTATTTTCCTCAAAACCTTTTTATTGAACACGGCCTATATTCCACGGGTTTCGGAGAAGGATTTTAATTCCTTTTCACACACTAAATTCCACAGCAGACGTATCTTTCCTTCCGAAACAATTTTGCTTGGCAACATACCTTCGCCGGCCTCACCCCTTCCCCCTTCATCCCTGAACTCATCCCGTTCCACAAACGTTCGTGTCCCTCAACCGCGGCCTCTTCACTCGAGCTACACGTCCGCTCGTGCTCAACCCACTCATCCACCGCCACAGTCAGGGCCGGCGAACGTCCATGTCTTCTTTTTATCTACCCACACCTCTCCGTTCCCACCCTAGCTATTACGTCTCGTTATCCACTGCCATGACCTTCCTCGCTGCTCCCACGAAAGAAAACCAACTAATTTTTCCTCTTTCTCTTTTTCATCTGAGATTGGTCAACTACTCCGTATTCTCTTTTACATTTCCAATGGAAAAGTTATTTTCTGAAATCTTTTGCTGGTAATCGTGTCCCTTATTCACTTAACCTTTCAGTCGTAAGCTGCTCCAATCACCAAACTCTCTAATCATAAACGATTCCCATTAGATTCATTTTAATAGCGATAATATGAAAATGTCGCGAATTATTGTTTATCTCTATTTCAAATATTTAAAATATTTTTTGATGATTTCGAGTGGGAATCATGAGATTAATTGCTAAGAAAGTTGTCTTTTAATAAAAATAACGTTTCAAGGTTTTGAAGACACGACCAGAATTTTCTCAATTTTCATTATTATACCCCATTTTAAAGGCTCCTAAGTAGGATTTTAGTTTCAATATATTCGTGTGCTTTAGTCCTAAGATTGGTTGTTTACAGCTCTCCAATTATCTTTTTTCAGTGTAACTTTTGCACACCACAATGCATTTGATTTGGAAGCGTAAGTCACGCTGTTGCCATATTTTTTAGGAGAGAGCAATTTTCTTGGTATTTATGGATTAATATAATTTTAAGTTATTGTTTTAAATTAAATCTGTAAGCAATGGTTTTTAGTCTTAATATAAAGAAGGGTAATAAATGAAAGTACCTGTAACTTTCGGCTTTAATTCCGAAAATTTTACATAATTTCGATCCTGATAATTTCGATTCCCATGATTTGCAGCCTGGTGCTAGACCCCCAGCCACACACCTTTTTTGGTGGCTCGCAGGGTATTTATGTAGATGTAGATCCATTTTGAGCAGCTTATTTCTGTAGGTAAAGTGGGATATAAAGTATTTTGTTCCCTTAAAAACTAGTAAAACCAGAGTAATTGATGTTATGTTTATATATTATGATGATACGAAATAATAGTGACTTTGGTTTCATCGAAATGCAATGTATTTTAAGGCAATATTCCTCTAGCTGTTTGGTATAATTCTCTTATTCATGCAAACTATGAATTTGTATTGGTTTCAATAAAGTTGGACAAGGCAAAGTTAGCTATCTATTTGAGAACAATGATTGACTAAGTGTCGAAAAAACCTTTGTAGCATGTATTCATTAGACTTTCATGCGTTAATATCCCACCATGAAATTTAAGTGCAATAACCATCTCCATTGGGGTATACGTACGACCCCTCGATCGTCGCTGTTAACTGAGGAATTTGTGTGGTATTTCGGTATTATTTTTTTATTTTATGACTTGCATTGATATCAAGTATTCATATTGTGCTGTTTCAAAGGAGGCTGTTGTAAGGAGGTGCACATATTTTTAATATGTTTTAACACCATAGATTTTTGACCCCGAAACGACTAAAAAAATTAAAACAGAAACTCCTTAATGTTTTATGGAAAAGCATATGCTTTTCGACGACACAATTTTTTGACACGCCTCAGTTAAATAGACAATTAACTCAGAAACATTCAAATTAAATTGTCATGGAATGAATGAGATCAACTCGGAACCGAGGCAATGTTGTGAAGTTCATTGGCAGGCTATCTGATACGATTTAGAGCATGCATGTTCCGGGGGTAACCACAGGCATAATCAGTTCCCCTTTATAATCGATCACTGCTTGATCTGTGTTCATTCAGCCTTGAAGTCACCCATTACTCTTTCCCCATCGGCTCGTAACGTGGATTTCGCGGAAGACTGTAGAAGTGATTTCTGTCTTCCCGAGCTCCGTTCCCTCCTTCGACTCCCTTACCGTGAACCCATTCTTCTTCCCCTCCATCACCCCTTCTTTTCCCCTCCACTTCTCCTGCCCATCCTCCCCACGGTCTCCATTTCCACTTTTTCTCCCCCCCCCTCCTCCCCCCTGCGGCACCATAACTTTTCAGCCACCTTACATTCTTCACGCGTTTTCACTCCTGGCTATCCTCCCTCCCACCATTCCTCCTCCCCTCGGAAGGAGTCGTGACCTTCCTTCCATCCTCCTTCCACAAGCCCAAATAACCCTTCCCCCCAAACTTGCCCCCCCTCCTCCCCTTCCCCCTCTTCCACACACGCTGGACCTCTTACCCCGGGGTGAGGTCGATATTCTTATAGATGGGCCTGGGGATGGGAGTTTTCGTGGGGGCTACAAGGGTACAGTACCCGGGTGTGGGGAGAAGTGGAGAGAGACAAGGGGCGTATGGGTGTTGCCGGAGGATTGAGCGAGGGTGGACTTGGTGGCAGTCTATGTGGATGTGTGCGTGTGTGGGTTTAGGAGTTTCAAGGGTAGGGGAGGATTTTGTCGCGTGCGTGTGTGCGCGTTCTTGTACGTTGTGTGTAGGGGGGAGGGTTGAATGTAGCCGTATAGGACCGATGTAGAATGACTGATGCCTGGGGTCAGAGTTCGCGGGGACCTCTGGAGACTGGGATGGGATGGGCAAGTGGAGGAAGTTTCGATGCCCTTCACCAACCCCTTTTCCGAGACGTCTCGACCCTCCTCCTCCACCCTCCGTCTTCATCTACATCTACATAATGCCCCTCAAGCCGCCGCAAGGGCGGGTGGCCTCATCCTTGAGCATTCTCGCTTTCGACCCTTCTTCATCGTGTAATACCTCCTCGACCCACCGCTCTGTCCTGGCCTATTATTCCTCAAACATACGGATACAGAGCTGCGTCATACGCGGTATCTCATCGGGTTGTCAATGAAAAGAATGAGCCCTTTTTTTTCGCGCTGACGTCGTCTGGTACCAGCACGTCGCGGTTAATATCCGGGCTTTTGTGTTTCGGCCACTTTTTTAGAGGAAGAATATTACCATTAAAACAGGTTCTTTTTGTCCCCTCTTTACGTCTCTGTTCTAAAGATTATCGTAAGAGAAGTGAGGAATCTGTTCTTGGAGTCCTATGATCTATATCGACCCATGTTTTTAATTGAGGTCGTTATTTGCAAGTGGATAATGGAAGAAATATTTTCATTAAGCTCTCTTTTACACAGAGAATTTTAGGGAAAATTTTTAGAAAAAAATTACGTTAGACTAAGTGAATTGTGCTATTGGAAGTACGTAAATTGATAATATTATTAGGTTTTAAGAATACACTATTTATTTTCACATCCAGTATTTATTGAAATGACCTAGGTTTTAGTGCATAGCGTCATAATCAGGTGATGGGATCTAATCTAGGTCGTTTGAATAAATATTTTATGTAGAAATACAAAGTATATTCTTGGAGTAATTAATTACTTCCACCAAGTAACACTGGAAACTACATCGTGTATCATAATTGCCAAATATGGCACAGCAGACGGTAAGGTACTAGAATTCGTACTTATTACGCTTCTTAGATATTCTTTCCCTAAAAGTGTTCATACGTATATCGATGTATTAATAAGTGTGTCTGTCATCCTTTTCGCACGAAAGTCTGTTATAGTTCCCAAATTTGGGTGAAAAATTTGGAAAACAATTTACCTGCTTTAATTTTCATACGTAAGCTCTATTTATCCACATTCTTACCATTCCCTTGAACTATGATTTCTTTCATTTTTTACCAGCTCCACTTTTTTTGAGGAATCGTATACTAATTTAAACATTTGCCATCTAAATATCATCAAAGTATAAGAAAGAATGGCGTGGCTGAATTAAATAAATATCAAGAGCATCAAAAATTGAAGGAAATGAATATTGACTCTCACTTCGGCCACATATGGGTTATTTGCATTTTCCACCTGTCATGTACTCCAGAATACAGAGTTTCATTTTTCTCTCAGAGAATATATATTTTTGAGTTAGGATAATTTTAAAATTAGTGAATAGAAATATTATTACAAAACATTTGCCTTTATAAAACATTGTCAATATATAATTAAATATCTCCACAAGGAAGGATTTGAATTGAAATATTTGGCTAGCTAATCTTTCTCCAGTTCCTACCTGCATGCTATCACGCTGACAATTTCCACCCATTTGTTCTCTCCGAAAAATGTAATGGAAAATATTATCCGCTCAACCATTGAAAGTGATCCGATATTTCCTTCTCCCACGTGACAAGGCTAGCGCGAAGAGACGCGAATGAGATCCATGCACCGTCACCCAATGACGACGCCTTTACGGTTTCCTCTTGGAGTTTTCTCATCTCTTTAGCTGTACATCCGTTCTGGACGATCAATAATTTCCCTTCTCCCCTTCATCGCTGGAATTCCCTTCCTTTCAAAATATTCGCCAGATAGGAAATCCCTTTTTTCAGATATCCTCTTCCAGGACCGTTCCTGCGTCCCCTATTTCACACCCACGTGGTCTTCCGTTACTCCGAGCGTGACCTTTCTCTTTATTTTGGTGCCCTGTGTTCGGAATGCTATTTGCAGGAAAAAGGATACTTTCTCTTCCTTAGTGTCAGTCATTTTAATGTCGATTAATAGGAGAACCTTTGCTTGTGCATGCGTCAAGAGAGTGCTCGTGCAGAACTCTTTTCTCTTGGATAACTTTTCCGATAAAAGTGAATGATGTTCATGTAAAAGTACTGAAGGATACATTAAAGGTGAATATACGTCGAAGAGAAAGTTTAATTGCGCATTATTCTGGAATCGCTCAATATCTAAGAGTGTTTTTGGAAGTAAAATAGGAATAACGTTTCGGTAGGAAATGTTTTCTTGCCATTAATTATGGCTGGCAATAGTAATTCGTAGACTCAGAGGGAATCCAATTTATACTGTAAGCCTCATCGTTATATTAAAATTGTGACAAAAATATTAATCTGCAAATACAATGATGAGATCAAGAGCATCATTCGCATCCAAAAAATACATTGGTTGGTCAAACACATCATTAAAATTAGAAGTTTATAGAATACGCACTAATGTGCAAATAATTCCGGGATTAGTTTATTGCTCGGAAAATTCCAAATTTTTGCACAAAGGGGTTTAAACATTAAGAAAACTCTAAAAATTATCTTTGCTCACTGGTTTCACTCCATGTCTATAGCTAATGTTTTAGCTCGCCCTTATAGGAGTGCACAGAATATTTGGATTGTCCGCTAAAATTCCAAAAAGGTAACAGAATATGGGAAGTGCTCTACCACGCAAGCTTCTCACGGAATACGTTTAAAGCTAGTATTAACGTACCTGGAGGTTTGTAAAGAATACATTGGTCTTTTAACATAGACACTAGTTGCGAATAAATTGATAATAGTCATTCTAAAAGAACTCAAATACGCCTTGAGGTCTTACTTTTTAATGCTTCAAAATATGTGATATTGCATCAGCAGCGAAAATGTCCACTATAACCAGAAGTCTTGCTGGAATCCACGTGCGAAATAGGACGGCTTGAGTACACTTCAGTTTTCATTCAAGTTCGTATAAAATTATCGACGGAAATTACTGCCGCCTCCGAGGTCTTTTTATTTCTGAAACCATCTCTCATGGAGAATATTACTTTGGATGAGTACCAAAATGACATACAGTTCCACATTTTTTATCCTAGGATGACTTCATATGACTTGAAACTTCATACCTAGTCGTTCAGTGCGCCGATGTCTCAACAAGTGGGTTCCCTGAGAGCTGCAGGAAAATTGAGCGTAGCAAGTCATCATCATACTCTTATTGAATTTCTAGCCTACGACATTCGATAGAATATTTATTCCATTCATGGAGTGGGACTTAGTACATGAAATATTATCAATGTACAAATATTCGATCAGGTCCTTCACGAAGTACTTATTCTAACGTGAGTTACCTTTCATGCTTCCCAGCAGTTGTTCTTTGTGACACGTAAAATCGGAAGTCTAAGAATTTTATTCGTTTATTGTAAATGGTGGAGGATTTCTCCCCGAAGTGCATGCACCTTGAGAGAACTGGATTTAATATTTGCTGCGGTCTGTTTTCCACGCGGCTACTCCTGAAGATTGATTCATTCTTCTAATACATTCGTTTCATGCCTTTCTTATCCCTTCACTGATACATTTTTATTTAAACCTCTCAAAGTTCCTAAGAACCAAATGTCAAGCCTCTTCACCTCCTAAAGCATACTAATTTCTCTCTTCAATTTGGTCTTTTTTTTAATGACATACATGATAAACTACTCTGAGCTATTACGTCCAACCCAATCAAAAACAAAATTCAAGAGGAAAGTCTACCTTATGGGAAATTTACAAACATATCCTATATCCTTCCAATATTTGTTGTCATAATTCCTTCATTTTTTATTTATTTATTTATTTGATGATATTCGTTGCAACTAGGCAATTATCCTGGTGGCAACGGTCACATAACATACAGACAATATTTTAACAGTTATGCTGAACAATAGTACAATTAGACAGTTACAATTATTAGACAGTTAAAATAGTATACGAATCACCGATCAATGGTTTATCACCCAGTGGCTGCTTTACACTTCTTCTTAAAGCTGCTAAAATTGGATGGAAAGGGCTCAAACAAACCTCCAGGCAGCTGGTTCCATTCAACAATAGTTCTGTTTAAAAAAGAGTATTGTTTCTTATTTGATTTTTACGTTCTTATTTTTATTTTAAAACTGTGGTCGCTTTTTCCCTTTAAGTATGGTTTTTCTATCTCTTTCCATAAATCTTCCCACGCTTCGTCATTTTTAAAAATTCTGTGCATCGCGCCTAACCTACTTCTTTTTCTTCTATTTTTTAAACTTTCCCATTTCAATGCATCCAACATATCCATGACACTCTCTGCTCTTTTGTACTTTCCGAGTACATATCTTGCTGCCTTTCTTTGTACTTTTTCTATCTTTTTAACATGTCCCTCCTCATATGGATCCCATACTATGGACGAGTATTCTAGGATAGGTCTAACCAGTACCTTGTATGCTTTTTCTTTAGTGGCTACGCTACTTCCTTATAAATTTCTCAAATCCCAATTAAGTACTTTAAATTCCTTCCGCGACACATTATCTACTTGGACTCCCCACCCAAGATCCCCAGTTAAGTAAATGCCTAAATATTTGCAATGATTGCTACATGGAATTCTTTCCTCAAAGAGAGTGTAAATATCCTTTTGTGCATTCTTTTTATTTGAAAAGTTCATATGCTTACTCTTACTGACATTAATGTCCATATTATTATCTGTAACCCAGTCACCTAGGCGATTGATGTCATTTTGTAGTATTACTCGGTCATTTAGATGCTCTATTCTTATTTCCGTAATATTTATCTCCTGTTTTACGTAATTAATATTTTCTTTTTCCTGTAGTTCATCCCCTAAATGTTTCCTTTAATTAGATTGTTCAGTAAAGATTCATGAATAAAAATACGCCATATAATTTTCTTTAAATTAATTGTCCCTCATTTATAGATCTCTCTCCCCATTTTAATTTAAGAAACACTTGATTCTTTTGCTCCGCTTTCCATTTTGTTTTCCTTAAATTTTACGGGACAATTTCTTCCACTGGTTCTTTGATGCTGCTTTTAATTTTGTACTACATATGAAAAACAAACTTCAAATTTAAGTTTGAATAACCACTCCCTTATATCTAGATTACCCACCTGAAAGTAAAGCGCGAATGACTTTGATTTAGTTCATTTGAAAAAATGCCGTACAGAAACCTATTTACCCTCTTGTGACAAGCAAACTACATCTCGAAATTAGATTTAACATTCTATTTTCTCAAATTTAGCTCATTTTGTAATGAAATTACGTCAGTGAGTTTTCTCGATTAAGTTTAGTGAGGGTAATGTCTGAGGAACAAACATTTCCTGTTAGAGGGAATTAATGAGCGATAAATTTTCCCAGTACCTATCGATTAAATCTGTATTGATTGCTCTCTTTTATTTCCATTTGAACGGATTTCTTTGTACCTATTGATGACTATTCCCTTTCATTCACGAGAATCATTTCCTTCCATAGAACCAAAACTTACGGTAGCCTGACCCCACGAAGGGAACGGAAGAGGATCATTGACTCTCTATTAAGTCAATAATGATCCATTACCTTGAATTGGTTTGTCTGAAATCATAGCCCACGATGTAAAAGAAGTAAGAATGTTATGTATCATTTTATTCCTCACTGGGCTGCCGTATATAAAGCAAAAGTAAAGAAAATGAGTGAGTATTGGGTCATAGAAGAAAGTTTTTAAGCCTGTACAAGAACTTTTTTCTAAAGTGAGAAAAACAAGTAGTATAACCATTCTGTGGTTATACTACTTTGTATTAAAAGACTTCCATTTACGTACATACATCAGCGTGATACTTTTTCACTTTTCCCTGTAAATATGATAGCTGGTAACTGAAAGTAATGAAAAAATAACCCGATTTTCTTTTTATTTCTATTGGAAGACATTTAAATGTTTTTAAATTACTTAAACACAATTAATTCTTTAATGCGATTGTCATTCATTTTGCATAATGTATTTAAATGCCTCTAATTTATCGTAATGCTTAAGTCGTTCTGCTCAAGAGATATTTATTAAATGTTATGAAAAAGGTAAAATAATACGTATATTATCCACTGCCTGTCTAATATGAGTAACTGTATATTCATATAACATTTGGCCGACAAAATAAAATAGATAACATGTAAACGAACACTATGATTTCTGCAAGTTCAGAAGAACGCCTCAGAAAAAGCCGGAAGCTGAAATTTTCAGAAATGTGATTGTCTTTTTACGTGTTTTTCACGTTAGTTCTATTGTGCCGTCCAATTGTTATTTTGCTCTCGTAAGTGTTTCTATATTATTCATATACAAATATATATATATATATATATATATATATATATATATATATATATATATATATATATATATATATATATTTATATATATATACCTATAATATATATAGGTATATAGGTATATACCTATATTATATATATATACCTATAATATATATAGGTATATAGGTATATACCTATATTATATATATATACCTATAATATATATATATATATATATATATATATATATGTATAAACTTGGAAAAGACGCTCTCCGGCGACGCACAAACACACAAACACTAACACAAAAAACACTACACACATAGAAACATAAAAGAAGGACACTTACATTGGATATTTACGTTTCGACGGCACGGCCGTCGTCATCAGATTCTGATGACGACGGCCGTGCCGTCGAAACGTAAATATCCAATGTAAGTGTCCTTCTTTTATGTTTCTATGTGTGTAGTGTTTTTTGTGTTAGTTTTTGTGTGTTTATATATATATATATATATATATATATATATATATATATATATATATATATATATATATATATATATATATATAAAAACCATAAACACAGTAATCAACCAGGTCGGTTTAGTAGGTGATAGGTGAGCTCACCCATGTACCAAGCCCGACGGCGTGTGAGTATTCACACATCAGGGTAGGGGGGCCAGTTCCTTTTCCTGTGCCGGTTATGGTTTCCCAGGAAGACCTGGTACCCGAAAAATCAACTAGCTTGGGTGGAGCTGCAGGTACCCAAAGTGCCTTGCCCGGGAATCGAACCCGGGACCCTCCGGTCAGTAGTCCAACGCTCTACCCACTAGACCACCGCGACCCGTATATATATATATATATATATATACAGGTATCGTATTTTGCAAACTCTAATAGAAATCGTACGCTACATCTTATTTTTAGTTTGCTCGAAAATAAGGGTTTCTCTAAATTATAGAACTTTAGCTATGATCGCTTTTATCGAGAAAGTAAGAATATTTCATATATTACTATTGAAATAAAATCAATGTATTAATTTAATTTTCTCAATGGATATCCTCAATACGCGAAAAAATATTCACTCTCATTGTCAGTTGAACATCATTTTTCTAATTAAACTTTTTTATTTCCCCCATTGATAAATATTTTCAAAGATTTTGTTCCTCTAATAATGGTTGTATTTTATGCCGTTATGGTGAAGTATTTGTAAACCTCCATTTTGAAGAGGAAAAAAATATGCATTCCTAATTAGGAAAAAATGCCTCTCATGCCTTTATTTTGGAAAATTGGAACATTTATTAAAGTTTCATGAAACTGCAGGAGTTATCGCGACAGTAACTTTTAACGGAGTCCTCCGATATACGTGCATTACAATGCAACAATTTTAAGTCAAATTTAAATAAAAAATCATTCGCCTTGCCCGGGATCCTGTTCTGGGTGAATGATCTTTCACTTTTAAATTGTTGTATTTTATTTATTAAAGTTATTTAAAATGAAACACTGAACAGCTTATTGATATCATTTGAAACGATATCCTCACCAATTGCATGGGTAATTGAAAAGTGTATCGGATATTTCATTACCTATGTTTCCTTCGGTTATTTCCGTGAATTTAAAAGTGGTGTAGTTTCAGTTTCCTTATTTTCTCGTTTATATATAAATTAGCAATTCCAATGAAAACGAAAGTCGCTTCAAAAACGTTTACTTTGATAAATGTTATGATCTTATCTTTTTCGCAGCTGAAGTTATAAATTGGCATGTATACAAGCTCAGATCAAGCCTTGAATAAATGGGAATCGTGAATCTCTATTTATCGCTACCGATAATTCGTGGTTCTTTTGTTAATCAAGCGTTATCGGCAGCAGACTGTCATCATTTTGCAGTCATTTTTCAATTGGAAACTTTTCATATTCTCATGGTCTCAGTAGATGATTACCTTTGGCTAACAGATAATTGTATCATTATTCTGCATGATTTTATTCATTACCTCATGTATCCCATGGAAGATGAAAGCAAGGTTGTCTTCAACTAAAAATAGCACACGGAATCTTTAAATTTTATTAATCAAGTCGCCGACATTTTACATTTTTTAATATATTCTCGATATTAATTGCTCTTTTCATTCATCACCCTTTCCTTCTCATTCCTTTCTACCCTCCCCTCATTGACGTGGTTTCAGTCCACCCCTCGCCTCCTCGAAGGCGTTATGAATTTATGCATGTATGCAGTCCCTGTCTCTTATTTTTGACATTCGTTCACCACTATCACCTCACTCCATGCCATCCATACTCATTTTACTATGTCACTCCCCAACATCTTCCCCTCACTCACCATATTTTCCATGGCTTACTTCCACTCTATCCTCTCCTCTTCCATGTCCTCCCTAGACCGCCCTCTTTCGCCAACGACCACATGACTCCATCCCCTGGAGCCCTTTTCATTCTCCTCCTCGACCTTTTGTTCCTCGCTCCCTCGACTCCCCCTCCCACCTCCTTTCTACCTCTCATCCACTTCCTCCGTCTCTTGCAATATACGACCGACAAAACGTTTTTTTTTTAACTTTGAAAAAATCATCCGATGCGAGGTTTTCATTCCTGGCTCTTGGTCCCAGAAACCGCCTCTCTTCCTTTCGCTCGTTCCCTCTTCCATCCTCCCATTTCTCCTCCGCCCCACCCCTCCTCCGTCGTCTCTCCTCCTCATCCCATTCTCTCAATCCCTCCTACTATCACTCCCCACCCTTATTTACGTACTTTTGCGTTTCTTTCTTCTTCACCGCTCTCCGTAGCCAAAGAATCTTTTCACCAGTAGGCATTCTGACTTATTATCGCCGCCCAAACTCTCAAATCCAGCCGCAAGACGTTGCTCCCCAGCCGCAGAGGCATACCCCTCCGTTTTCTCTCCCCTCTTTGGACTAGAGATGGAGCGTCAGTATCTTTTCAGGGGCTTTCCCAGTCTCCTCGTCATATGCTAGTGTCCCATTTGCGGCCTATCCATTTGAACTGCGGGGATCAGACATGGGATGGTGCACAGGGAGCGGGGTATGGAATTACTTCCGACCCATACTGCAACGCCTCAGCTGTGAAGTCTTACTGTTTAGCGACACGGAGGTAGGTATTGAAATCCTAAGTGTCTTATTTTAGTGATAACTGGAAATATATTGAACTGATTGTCTTCTTAGCTAAGAGTTTTCAACTTCTTGATGCTCAATTAAATTAAATTACACACCTCAGGCATATCAATGTTCATAATGGTTTAAATGTTTATAATTATTTAACTCATTAAGGGATAGATTTTTTGTAACTAATTGAAAGAAACTCTTTGTAATTCATAACTTTTCCACACCTTCATAAAGAAAATTTATGCTCTCATATATATGTCTTAACAATAGTATTCCCCGTCATAGTTCTTATAGCGTTATGAAAAAAAACTTGAGCCAATCTCAAGTAGACGAATTGGCGATATAAGAGGGACTGAGAGGATACCTTTTATTTATTAGGCGGTGCTCCTTTTTCAATTAAGCGGTCCATAAAACGTTTGTTGCTTTTGTGAAAACACATTCAAATTTAAAAATTAAACACCCAACCGGAAGCTCTTGTACGATATCGAAGTGAGAAAAACCAAACCATAGTATTTGGAAATGACCTTACTGTGATTTTTTACAACAAATTTTGAAATATAAGTTATAGGTACTTATACGACTGAAAGAGGATGTTTCCTTGTGGTTAAAGCTGAGCAGTTTAGAAAATCATTTCAAAGGCCATCGCCATCAATTTCCTTCTATCCATTGATTCTCTGATTGAGTAGAGAGAGTGTAGTCGGGCGATTTCTTAACCCCACTCTCGGATTTCTATTTACTTTTGAGAAGTTTTTGATCGAAAACTTGAATTTTTTAAAACAGTATAGAAACAAAACCACAACGTTAACATTAGAAATTTTAAATTCCAAATTTACTTGTCGCATATTGATGGAATTTGATCATTCACACGCTATAAAATGTGGATTGTATTTCATCATACGTGTTCATGTTGTTCGCAACAATGGAATAAAATGATTGAATATAGACCCTGAAAGTTTTCGAACAAAATTGAACCACACAAGAATAAAAACCAAAGACGAAAGAATAAGATGAGATATGACTCATTCAAGATATGTTTAAGATGACATTTAGTATTTAATTTCTTCATTTTTACGCAAAAATTCAACAAATTCGACGGAAAACATGGAAATTGAACACTTGAAATGGCATTTTCCATTTCTTTTTTAACACAGTTTTTGGCTATAATTTGACTAAAAACATAACTAAGCAATCAATACATGATCAGTAAATACCCTATTCTTCTTCTTTTTAAAACTATTCACAATCACTTTTGCAAGAATGGAGAAGCACTAAGATTCAAGCAAAGACATGGTTTGAAAATTTACTGAAAATTTGGCTTCCAAAACTAATAAAACTATGAAATTTTCGTATAAATCCGTGCTGCACCTGTCCCATTTTTTTAAGATGAACAAAAGAGGTTTATATCGAGCGTCTTTAACTGCTTAATGTTGATCTTATGGGTAAACGCGTCTCAATCCTTACCGACTGCGTCCTGCCGGGTCATTATGCTAAAATCCAAATATATGTCTCCATCCGTGTACTTTCCTATTTTAATTACGGCCTCACAGAAGTTGAGAGTGTTTTCGTCAAAGCCGATGTCCTCCGGTCGAAAGTGCTTGTAAGACAAAACCGGGGCCTTGTGGAGCGTGTCGCACTCTCCTCTCCTCACACGGACGCTAAAGAAGTACTCCGGATGGCTCCTCTTCGGCCAGTCCAACTCCATGACCGAGACAAACAGCAGTAGGCCTTCCCAGAAGTGTATTCTCAGCTTGGCGATGGCCAGGAAAATTTCCTCACCCGGTGATAAGACATAGATTCGATTTCGCATTTCCTTAATGGCCACAGCTTCCCCTTCGCAAGTGGTCGTCTCGGTCCAGGTCTCCCTGCTCATGTTCAACTTTATCGACATATTCTTACCGTGAAAATAAGGCAGCTCCTTCGAATGAGTGGTTCTCAAGTGGTTCTTTAATGCAGCGGTCGTTGGAACCTCCCGGACTTTTTCCTTCCATTGACAGTTGCTCATGAAGCATTTTAGCGGACGGTACTGGCAGTTCAGCTCGTGGGATGACCTAATTGCATATGACATTGGAGGCTCATTGCAACCGTCGTCTGCATAGGCACAAGGAAATCTGATGATGGTTGCCAAGGTATCGATGGTGTGGTTTCCCTTCTGGATGAGTTTTCCCTTGCATGTAACGCAAAGATTATATGTGCGAGAACAGTGGTCACAGAGCAGGTGACCCAATTGGCACTGTCTGATGGGGGGATGTAGTCTTTTCTTGCAAGCGGGACACAAGAAGATTTTCCCCAGCGCCTCACTATAGCACTGATCTTTCTGCAAAATGAAGACAGAATGAGTGAGAAGGAGTTCTGAATTCATCTGAAACTTAATTAAGAACTTAGAAAATATATTCACGTGAATTCGTATGACCCTGGAGATAAAATTGTGGTTACATTAATTTTTCTAACTGTTGGAATTTCGAAGCGAAGAGCAGATAGAATGACATGACAACGAAAATTATGACATCACAGGTGAATTAGAAATAACTTCAATTGCGGTACCCCTAAAGCATATTGGAGCAGCTATGTACACCGAAATCTTTTACCGTAAACCAAAAGGGAAATATGGTCTCTTAATTGCAGCTGCTCGATCAGCGGAATAAAAATCAGGGGTAAAATATAGCCTTAGAGCTAATCACTCTAAATATGGATTTTTACTATGGAATGATTAGAATGATAAAATGAAAAAATCAATGCTTACCATTGAACTCATATTTTACTTGCTGAGTAGCGAAATTCAATAGTTGAGATTGCCTTGATTCGGATTCAGATCGTTTGAGTTGTTCAGGTGCTATTAACTCCTAACGCTCGCTATCATAATTCATTACTAGTAAAAACCAAATGCTCACCATGGAAACTAAAAGACATAGCAACTACATTATTGAAAGCTTTTATTGCGTAATCGATCGCAACAATGAACCTATGACCCACTCTGGAATGTCGAAGAAGGTGGATTCTCCTCGGGTAATCTCGTTAGAGTGAATTGTTTTCCCTGAAACCTCCATATAGTACGTGTAATGTCACCCTTGTGCGTACATGGTTCTAATATAATAAAAACCATTTAAGAAGAACAGTTTTTCTTACCAAACAGGCGACAATGGGTGCCATTTTCCGCCACGGGAGTATTAGAGAAGACTTTTTAGAAGAAGAAGGCAATTTAAGATACTTTCAATCAATGCGATTAAACATGACGTCACATTTTGGTTTAACGAAATACTTAAAGACGTATTTATCGGGCCGTTAGAGAAAAACGCAAATTAAGAAAAAGTGGATTTCATTCGGTATGCCTTTTATATCATCCAAAAATATACGGGAATATGTGGTGTGAGTGATATTGGCTCTAATGTTTATCTGCCTCATATTAAAATATTCATTTTATCCATATTGAAAATTTAATAAATTTCAAGTAAAATCTATGAAAAATTAGAAAATCTTGTAAAATGGATACTAAATCCTTCCACAAAGTGAAACCTGAAACAGTAGAGTCTGATAATTATTGCAGTTTCTATAATTTGATACTATTTGGGGGGTAGGGTTGGTAAGGAGACTTGCGTACTGGCTTCCCACTCTGAGTGCCCGGGTTCGAATCATTGAGACAACGAATATATTTTAAGAGTATCCCGATCCTTACTTGAGGTGCTTTGTGGAGAACACTTTGAGTTAGTACGCCGTACGTCGGATGGGACGTTAAGGTGCGGGCCACTTGGCGCCTTTTGTTAGAGAGGCTAATGGCGACCCCGGGCTTCTTTCCACCCTTCTTGTCCCATTCATCTCTAATGGCGGAAATGACCATAGCTGTCGGTCGCCTCCCACAAAAACTACTAATATTTGATACTATTTCATGCATGATTACAAAAAAAATGCTCGACGAAATTTAACCATGTGTGTTTATTGGTATAACGTACGAGCATGTAGTGCATGCAGTACATTTTCCCGAGTATTTAATACATTTTGTAGTCGCCCACCTATTTCAAAAACCTCAACCTCCTCACCGTTTCCTCCTTGTGCTTCACCCCCTGCCGCAAACCTTTTTGGTGGCTCGCAGGGTATTTATGTAGATGTAAATGATGTACTTCTGAAACAAGAAGGATATACATAATCATTTTAGGACTAATTATTACACCAGGCTGTCTTTTCGACTATATATAATTCTCGTTTAGTACGTTGTCCAAGTTCAAAAATATGTTGGGAAATTTCGTGTTACACTGGCAGCATGTGAATCATATAACCCACCATATTTCCAAATAGGCATCAATGAGGATAGTTCCCTTCCTGCTGATGACAAATTTTAAAAGGTTATGGTCTCTTTTAGAAAAGCGAGGGGAGGATATGAATGCGCGCACGAAGTTATGGCCATACATAACGACTTTAGAAACTAGGCAAAAATCGGAAAGGATAAATGGCAAGATAGCTAGGCAGGTGCACTCACCCTTCTTCTCGTGTGTCCAAAAATCGTATCTTAATCACTTTTTACCAAATAGAAGACACTGTCTCAGGCGTGATTTGGTGGAAGTCTTTCATAATGAATCTCTCTATGTTTGTTTTCCATTCCTTCAGTTAGTTTTGAGTATTTTAACATTTCATTTAGTATTCATCTTATGATTTGCATGAAATTCACATAAATAATACGTATTTTGTTCCAATAACTCATTGCTTTGTGTGGTGTTACCCTGAAATTTATCTAAACGGTTTCCCCGCGGAATTAAATTAAAATCTTATGCTGCGCTGGCAGCGCTGCAGAACTTCATCATTGTTCCACGACGAGTTATGCATTGACATGGTGGAAAATTTACGCTTTTCTCCTATACTTCGCCCAAAATTTGATGACTGGTAGGGAAGTGTGTGTATCGTGTGGCAGTCAGCTTCTTGTTTCCATCGTGGAAGCTGCCGTATCGCATAATTTAGACTCTGAAGGAACAAGGTTAACGGAGAGAAATATACTAAAAGGCTCAAAGAGCGAAGGGGTGGGCGTGCGAGGGTGGGGGAAAGGAGAAGGTGAGGGAAGATGGGGAAGCGGCAGGATGGAAGCACGCAAATGGGTTATCGAAAGAACTCAGTGGAACGAGAAAGCCAGCTAGTAAAAGTGATGCGGACATCCAATGAGGGGAGACTTTGATGAAGGGTCTCCATGGCAACAAAGATAAGAACGGGGATGGAGGAGGAAGAATTGTGTGCATGTGTGTGTGTGTGTGCATGTGTGTTTGCGCGCTTCCGGATATGCGAAAGGGGAGAACGGAGGGTCGGATAAGGGATCGAGGGAGAAGGAACGTAGTAGAAGAATTGGGTCGACAAGAATTCGAGTCAAGGGGAGGTGGAGGGGAGAAGGAATTTAGGGCGGTTATGCACGGGTTAGTCGAAAAGAGGGTTTGGGTGGTCGGATGGGAGGGCGATGAGATTTAAAAGTGGATGGGAGTGCGTGGAGATTGAGAGGGGGAGTTCGGAGGGCACGGCCTCTCCCCCCTCCCCCGATATACACTCTAGGGGGGTGGGACGAAGGAGTATAAAGGTGAAGCGGGGGCGGAGTGTTTGCGTGGAAAGCGGGAGTAATGAAGATACGCGGGTGAAAATTCAGGAAGCCGGGGTAGAAAACAGGTGACTGGGATAAGGAGAAGGCCCGTGGTGTTTGGCAGGAAGGAACCGGGTTAGCTGGGGACATGCAAGGAATGAAAAAGAAAGGGATCAGGAAGGAGATAAGAGCTTAGTATACGTACCTTGCATGTCTACTACGGCCTCAGGGCTAGAAGCCATTCGAACGAAGTAAAACTACGAAGAAGACGAGTTAGTAAGGGCTGTAGGAAGAAAGAGGACAGAGAGGAATTTGTTTGTGATAAAAAAAACTACAACAAATAGAATGATCATTACTAGGTGAAATACTACCTACTTTTCTCATGCTTCGAGCATATACCACGGAATTTATATAATAGAACGCAAGACTGTGAATTTTCTAATTTCCCAATAGGCCCTTTGGTTTCATCAAATTACTCAATTTGGCTTTTTGGGATGGTCCTCTTACCCTAAACACCCTCTAATAGTAAAATTTTGCATCCCGTAAATAGTTTTCTCTAAACATAGAGGTACCTCAAAGTCAACAAGCATTAATATGAAATCATGAGAATTTTGAAGAAGTTAAAAGATTGTAAAAGGGCAGTCTGAATGCTTGCAATATAACTATTTTTGATTTTATAGTTGCTTAATTTGTAATGTGTATCAATAAAAATTTATAGTATGATTTTTGATTAGCCCAAAGATACTTTCATCCGTGAAATGCATACAATATCCCGTGGTTTAACCCTAATTGAGAATTACTGATGATGAACTGTTATCAAATTTTATGATATGGATATCAAAAGGACCAACATATTAGTGTTGTTCAAGTTTGAAAATATAAGTGACTGTATATTGAAATATGTTCACGGGGTTAGCTGAGAACGATTTACGAAATATTATACTTTTTTCTATTAGAAATGGTCAAAATGAAATAATTAGAGCTGCCACTACAATGGTATTGTCAAGAATTACTTTTAATTTTCGTTTAATTACGTTAAATTTAATGTAAAAAATGCAGAGGTTATGAGTTTCTCGAAAAAGAAGGACGGTTAAGTACGTAACACATTAAAGTGAAGAACAAAGCTAGAGTTAGATGAGGGGTTTACTGTCTTGGTAGTGTGTTGGTTCAAGAAGAGGAGAAAAAGGTGGACCCTTTGCTTAAAGTAATGAGGATTTCATAAGGAGGCGGGAATTGATGACCAAAACACTGAGTAAGGACGTTAAGAAATGTTTAGTGAACATTTTCATATAGAACGTGGTTCTGTTTAGCCTAGATACTAAAACATTGGAGCAAGATGATATGTTTAGTTTATAAGCTTTTGATATGTGCTTTTGGAGGATGTAAAAAGTAAAATTTACGGAAAGAAAAAAAACAGCGGCACTAGGAATGTTGTGGGGAGAGCAGGTTGTTGGGAGAAATCCAAAGAAGGCAGGAAAAGTGGAAAGGAGAATTGGGATAGGCAATGGAATGTTAACGTCAGTGAAGCTAGAGAAGAAGAGGAAAATAATATGCATATTGGGCGGTATTAAGCAAGATATAAAGCATGAGGAATTTTAGAGGGGTTTGCTTTAAAGTGGGTTGTGTCTTGAATAATGCTAAGAAAGGTATTGCCTATGCCCAACCAAACCATAGCTAAAATAGCAGACTACCAGATAATCCAATGTGTATAGTAAATATACATTTGAGTGTATATATGTAAACATAAATAATGTGTTTGTTTAGAGATCAATGACGCCAACATTGTAAAGAGTAAGTGCTTCTAATTTTTTGAATAAATAAGTTAAAAATGTATTAAGCAATTACAGGTTAGGCCCAATTCAGATATACTTTTCTGGAATTATTTAAGATGGAAAAAAAAACCATTTTTTGGAAAACATTAAGTTTTTTACACAAAATATCAGCACATGTTTCACTAAGAATTATGATTCGGTTCATTCACATCAATGATGAGTGAAAATTAAACTTTCTCATCCTCTATTTTACCTCTAATTTTTTATCGGTAAATTGCTACTTCGAAATTCGATAGTCTCGAATTATTTCTTTAAGAGATAGCTTTTAGAGTACACCAGTCTATGTTTTCGTATCCAGTGTTCATTATGCATGACAAAATTATTCTCTTTTTATACCTGGTAACCACAAACCACCACTAGGGTTTATGGCAGAGACTGTTTACACAAAAGGCATGCAACATAACAAATAAGTATATCCTAAATTTTAGTCACAAAATAGTTTTGTAAAACAATTCAATTAGTATAGATCATGTGAACTAAGTTATAGTACTACAGGATCTAAGTTAGAGCTTAGTGATCTGGGAATTCAGAGGTCCTTCCACTACTTCCGTAACGTACAGCCATGTAAGGGAAAAATTGTTCCCGTTAATTTTATACAAATATTGTAGTCCAACCAATGATAAAATAGTGATGGATGGATATATAGAATAACTGTGTGATAAATAAATTTGGCCAGCAAGCTTAGAGATAGAAGGAGAATATGACGTAGATGAAGATAGCTTAGGCCTAGTCATACTAGATTATGAGATAGAAAAGACATTAAGGCAAATGAAATCAAATAAGCCCTTGCGGGTAGACAACATTCATATGGAACTACTAAAAGGTTTAGGAAATGGTGAGAGGTTGAGGGTTTATGGGCTAATTGGTAGCATTTATGAGAGAGGAATCTGGCCGGAATAGTTTGTGAGATGTGTCACTTTCTTTTCCAAAAACGGTAAAGGTTACATCATGTGAGCACTATCGAACAGTAAGTGTGATTTCGTGCGCAGCTGAAGTGGTTCTCGGTATAATCAACAAGAGCATAGATTGTACGGCATATTATTATTTAGGGGATAATCGGTTAAGGGTCAGAAAGGGAATAGGTACGCGTGGTGCCATTACAGAAATAAAGTCACCAATAGAGAGAATCTAAAATAAAATCAGGGTATATTTGCATGGATTAGATTTCGAAAAGGATAGAGTGAACTGGAAACAACTATAATTATAGAAATATAGAACGACCAAATATAATAATGAAGAAAATAGGAATATATTGGAAGAATATGAGGCGAATCCGTAACCTGTACATACCTTAGACTGCTCAGGTGCGAGTTGGGGATGGATAGTCCGAATAAGCAGTGTTAAGAGAGGAGTGAGGCAGGGTTTTCCATTATCTCCTGTGCTACTTAACTTATATGTGGAGGAAATTATTTAAGAAATATTGGAAGAACTGGAGATAGGATTGAAAGTCTGAGGGGAATTCGTAAAATGAGTTAGGTTTGAGTATGACTAAGCTCTAGTTTGTCAGTCAGCCAAGGGGTTGCAAGAATATGCTGACTGAATTGACAATTCAGTGCAATACCTATGGGATATGAATAAAATATTAATAAAACAAAGGCTATGCTATTTTTCAGAAAGAAAAAGGCTAAGAAAAGAAAGGGAAAGAAAGCTAAACATTAAAATAGGAGGGCCAAAACTAGAGCAAGTGGAACAGTTTACGTATCCCGGCAGTGTTTTGGAACAACATGGTCAAAGTGTTAGAGACATAAAGAGAAGAAATGCGCTAGGCAAGGAGAGTTCCCAAGGAGAATAAAATTGATGACAAGAGTGCTGAGTAAGGATATTAAGAAAAATCTCGTTAAATATTTGATATGGAGCGTAGCTAGCTTCTATATACGGCCCGGAAACGTGGTCGCTGAAGTAGGAGGATAGACGTAGTTTGGAGGCTTTTGAAATGTAGGTGTGAAGAAGAATGGAGAAGGTGAAATGGATCGAAAGGAAAGCAAATAAGGTTGTGCTAGATATGGTGGGCGAGGAGAGGGGTTTGTTAGGAGAAACCTAATGGAGGAAGGAAAATAGGATGAAGAGTGTATTGAACGGCAGTGGGATGTTGAAGACTGTAATAGAGGGGGGAATGTCAGGCAAACAAGAAAGAGTTATGAATCGGATGGGGATGTTGGACAGGATGAAGGAAGAAAAGATGTTCGCGGAGATGAAGAGGGGTTTTGTTGTGTTGTACAAGGATGTTGGATTGTACTTTTAGGATAGACAAGAGAAATATTTGTTGGTTTTGTATATCCGTAACCGACCTTAACTTGGAGATGAACTATAATCAAAAATAATAGTATATTAAATATGCGATACCGTATATATAAATAAATTAATAAATATTCTTTTAAGTTTGTATACATGTATGCGTGTACAGGGTTCGTCCGGAAAATAAGTGTACTGAGCTCAGGAAAAAAAAATTATTACACTTTTACATATCTTAAGCTAATATTCCTCAAAATAGGACCCTTGTGAGTCGATACACTTGTTCCAGCGGCGTTCCCATTCCTGGAACGCTCCCGCGAAGGCATCATCGGGAACCTCTCGAAGACACGTCGTCACGGCCTCTTTGACGGCGTCAAAAGTCTCGTATCGCGTTCCTTTCAAACTCCTCTTTATCTTCGGGAACAGAAAGAAGTCCGGTGGTGCCAAGTCCGGGCTGTAGGTCGGGTGCAGAAGCGTTGCCACACCGTGCTTGGCCAAGAAGTCCGACACGACAAGCGCGGTGTGAGACGGCGCATTGTCGCTCAGGTTGTCAGTCGTACGGTTAATCGCTGGCCGGACGCGGGCGACTCGTTTTCGAAGCCTGTCGAGCACTTGGACGTAAAATACAGCAGTAACTCAGGCTTTACAGTCATTCGAGAGAGCGGTTACCAATGTGTTTCAATCCCTAGTGAGCTTCGCATTTAGCATTTATACAGCAGTCCACCTCCTGACCCAAAAACGTCCTTGAGTTTCACAAATATTTCTACGTATCTTTTGCTGTTATTCTAATTGGAATAATAAATTAGTAAATGCATATATGTGTATACATATATTATGAAAACCACGTAAATAAATGTAATAAACACGTTTGTGGTGGAATACTAGGATATGGAATGTTTACAAAGTGAAGGCGAAGTTGGAGAATTATTTAATGTATCGTAGAAAATTAGAGTCAGAATGAAGTAAAGGAGACTTGCAACCTACGCCATTCTCAGACTGCGCGGGTGCATTTAGCGGATATTAACAAACAAAAAGTTATAAAGCAACAATTTCAGAGAGTAAAAATCATTTGCTTTGACCGGGATTCGAACCCGGATCCCTCGATATCCGGCCGAGTGGTTTAACCAATTAAGCTACCGAGACGTCCTCTTACACTCTGAAATTTTGTGCTTGGCGGGATATCGAGGGATCCGGGTTCGAATCCCGCTCAAGGCGAATGATTATTACTCTCTGAAATTGTTGCTTTATAATGCACACAAAGCGGATGACTCCGTTAAAAGTTACTGTTGCGGCATCTCCCGCAGTTTCTTGAAACAAAAAGTTATATCAATCCATGTGCACTCTTGGCATTAGGGCCAGCAGGGACAATTCAGGACATGAGAAGAGACAATGAAACCGCTACACACAAAGTACTCTCCAGTGATAGTCTACTCATCGGTGGTCATGTCCACATCGACTAACTTAGAAGTACGATGTTTTTAAGGTAGAGGTGAGACGGAGAAACCATTAGTGAAGTGGATTGGATGTCTCGTGGGTGTTGGAGAGAGAATGGTAGCTATCGATTATAAGATTGCTTTGTTTAGATCGACGATTTCAAAATCCACAAAAACCAATTAATATTTCAGTTTCCTGGTTCTTACCTCATTTCACCTTACTGATTCCTGGAATTCTTTAACTGTAACGGAAAAGGAAATATTGAAGAATTGATTGTGAGAAGCGGGACGTTGTTGAATGGGGTGGGGGGAAATTCGGAAGATTTTGTGGAGGAATAGTTGTTGTTGGTGATACAAAGAGTCTCGGTGCATTTAATAGTGTTAAAAGTGCAGGAGTAACAAGCTAAAGGATTTATGAAACAGCTCACTAGGGATTGAAACACATTGGTAACCGCTCTCCCGAATGACTGTAAAGCCTGAGTTACTGCTGTATTTTACGTCCAAGTGCTCGACAGGCTTCGAAAACGAGTCGCCCGCGTCCGGCCAGCGATTAACCGTACGTTTGACAACCTGAGCGACAATGCACCGTCTCACACCGCGCTTGTCGTGTCGGACTTCTTGGCCAAGCACGGTGTGGCAACGCTTCTGCACCCGACCTACAGCCCGGGCTTGGCACCACCGGACTTCTTTCTGTTCCCGAAGATAAAGAGGAGTTTGAAAGGAACGCGATACGGGACTTTTGACGCCGTCAAAGAGGCCGTGACGACGTGTCTTCGAGAGGTTCCCGATGATGCCTTCGCGGGAGCGTTCCAGGAATGGGAACGCCGCTGGAACAAGTGTATCGACTCACAAGGGTCCTATTTTGAGGAATATTAGCTTAAGATATGTAAAAGTGTAATAATTTTTTTTCCTGAGCTCAGTACACTTATTTTCCGGACGAACCCTGTACACGCATACATAATATATATATATATATATATATATATATATATATATATATATATATATATATATATATATATATATATATATATATATATATATATATATATCCGGAAAGATCCGGTGTTCAAGTCCCGGTCAAGAAAATATTTTTGCACTTGTGATCTGCTCAAGTCCGCCCTCCCCACCTCTCCTGTGTTCGTCCTTTTTTGGTGTTCCTCTTCCTTTTCCTTATATTTATTTCCTTGTGAATCAATATTTGTTCACCGTATGGTGAGATTTCGTGTTTGAATGTGTGTATATATGGGTAAAGGAATAAAGTACCCGACAAAAATAATTTGAGGCCCAAAGTGTAACGGTAATGTGTATATGGCACTGGAAAATCAAATGCCGTAAGGATTAAAGGTTTAGGCCAATTTTCGACGCATGGTCAGCATGGTATATTAACTTACATTACAGAATATGATAAGTCATAAAGATTTGCTCCATGAAGAAACTATGTTAATGGAATTTGATATAATTACTCACATATGAATATTAAAAAAACTTTATCAGTGCTTTATCAGTACTTTATCAGTAAAAAAATGTTAAGGGTAAGAGGTGCTCAATAGTTAAAGGGCGAAAGAAAACTTTTCCGACGTTACTAGAGGATGAAAGGGATCTTGTGATCAAGTAAGTAAAAAGGTCCTGTGTGTAGTTTCAGAAGAAAGAAGTCACATTGAAAACAGTCAAATACAAATGGGTAAACTTCACTAAGGCATGTATATATATATATATCGTGTATAGGCGTGGTTGCTTGCTGAAGATAGCATGGCAAGTAGGGAGAAATACAGGACCTTTGACACTATTCATAAAACAAGGAATGAAAAACAAAATGTTGAAATATGACAAATGAAATGAGAGGATATAACATGAAAACTCATGAAAATCAACATGAGAGAGACAGTTTCAAACTTATCTCCAGGGCCTTTGATTTGTGAACATGAAATACACCTAATTAATGGGTTTTATTTATTTTAATGAAATCAGATGATCATATGTATTATGTAAAACTCGGACTCTAAATAGTATATGATTTTCACCATTTAAGCGACGCGTATATCTCTGTCTTAAAACTGTTTGAGCATACTATAATGCCCGAGAACTTTTGCTTGTTAATCACATTTCAGTATTTTATTATAAATTTTAAATTTGATTATACATATGCCATAAAATATGTCTTCATTTGGCAATGTTTTCATACGGGTTTGCGTGTTGATCTTCGACTACCGTCAAAACGAATCAATCATTCCAGAAGAGATTTTATTGTCTTTTTGAATTGACACGAAAATGAGTTTAGCTGTATTGTGTGCCATTTAAAAAAAAATGATAATCAAAAATCCCTTTCTACATTAAATGAATGGTGAGTAAACAGGCTAAATTCTGATTTGCTGGAAATAATCGTTTCAAACATCCGTATGAAGCGGGGAGTTGTTAATTAAAAATGAGGATAAAATCTCCAAATAAATTAAACGCCTAAGTCCTTCCATTACTGCCGCATCATTCATTTAATGTTTGTCTTCCATAAGCTCTCTTTGAGGCAGCTCAGATAGCTCTTTTCGTGTGGCAGTTATGAATTTGAAATATGAAAACCTATTAAAAGTATATTATTTAATCAAATTTTTTTTTTAGTTCAAAGAATATTTAGATTCTAATCGTAAATATTTTCATACGCGGATACAATTGAGACGTTGTTTTTTAAGCAACGGAAGGAAAATGTCCTCAAATAACCAAAAATTCGCAACTACGGCATTTTGACCACATTATAGGGAAGAAAAAAAACATGCTAGACATCATTAATTAATCTGATAAACGATAAGGTCTAAAAAAGCTGACCTTCAACCTCACCAATATGTTTGCTAGAAAAAAAAATTTAGTAATGTGCAATTTCTCACCCGAGTAATTTTATTTATTAAAGTAATAAGTTTATTAGTAATTTAAGTAATAGGAGAGAGTAATAAGAGTCCTTAAAATTCATATTATAATTTTTTCTACCGCTGAAAGATATCTGCAAATAAAATTGCAATTTCCGTAGTTTAAATTGTAGGAAACTCTTTCCTACATTTCAACTTCAAATTAATTATCGTGCATTGTGACTTGAAGTTGACGAACCGAGAAGTTATGACATTTTAAGTGGTATTACACGAATAAAATAACGCCATCAGTGGATTTATTCATTACGTAAGTCATGATATGTACGTATTTCCCTGTTAATTGCTGTTTTGTTTGCAAATATTGTTATAGTTTAAAATGAGCATTGGATCAAATAAGGTTTTTCACTATAATTGAAAGGAAGAAACTTCCCTTTCCTTATATTTGGTGTTATATTAAAAATATAATTAACAATATTAGCCTTCTATTATAATTTCTGGTCGACAGAAAGACTGTTTCGGAGTCGTGCTGAAAGACGTCTAGACATTGTACACGTAAGGTCATATTCACATCTTGTCACCAGTTCTATTTTGATGAAAACAATCAGTGCAGATTAAGTTGAGGAAATAGTTGTATGTCATGAGTTCCTCTTCTCACGCGTCGCAAAATATTTTTCGTGATGAGAAATATAAAGTAGATACGAGTGGGATGGTTTCGACGTTCATTAGAAATCAACACTTAATTGGAGAGCGTCGGTGCGTTTAAGGTTTCCTCCTAAATAAAAGCAGAAAGACCCCCACCGAGCGATAAGCGCATTACGCTAAAGCGGGATAATTAACGTCGCGGGGCAGCTGGAGCGGGAGGAAGGGACTTGCGTTGGATAAGCGGGAAAGGGGAATGGGGCAGGTATGGTGCACCGGGGAAGGAGAGCGAAGGATTTTGGGTCCTGAGGGTGCGGACTGGGTGTAAAGGAGGCGGCGGTGAGGGTATGAGGAGGGCAAGATAGAGTGGAAACGAGAGAGGGAGGAGGGGAAGGAAAGATGAGGCGGGGAGAGTTTGGGAGTGGGAGAGGTCTTTGCGAGAGACCTGCGAATAGAAAAAGGGTCCAATTCGGAAGGGGAGGCTTAAGGAGAGAGAAAGAGAGAGAGAGAGAGAGAGAGAGAGAGAGAGAGAGAGAGAGAGAGAGAAGAAGAGTCGAGGTGGTGGTGGAGGAGGTTCTTCAGAGGGTGGGACTTTTGGGGGAAGTGGGGGTGGATGGATTTGGGTGGGAGGGGGAAGAGAAAAGGGCGGGTTAGGCGAGTGGTGAGGAGGAGAAGGAAGAAGAAGTCCCGGAGCAGATTTATAACCGCAATTTTTTACGCCGAGTGTAGAACTAGGAAGGCCTGCTCCTTACACCTCAGCAATAAAATGGGGGCGGATGAGGTGCTCTCAGAATGGTCTGGAAGGAAAAGAAGGGTGAAGGGTTAAGAGGAGGTTGGGAGAATAGGGAATGGGCATTTTTTTGGAAGGAGTGGATGGCTATATGAAATGGGTATATACATATCCCATATAAATGTGTGTGTGTTTGTGTTAGTGTGCGTGGATGTGTAGAGAGGACGAACGTGGGAAGGGAAAGGACCAAGGCGGTGAGGGTTACTGGAAGGGAATATGGGATTGTTATGTGTGGAATAACGCGCAGCGGAGAGATCTTACTAAGAGGTATGGGAATACAAGTTGGTTTTGTCGGGAGAAAGAAATAGTTGGCTATGATTGCGGAGAAAAAAATGGGGTGAGATATGGATTTCTAAGTCCGTGTGTGTCGAGGTCAAATGACGGACAACGGTTTGCGAGGGAGGAAAAATGGGCCAATGGAGAGAAGCAGTGAAGTTGGGGAACACGTGGACGGCCACAAGACGATGATAAAGAGAAATTATCACCCATTCCACCCGAAATTTTATTTCCTTTAGGAGTAAAAGGAGTCATACAGACAGTCACCAAATGCAACTTCATTTTTAGTAAGGTTCAAATGGTCAGGAGTCAAGTCGCCGAGGAATGTTTGCAATCTTAGCATCTCATATGAGTTTTATTATTTGGAGTTTTAGTGAGAACACAGTTTAACGATGTGACCAGTAAATAATGAAACGTTGGTCATATTCAGTTCTAAGCTAATTCTTGCCAAATAGTCAGTTTGGGTGTCCATAGGAGAGGAAAAATAAATGTTAATGTACATTTTTGCATTTAAACTAAATCCCATTTTTTGATCTTGACTTTAACCTTCATCATTATTTATTTTTAGGCTCTACATTATTTAATTTACATTAGTAGAATTATCGTTAAACACTCTTCGTAAAACAATAATAAAACGTAATTATTTGTATTCCATTGTCTTCATTGTCTTGTCCATCTTGGGTCCCTTTTAATACGTTTGTTGTTTTAATCTTCGTATGCATTTCTTATGATAAAATTTTAAACACTATTTTCATTTTTCTTCTTTTTGTTGAAATTCATTTGAAACTTAGAAATTGGAAATGAGTTTAAATAATCATTTCTACTGCTTGAATTATATAGTTCCTTTAATTATAGTAATATAGTATGTATTAAGTAAGTAATTTTAATTTTCGATGTAAAATCACACCTCGACGCACCTAAAGACGGTGGGTATAGGGTTTACGTATTTGGTGCTGAATCTCTTGAAAATCCAAATTAAGACATCGCAAATATATTTTTTAGGATCTAATTAACTTTGTTTTCATTTATCAATAAGTGGTTTCTCTTCCATGTAGAACATCCGTTATAGCCTTTAGTTATCAAAGCTGAGTTTTAAAATGGAACTATCATGTTGCCTATAGAAGGCATTTTGAGGATATCTTAAAAATAGTTTGTCCCTTATTGAGGTCGACATCGAAAGTAAAAGATACACCCAACATTAGAGGAGGTGCTTAAAATATGTAAATAAAAATTCCATAACTTTTGACTAAGCTAAATTGAAAATATTTCTAGAACCACCCTAAGTTGAATGATTGTAACATGTTCAAGTTGACAATTTTTTACTTACAGCACTTATTTCAGCAGAATGAATTACCATAGGATCTCACATATCGGAATAACTAACCCAATTATACCTTTGGAGGGGTGCAAGCACGACTCACCTCGTTATAAGCCCCAATCACCGCTGTAATCAATCTGGAGGTTGGCGCAATGGGTGGGGATAGAGGTCACTAAAGTTAAGCTCTCCTGCATGTGTTATTCACGCGTTCAGAAGAGAGGATCCGGTTCCTTTCCCTCTGCCGTTTCCAAGAAATATCAGGTACCCAAAAACGGTACGCATGGCCAAGGCTTGACGTAATTAAAAGCGTATTCACGAGTACAGGGTCCTGCAGCCATCCCATTAGGTTAGGTGTACATGTTTGGTGTTAATGAGTTTTATGTATTTTTATAGCCTCCAAGGGCTTAACCCTAAACTAAAACCTTCAATACAGGTTTATTAAGTCTATTCTGTTCCGTAATAACTACCAAATATTTTTATCTACTTCCTGTTAGGTGTCATTCTACTTGGTCTGTGACATTCGTTATAATAATTCAATTTTAATTGCCCGTAGTGGAAAGAATAATGCACTGATAATACATTTTTTTTCAATTTTCATCACATCAATGCTGAAATGTTCGGCGGTGGAGTAGACGTGAAATATGAGCACATGTTATTAGACCAATGTTCAGTTACTTAACTACTTTTTCTTGATTGATAAATGATGCAAGCAAAGCAGTGGAGAATGTTTAAGGAAATCAACCATTACCGACAAATGATAATGAGCTGACAAATATAACTCTATTTTTTATGGTCTAAGAGAATTAGGCAAATATAACTCTACATCAAGTGTGTTTAAGTTAGGTGTGTATCTAGGTCCTGGCAGGTAGATTAGGGTTGAGAATAATCTCACTCCAGGGATCCCTTAGTTTGAAATAACTGCACTCGAAATCGACGCACAAAACAATATATATTTCAAGTTAAATTAGAAAATTTACTGAGAATAATTCTCCCTAGGCAACAGCTCAGGTACGAAACACACAATTAGTCATACGGGATATGTAATGATTTATAGTAGAGTTAATTCCCTTCAAGAAACACTTACTGGTCCTCATGCATTCTACTGTACTGTGCTTTCTTCATAGAGTAAACGGATACATCGTCGAAGGAAAAAAAATTCAGAACACATTCACACTACAGGTATTGGTTTAGAGTAAAATTATTATAGCTACTGGAGTAAAGTTTCTCTTATTACGATATCAGAAACTCGAATGCAGCAATTTACAATATACAGTGCCTTGTAAGACGTTTCTAGGATAAATTGCCAGGCTTGCTTCATAAGGCACGCAATATTAACATTGCATGTTTGTAAAAATATGACGAACTAAAGTTTATTATAATGTAATTATAATAATAACTGTCACAAACTGCTTCTCGTATACTGTATCACTCAAGTTTGAAAACAATAAAACTGATCATTAGGGTAATTGCATGCGCTTATTACAGTCGACTACACACTAACTCCACTTTGTATGGACACGGTGTGAAGTAACATGTGAGATATGCGATCTCTCTGGGAGATGGGAAGAAAGAAAAGAGGGGTTCAAGATTCCCGAGGCTGGGTGGTGATTGAGAAACTGTGTAGACGAGTTCGGGAATCGGCGTGGATGGCGGGGGGAGGGCCGTGTAGGGAGGGGGGAAATGGGGATGGTTTGAGGAGAAGGAGGTCGAGGAGGGATGGGGAAGCAGTCGTCGGTCGCGGAGGAAGTAGCCAAACACACGATGGAAGCCGAGGGTAGGGTTCGAAAATGCTATAAGTCTGACGTCACCGCTTGATACACCACGCCCCGTTGGAAGTCGTTCCTCTTCCGAAGACGTCATCGCCCTCCTATTTTCTACCACATGGCTCCACCTACCTACCCGTGTCGCCTCTAAAAGAATACGCCGTCCCGACGACATTCGTGCCCCTTAACTTCGTATAAAGTTAGAGTTAGTATCGCCCAGGGCACATATGTGGTGCGTATACATGTATCCGATGACGTACACGAGCTCATGCCATACCCCACTCCGCCACGTGATTTACTCAATCCACTCGCCGTGTGCTAAGAATGCCTGACTCCATCCCCTAACCCTCCTCAAAAACATTCCCCGTACCGTTATCCTTTTTGGACTCTTTTGAGAACCGACCCACACGCATACAAACACGTCCCAAGCTCACAAGTGTATATGCGAGTCCCTGCTTCTCCGAACTCTGCCAACACACGCATTTATTATGTCGCAAGCATTCTCTCAGGGCCATAAGCCTGTCTACAACCATTCATTTCGATAACCGATTTGAGGAAATGGGGGTGCTTCAGTCCCTTCAAACATACGAAGTTTTATGAATTCACAAAATATTTTCTCCCTTTAGATATTGATTGATTATTTTGTTTTAATCGCAAATATCATTAGGTCCTATTCTAAGGAAAATCTTGTATAATCTTGGAAAATGTTTTAGAACAATGTCAATGTAAAAATTAGGATGACGATAAAATGAGACCTCGAAATGTGATGATATATACATTTTGCCATCAAAGTATTGGTAGGCTTTGAATAAATTTGGCGATTTTATTATTATTTTTTTTCGTACGTTGAGGCCATATCAGCACTTTATCTTTTCATCTACTGAATCCTTTTATTTACAATTTCTATTTTTTATATGCGGCCTTTCAATCAATATTGTTTGCCCCGGTGGCGGCGCTGTAATGTCCTCGTCTGCCAACACTGAGGTCGTGGGTTCGATTCCCGCCTAGGTGGTTTTTTCCTCTACATAAAGCTTGGGTGTATATAATTCTCAAATAGTAAAAGCATATTCGTTGTAAAGTTCGAAGTGCTGTTTTGGACTAATGCCATATATATATTTGAATTACATTAGGTAAAATTCTCTCTTCGCTTAATGAAAGGTATTAGGGGTTTACTTTAGTAACCAATTGAACCACTCGCAAATTCTTTTAATGTATTCATTTAGATATCATCTGGAATATACTTCATATAACACATTTCAAAATTCATTTTCACCTAAAGTAAAAATACTATATTATGGAATGCTGGGTCTAAGATTTATCAATTTGACTAGCAACTAAGCTAAAGTTAGGACCTACTAATTCACTTAGTCATCAGTTAAAATAATCTTACGCTGATTAAATTTAATCAAACATCTAAATGTGTCACTGCTCAAGAGCTTTGGCTTTTTAAATGTAAAGAACATTGCTCTTTTATATGGTTACTTATATTCTTGTGTTTTCTTCTCTTCTCTAAGCAACTTCAAAATTAATTATTTTAATAATTATTCCAGAAGATTTCTGGTATGGAGAAATCGTTAAAACCTTTATTACACAGATAAAATAAAATAATCCCGCAATTCATATCCATGCATAATGATTAGCATATAAAAGAAATCTATATGATATATAGAGAAAAGACGAAATTATACTTGCCTTAACACCAACATTAAATTTTATATAAATGGATTTATATGGGTAAAAAATTACATAATGAAATTATCAAACATCAGGGTCGCATGAATAATTGTAGTCTTTTTCTTTCAATATTCCGTTTTTAGAAATCTTATAAAAGTTAAGTATTTAGCTAATGATATTATAAAAATCATTACAGTATTGAAAACATATGGCCTTGCCGTAGTTTTTCTGAGTTTGTAATGTGTTGAAACCGCATTAGGATGATTTGAAACGCAAAATATTAAAAGATATCGTTCGATATTTGCTATTTAAGCTACCATGGTTATTAAAGATAATCCCAAGAATTGTTCATCACAGCAGATACATTGCTCGGGAAATTTATCCCCAAATTAGAACAGTAACTGCCCTTTTATTAACTCTCTAGAACCTTACTGTAATATCGACTTTGGGAGTAAGGCTAACAAAGTCTATTCTTTCTCCTATTATGTCCTGCTTATGGAAAAATGTTTGCAGCCTTGAACGACGAAAGATTATGCAAGAATGATTTCTTATATAGTCGGAGCTGGTTACTTCTTATACACAACGGAGTAAATTCCTTATGTATCAGTTTTTAACATAACTATTCAACGAACGATAAGCTCTATTTTTTTAGGTATTCTCATGTAAGGTATGACAGGATTATACGTGGAACGTCAAGAGCTAACGATTGAATTTTACGAATACAGAAAATCCTGGGAGATTACCATTGCTATATTTCATCTTAAATGTCTCAATGACCTTTATGTGCTACTCCAATTTTGCAAAGTGTGTAGTAAACTGCTATTCAAGGATTAAAGTTGGAAACAGGTTCCCATGGAGAATTCACGGCAGTTTTAACTCCGACGAAAGTGGCTCATGGAGAAATATTCTAGGGAAGGATAGACGACCATTTTCCCGTTTCCAACTACGATGACTTTCTCTTAAGCCAATTTATAAAAAAAACTCTATGGAGGTTAAATAACTGAAATTTTATTGTTTTGGGTTTCTGATTTAATTAAAAAAAAAACAAAAAATATTACTGCATACGTAAAACTCATGCTGCTCAGATTGGTGTCAGTTAATCGTAACTGAAAACTCATTTCGGTTGAAGACTCTCAAGTGACAGGCTGTCATGATACTAGCATGGTGCACTAAGTGCTAGAATATCCCGGGTCCATACCTAGAGATGACCTTAATTTGAACATTAGTAGGGCTTTGGAGACTGAAGGGATAAATTGTTTCAATTTCCAAATTACATGGTACCCTGAATGTTACTTCTAGAAAGAGAGGCAGGGGATGATTTCTAACCATGCAAGCAGCAACAAAATGATGTTATGATCTATTTCTGTTTAACAATAAATAAATAAATAAATATAAAAATATAATTTTTAATATTAAAGAGAACGTTAACTGCAGATACATGCACTACGGTATCTTAGAATATTGAAATATTTCTCTGACCATATGAGATGAGTTACTAGTGGTAAAATATGCTTCCCCCTAGTGCAATCATTTGAAGTTTTCAGCAATAGTACTTGAAAAAATGACATTTTAAATTTGTTGGTTCTTCATTTGATCTCCCAATCTAATTCTCATAATATCGACTACCTCTCCTAAAAATGTGATGGGGTTAATAATATGTCTCAAAAACAAGATGAGTTTCATTGAATTATCATTTTCATATTCCCTTTTTCATTACCTGTTTTAAATGAATTTGGCAATGTGATCAACATAAAAAGTTTAGTCGGTGTGAGATAAAAATAGCAAGTTTAATCAACCACGTCTTAGGGGTAGTGTACTATAGGCCTAAAATCCTTGTCCATATTGTACATTTTCACATCTTCCCAGCAAAATTCCTTTTAGATACTTAGAGGTAAATTATACATGCATATATTTATGTGTATTTTCGTTATCCTACCTCAAGTATAAGAATGAAACATTACTATCTACATTGTATCCACTCTCTGAACGACAGACAACTGTAGCCGAATGCATTTCCTAATAGAATTTTCATTGCGTGTTGAGGTGTGACCTCGATGGACAGGCTAACTCTCGACAGAATCCCCAGGCAGCGTATTTCTCAGAAGGACAATGATTCTAGAGCCGGCCTTTATGGAAATGGAAGCGCGCATCGAGAGTTGATTCGATGCAGCCTAGTCCTGGGAAGCGTCAGAGAAGATGAAGAGCAGGAGAGGAAAGTGTACTGTTTGGCGAGTGCATAGAATGCCAGAGAGGGGGTGGGGGTGTGACGGGCGTAATTGGAAGTCACCGGAGACGGAGCTGTGCGGGAGGGGAGTGCTGTTCCGGCCGAAGAGAGTACGGCCGGCGGGGAGACCATCCGGGTTGAAAAGGGGTAACTGTTTACCATTAGTATGAGAAATCGCGTGGACGGGTGGTTCTCGATGGCGCCATAACTAGCCATCGACGAATCTCACGAGTCGTTAAGCATTCCCGGACTGTGCGGGCGCGTTTTAGACCGTTAGAGGGTGGGTTCCATGGGGTCGAAAGGAAGTTAAGGGGAGGGAGTAAGGGGTTGGGAGGGAAGTGGTGTTCGTTGGACGAGGAAGAGTTAAGGGGAGACATGGGGAGGGGGGGAATAGGGAGGGGTCAACGATGGGCGGAGTGGGAGGACTGTGGGAGTAATGGGCGATCCTCTGAGCCTAAGGAGGGAGGAAGGGAGGAATGGGGATCGGGGTTGGGAGAAGGGAATCAAGAGGAGGGGTGAGTAATGGCTGTGAGAGGCAAATCGAATTTCGGTGGGGGACGTACATATTTATCCCCGGGTCGGCAGGAACCACCCCCTTCCCTCACCAAAACCCCTCCCCCCAAAATCCCTTCCTCCCCAGTCGTAACCCACCGCAGCTCCCCTTTCTCCACCACCGAACCAATGCTCCCGACCCTCCCCCGCGCAAAGGGATCGGCGTATGCGTTATGGCGTATGTGTGCGCGCTCAGAGAGGGCGAAGGAGAGCAGGGAGGTGAGGAGACCCCATACCCTCCCATCTAAACTCCCCCCGCCCACTCCAATCTATTTCTCTTTTTCTCCCTCTTTACACCCCGACGGGGAATTCGTATTCTATACTACTTGATGTCGCATTCGGTTCAGACCCGGAGGATACGTCTTGGCTCCTGGCGCCAGGCTAGCACAAAATTTAAGCAAGTGGAGGAGTTGGAGGGGATGGAGAGAGAGATGGAGAAAGGCAAGGAAGAGGAAGGATATGGTGTAAGGGAGTCGCTTCCTCAGTCATAATCTCCCACTCTCCTTGGCCCATTCCTACCCCAGACATCCCCTTCCACCTTAATATTACAGAGCAAATGGGTGGGTGGGAGCAGAGGAAGGATGGTTGATGGAAATAGCAGTGGAGGAGCGCTGGAAAAGAGAGAAATGGTAGAAGAGCAGGCTCGGAGTGTAGATGGAAGGGGTTAGAGGCATACACCCGTGGATAGAGTGGGGGAACGGAGGGGTGTATGGGCCGGAAAGAAAGTTTCAAGAGTGCCCTGTCTTTCCTTCCGCTCTTAAATTCTCGTTTCATTTATTCTTTTGTCATCCTACTCTCCTTCCCAACACTCTACCCTTGCTAATCCCCTCCCGACCCGTTAACCCTTGGTTTCTCCTCTCACTTCAGAGAGAGTTTTTAGAAAGAAGGGTGAACGCTACTAGAATTACCGGCGAAGCATTATATGTAGTGTTTGTAGGAGGGTTTAGGATAAGAGGAAGTGAAATACTAGGATGTTGGAAGTGGATTAGAATCTGTGCATGTAGGAATAGACGGATTGTGCATTGCCAAAGTAGAATCAGGACGCGTTGGCCATTAGCGTTCACAAAATTCTTATATGGAATAATGCATTTGTGGGAGAGGGACCTTAGATCGTACACTCATGCGCACATAGTACGGGGGTATAAGCTCAGGTTCTCAAACGTTTCGCCTTAAACTACCATCGGTATGTTCTAGATCCCATACAAAATATATATTATACGGTAGCCTTATGTCATTTAAGACCTAAATATCTTAGATTTCTGACTTTTGGGAATCTCGTTAGTGAAATTCAAGAATGCGAAAAATGTATAATTTCATATTTACTCCCTTTGGAATTAATGGAATGGTTCTTTATTAAATTTTTTCCGCAACTGCCGATGCAAATCCAGGGAGCTGTATCAGTTTTAAGAAAAATAATCTCCATTATATTTTTATCATATAGCGCTAAATTAACTTTCAGAAATTTTTATGTGAGTATAACTATTTTCTTTAGAAATATGGTTAATGCGTATCTAAATACTATCAGAATTTATCGCATGCTAGGAGGGACATAAATTTATAACAAAGACATGTGAAGACATTAATAACAAAGTGCTTTTGATAAATGACTTAGTTGACCCCAATAACTAGTTGCTTAGCAAACAAGAATCTATGATCCAAAATTAGGAATCACGCATAGACGTTTTTATTTAAATTTTCAAAGTTTATATGTTTTATACAGACGAAAGGCAATCATGATTTCATTACTCACTGCTACAGTAAAATATACTGGTACGCTTTCTTTTAGTAGAGCCTCGGTTACATTTTGTCATATTTGGTTTTGCGTCTAAATGCTTAATAATGCATAGTTGAAAAGCAAAGCGTTTTTTTTAAAGAATTAAGAAATTATTTTTCATTCGAAATTAAAAAATTAAACGCTCCAAAAAAGTATAAAGAAAACATTAACTAATTAATAACTGAGGGTGCACAATATGAGTGGCGTAAGATATTTTATTCCAATTAAATCGATAACATTTTGTGTAATTCAATTCTTATTTGATAGGTTTTTGACTTAATACAAATTTCATAAATATTTGAATCAATATCAGGAAAAAGTGATTACAATTTCGATTAATCGCATACACATAAAATGAGATTTTATAGTCTTCAATTTATTTTCAAAAAATATTTTTAGTTAATTCGATTTTAAAATAAGTGCCCCATTTATATTCAGCGGGTGGCGGTGGTCTAGTGGGTAGAGCGTTGGACTACTGACCGGATGGTCCCAGGTTCGATTCCCGGGCAAGGCACTTTGGGCACCTGCAGATCCACCCAAGCTAGTTGATTTTTCGGGTACCAGGTCTTCCTGGGAAACCATAACCGGCACAGGGAAAGGAAATGGCTCCCCTACCCTGATGTGTGAATACTCGCACGCCGTCGGGCTTGGTACATGGGTGAGCTCTACCATCACCGACCTTCGGGTGGATTACTGTGTTTATGGTTTTATTTATATTCACACCTCGGTACACTATATTGCATCTGCAAATAATCGAGCAGTGCTTATCTTGATTGTCTATAGACAATCGAGTTTAAATGGTGATTTTCGTTGGTTAAAATAGCCAAATAATAGGTAGAGTCTATGAAAGTTTTATCTCCCAGCATTTCTGAGCACGGCGTGATCTGTCACTTATCACACACCAACTCCTCTCTGATGAAGTGGCCACTCAAAAAAATGAAGATAGGTTATGTAGATTTTTCCCTTGTCTGGAGCATTTCCATACCTTCCCATGCCCTATGGCATATGTAAGAAAAAGTATTAGAGATATTGGGAAGACTGCAGAAGAAGGGAAAGAAATTACCTGCCGGGAGAGAGAAGGTATTGTGGTGGAGATAGGTCGCCCTTCCTTCAACATGAATCTTTAGTTTCCCAAAGGTTGTTTATATTTCGGATTAGCGTTTGCGAGGAGTGAAAAAAATATGTACAAAATAATAATAACTTCAGGATTTCTGAAGGGAAAAAAACAACATAATTTTAATCCCGGATGGAAAATAGTTTTTGCGAGAAAAATACGGAAAAACCTCAAATAAAATGAGGTTATTCGTCAGGGTGGAGGAAAAATACCGACTGCTTGCTGCCTTACTTAAGTTTGATCAATTAGGCGAAGAGCGCGGAACACTTCCAACACCAATTTATGATACGGGTTCCCCGAAATCGCCTGTATTACGCTTAATTAATTCAAGGCGATTCAACTGGGGAATGGGGATTATAAATTTTGATTAAAAATTTTGGTTAGTTTTTAAAATCTTATTTACTTGAGACTAAGAAAAATGGGTGGCTATTCTGCTCTCGAAAGCACTTTCTTTTCTTAGTAAGTAGCTATTATAAACGCAAAGCTACTAGCATTGACCCTACTAATTATTACATGTGTCATAAAATAAGGTATTTGTGAAAGAAAATTATGTTTTTTTATTCTGCCATTAAATCCTATGTCTGTCATTATTTATTAATATGTAAAGAAGCCTTTTAGTCATATTTGATTTTTTACAATTGAACGTATCTAATCCCATTAGTGACTCTCCACTAAAAAAATTCGCTCTTTGCTGTCTTCGTGTTCTGAATAGTTAAAATAATGACAAAGTTGTATCATTATTTGGTATTGAGAATGAAGTAGTAATTTTTGAATTGTTGCATGATAATGTAATTCTCAACGGAACAGAAATCTAGAAAGACTGGATCAAACAGAAAATTTTGACTTATAATTATGCAAATACGTTTAAAGGAGCTGTGCTAAAAAAGTGATCATTAGGTCTTTTGTGAAAAACATTTAGAATTTAAAGCCAGTTGTAAATGTCGTACAGAGTTTTTAATATCATTGGTTGTTAAATAACACTACTAGATATAAATAATGAAGAAAGTTGAAGATATATCCTGAGAAATAAGGATAAGAAGAGAAATTATAATTCTTATTTATTAAATGATGAACGATGCAACTTTTCACGTGATAAAAAAATGTTTTTGACTTACTTTACATTTCATTGTAATTACTTTTTATTAAACTTTAAATTTTTGTAATTGTAATGTTTTTCAAATGTATAAAATAATAAAACTTTTTATTAAATTTAATGCTAATACACTGCAATTGTACCCTAGGTTAAAAGCACTTTTTTGATTAAGTTCATTTCAATTTTTTTTATTCATTACAATACAATTAAATAAAATACATTTGTAATTCGTTTTGTAGTTTTTGAGTTCCACTTTATCGAGCGCGTTTTGAATATTAGATTTCCTGACACATGTAGATGAAGTCGGTACACTACCCCAAAATACATACCCGAAAACAGTAGATTTTCCGACTTTTCCAAAATTGTATGTGGTTTTGAAGTAAATATGCGCTTTTAGAATTATTTCTTTTACACATAATTTATTCCAGTTGCCATGGTTTATTTTTTCTCTTGATTTAAATATTTTTTCACATTAATCAATGCCCACTATTGCTATACTATGCGACTGTTATGCCCACATTTCACATGAGAATTATCGTTATCCATAAAAATTATTATTGAATATATAATTTGTAAAAAAATACAGTGAATATTAATTTGTGTATGCCTTTTTTTCTATTTTCTCTCATCAGTCCTTCCGCTTCTCATTAATATTCGTTAAATCGTGTTTTGCTTATAGAATTGGTACTTTTTCTGAATATTAATAACTATTTTACTCGTGTAATAATATAAAAGGTCACTTTTATTCTGTTTTCCGCAAAAATTGTTAAAGATGTTGGTAAACCTTCCATTTTCCTTTTTCGATCATTACAAATATGTACTGATTATGTCTTTTGCCTTTTTCTGTGGGATTTCATTAATATCCCGGGAAATAAGTTTATTTTTTCTTATTCGTTTTAAGAACTGTCCACCATTCAACTTCCCTGTCTTTCAATTCCTATCACTTTTCCATCACCCACCGACTTCTTTTTCTTTTCGGAAACGTCTCCTCCCTTCACTCTCCTCAGGACTCCTCCCCAGTAATAACCGGACTTTCACTTCCCCCGAACTCTATCATTCGATGCAAACACAAACCGTTCCATGCCCTCCATCCCCACGTTCAACCTTTCTTGCTTCTTATCCCAAGGACTAAATTCTTTCTCTGACTCCCTGCCTGTTTCCCTCTCGTTCCTTCCCGGGATCAGTGACTACTGCGTGCTTTCTTTACGATAAAATCCCTTGATTTTCTCTCATCACGCATAATTTTCCATTTGCCAAGACGCAGTCTTTGATTGCTACTGGGTTACCATCGCGGTTTGAAATTTTTCCCTCGGTTTATGAATTAGTGGAGAATTATCAATTCATTAAGTTTTTCGGTCGGTCGAACGTTAGTTAGCTGGCAAGCAAAAATTTACATTCTTTATTAAGCACACTGAATAATCAGTATGAAAGATATGATTGATAATTATCCATTGGGAAAAAAGTCAACCAGATTCTCAAAAAATAGGAAATTCATTGAATTCGGGGTAAATTAAATAAAACATGTTGACCTTCACAAACTCAAGTTCCCTCATTTGGGAAATGATTTGGATGGGGTTGAGCAGAGTTCATCTACATCTACATAAATACCCTGCGAGCCACCAAAAAGGTGTGTGGCAGGGGGTGTAGCACCATGAGGGAAGGGTAAGGGTTGAGGGGGTTTGGGGTTAGGTGAGGAAAGTTGGGGGGGACCTGTAAAAAAAATATATATATAATATACATATTATATATATATATATATATATATATATATATATATATATATATACATATATACATACACATATGTACACATACATACATACACACATGTATACATATCCTCGCGCAGTCCCTAACCAGTACGTTAATACTTATTGTAATGAACTAAGTCCTGGGGAATTTCGACTACGAGCATTCTGGTCCCTTATCGTTCTTGGAAAAAATGACATTGTAAACCTGTCAGTCTTGCAGTCTATCTCTCTAGTCTTATATTCGTGATCCCTTGGACCGTAATTCGTTGGGGTTCGTATTATATCCCTGATGTCATCGGAAAAGGGCCCATCTTTAAATGTTTTTAATAAGTTTAATCTATATTGGAAACGCCGCTGTGTAAGAAAATCCCAACCTAAATTGTCTAGCAAAGTGGATACGCTGCTGAGTTGGTCATAACAATGTTTGACAAATCTAGCCCCCCTCCGCTGAACTCGATCTAATTCCGAAACCAAATTTATATTATGAGGATCCCATATACTGGCAGCATACTCTAGGTGGGGCCTGACCAAGGCAAGGAAACATCGTACCTTCACTTTTTCGTCGCATTTACCTAGCACTCTTTCCACAAATCCCAATTTTTGATTAGCAGGACCGCATATTTCTCGTATGTGTAGATATAAAAGAAAAATTGCGTAAGGTAAATAACTGTTTAAATAGAGTCAGAAGGTTACAGGTATCGTAAGTAAAATGTCATATAAAGATTAGTGACAACTTTAAAATGAACCGTTACTTTTATATAGTCGGAATTCTTTTCGTTTAGGTAATAGGAAAGCACAGATCGGAGGCACTTGATATTTTAGGGTGGTGGGTTTTCGAAAAAAACGAAAATAACCAAAAGAATAACAATGTTTGAGACATGGGAGGGAAAGAAAGCAGGTTGCTGGGAGAAATTTGAAGGCGGGAGAAGTGAGCATAGGAGGGAATGAGAGACAGATGTTGAAGTTGTTAATAGAAGGGAGAATCCTGGGAACGTGAGGTAAATGGATGAAAATAACTGGCATTATGGATGAAGTTAAGGGAGATGAAAATTTATGAAAGGCTAAAAAATGAGTTCTTGTATAATATGAAGAATGAGACTTAAAAATACAGTACCATGTTATCATATACTAAGGTACAGTAATATTGAATCCAAGGGTTCATCAAATATCTTCAAACAGCTAGAACACTGCTAATAACAATAATCCGAATGTTAACTGCAAAGGATTTTCCAGTATTTCTTAAATGATTCCATGGTAGAAAATGTAGAGCAGGTAGCAAAGAAAGGCGGTATCTGAATTGTTACAAAAATTCTATTGATTCGAGAATGAGCAATTTTGTACTCCTTCACTGATGCGTTAGGAAATTTTATTACAGATAACGAAATAAAGACGTATAATTGTGTTAACTTGATTTTTAATAACTTTCCACATTCAAATTGGAAGTACGTCCTCTAGTTATTGTTTTCGTAGGTAATTGTGAAAACTCCATGAAACGACTTTTGATTTTATAATAAAATCTAATGTATTTTCTACCATTTTATTATCCATCTTCAAAATAATTAGCAACATTCATCAAGGGGGATTTAAAAAAATTATGACTACTTTTTCCCCTCTGAAAAATATAAATATACTCCTTTTCGCAATACTTTAATAAAAGCTCTGAGGAATTTGAGGGATGATAATTAGAGAGATACCAATTTTACGTATATTTACGAGTATTTGGGCATAGTAATTTTGCTTGACTCGGCGATTTACATGACGGACGGTCATATAATTGTGTCAACATGACTAAAATCTGCCGTGATGAAATGTTAATGTGAACCTTGAAGTAGGCTTTAACCTGGATCCTTGGATGATTGAACCTGCCACTCATAAAACACCTCACACTCTCTCTCTTTCCATGTCCTCGCGTCACATCGATTGCTCTCCGCGATTTCCCGCACGCTTTTCACTCACATATCGGTCAGTATCCCTCCCGACACATCCCCTCCTTAGAGTCTCATCCTCTTTTATCGCAGGCGATATAATTCCTGCTGCGGGCGAACGATATCGCCCGACTCGCCTTTGATATTCTGCGTTGCGTATCTCTGCGGCTAATAGCTACTTCCGCAGCACTGACACCGTTAATAACCTTTAAGTTTGAAAGGCTATTCCTAGGAGCAATCGCCTACCTCCCCAAACATCCCCACTCAAATCCCCGGCGAACCATCCCTACCGACGTGTGGTGGACATCTATTATATCTGGCTATTTATGGCCTGATCTGGGAGGGAATGGACGATTCGGACATTTTAAAGTCAAAGGTTATCTGTCGATCGAGTTCAGAGTGGGAAAAAAATGAGCCCCCATTCCTGCTACGGATCGATATCGAATGACATCGTTAGCGAGTGTTTTTTTTTCACCTGTCGATAAATGTCAACAAAATTGATACGCTAAAAACCCTGGGAGTAAACTCTTATGTATATAATATTTTTTCTATAGAATTGAGAAAAATAGGTACTTGTGTGCTGTATCGGGAAACTTAATGATGTGAAGAATCATTTTCGACAACTGATGGTTGTGGAAAGGCTGGATACATGATTCAAAAAATGAGCGTAGTGATATTTCAAAAATAACATACTGCTTAATGATTAAATTCAATAGCAAAATTTTAGATCTAAAAAGATTGCGTATGGTTATCATTTTTATGTAAACAAAATAACGTCTGACTCGTACGTGAGTTTTGAATATCATAATGATATGAAAGACTTTATTTGCAGCAATGAGATTGCAGTTGGTAGTTTTTCAGCAGAAATCATTCATGGCCTGATGAGCTCCTTTAAAACAAATGATTTTGGCTCTGTAGTTGAGCAATAAAGTAAAAAATACGGCTTAAGACCTTGCCTTCACGAGCTTTAATTAATGACTTGTCACTCATCGAACCGAAAACTGCAGGTGGACGTGAACTAATACCCGGCCGATGCACGTTATGCGAGTGACAGTTGAAACGACGACCCGAAACCGAGACGGGGGCTGTTACTAAAAACTTTACTCAGCATTGAAATTATCGCTTTTCGCTGCCATGCGCTTCCTCTCAACTGTTGGCGACTATCTTCTAAAAAGTAGCTTAGGTCTATCAAGAGATTTTTATTTAGTTTAAGAAGTACCTACACTACTTCATCAGACAAAAATTCTATTGCGTTTGACGTGGGTCCACACACGACTTATGTCTACTTGTATCATCGTACAGAAGTTTTGCTGTCCAAAAGTCATTCGAATTGGCTTCAGAACTTGAAATTTGATCCTACGAATCTTCGTGGGCGCCTCCTGCAATTCTTTGAATAGTTCTCATATTTCGACAAAATTAAGTGCTGAGCATGAGAGGCAACTATTTGCCTCACTATGAGGGACCCTAGAGCGAGACAACTATTTACCATTAAAATTCTAAATTAATGTGAGCCATTGCTGTTTATTGCTTTCTTATTTCTCAAATCAAGAGGTTCAATCAATCTCTACCAGTAAAGAGTATTTTTTAAAAGAAAAACGTCGCAAGTGGCACCAGTCCTAAGTAACTTCTATAGAAATACTTATCTTTGACGGATTGAGGTGTATTTATCCTCTCGAGGGATGCTCATCCGTCAATTAGTCATTGGGAACCAGAAGCTTTCCCATGGATAAATGCAAGTTTAAACCACACCACCCGCAAAACTCTGTGGCAGCGACCCGCGGTGAGAGTCGCATCAATTTGTACCCCGTCCCCGTCGCCCCCGGCTGCGCACGTTCGAGAAAAATGCAAAGTAAATCACCGCCCGGCAATAACCTCCCGTCTTCCACTGCCTCGCCCCGACACTCCATCTCCGTAGGTCGAGGAAGTTTCCAGAATCGATAAACGGGTTAGTGTTAAGCACTTCCGCGTTCTCCCGCAATATTCTCCGCACTCACCGCTCATGTGCGCGTGTGATTGATTTATTCGCCGGCTCAAGGGAGGGGAAGAGTAGGAGGTTAGGTTTTGAGGGGTGAGTGGTAAGAAAGGAGGGGTGAAATTGTTCAAGAGCGGGGAATGGGACCGTGCGGTCCTGGGGGATAGGGTGAGAGTTTGGTTGTTTGGTGTGGAGTCAGGTAGCCATTGCGGCGGTGCCGCCGTAAACTCTGGAATTCCGAGTTGACACCAACCCTTCCCCATCCCCCTTTACCCCTACTTCCACGCCGTCCCTTGTTGAGAGAGGAAAGTGGGCCGTGCGTTCTTACGCGTAGGTGTGTGCGCGTCTGAGTGCCCCTGCCAGCGGGGGACTCGACCGGTGGGAGGGTACAATCTACTCCGGCCCAACTACTTTACCGCGGGCTTCTCCTCGGGACAGTAATTAATGCTCCTCTCTCGTATCCCCTCCCCCAAAAAGGCTGTGGAGGAAAGGTAACGGACAGGTGAAGTGAAACAGCGGTGCGGGAACGGAGGAGGTGGGAGCGCGCGTGCTGTGGGCGGAATTGTAGGAAGATTGTGGAAAGGCTCCGGGAGGCGGAGGCCCAAGGGTGAGGGGAGACCATGGCATCTCCAGCAAACTGGAAGAAGAGGGTAACGGTAGGGAGCGGGGTGAGGGATGGGGCCGATGGGGAGGCTCAAGAGCGGGACGGATAATTTAAGGAGAGACTGGCGGTTTATAAAGGAGGAATTAGCGGGCGAGGGGATGAGACAGGAGGACACCGTGGAATGGGTGAGGGTAATGAGCGAGTGGAATGAAATGAAGGAGGTGAATGAGGCATATGGTGGAGGGGATATGAGATGGGTTTGAAGGAGCTTGGTCACAGGTAAGGGTCGGCCGAGAGGGAAGGGAAGTAGTTGTTTTGGGCAGGGAGGTGGAGGGGATAGGGGGTGGTGGAATGGACTGGGGAAGAAATGGAGTGGATTAGAGGGGGCAGTTTGTGTTGCTTGGCCCGTTGTCTTCAATTGCTGCCCAATGGCGTGGAACTTGGTACATACTCATGACTTCCGCATATCCAATGCAAACGATTCCGAATGAGAGCGCATTAGCGTTGAAGAACAATCCAACGGATGTGAACGTCCCTGCCAAAATATTTGGCAGCTATATTTGGAGTGTGGAAAGTCGTTAACTCCCATACGTGAATAGTCAACCTTAAATAAAAAGCACGGGATTTGACGGAAGCACGTTTTCCTCGAAATGTCATCCCAATGAAATGCAAAACGTGCATTCGATAGTGTACGCTCTCTGAAACGGAAATTGAAGAACGTTCAGTGGACGGTCATGTTCGGGAGCCGGAATTCAAACTTTTGAAAATATGCTGCCAATATGAAAATTCCAATTACAGATTCGTTACAAATATTTTCTACAATGTCTACCACTTTTTCGTAAATTTATTTTCTATTTTTCTTTTAACATATTTTTCAGTTCACCATTTACGTTATGACCTTCGATCTCCTCCACACCACGCGTGTAGATAGCATTAACCTTGGTCATGTGAGTTAAAATTCGGTTTAAGTGTCTATTAAGACATAATGTAAAATTAAAAGGTGCTGAACGTACAGAAAATTTCTTTCACGATCAAGTATCAAGACATAAGTCATTTGCGAAATTTTTGGAACTGCAACTCTATTAATATTCTGGATGCCAATCCATCTTAAATTATTAACGAAAACACTTCACTCATGATTGTTACATTAACCTATGGTTGAGTTTTATTATTTTATCAGTAAATCAGAAACCACCACTGATGTATCGAGACTCGTACGAGATATAGGAATTATTATTAGGAAGTTGGATGGAATTATAAAGGAAGTTGATGCCTTTCCGTTCACGTCTAGAATACCAATTACAAAATTACTATATACTTCCGAAATTATTTATCTGCGGTATTTCAGTTCGCAAATGTTGAATATTTTATCCAGCTACAATCAGGAGAGCAGCATCAGAGTTATTCATAATTCACACTGACAGGAAAATCCTTGAATAAATGTCCCACATCCCATATCCATTATTTAAAATTAAGCAAATTGGTTGTTTTGAAATTTCAAACTTCATTAATTTTAATAACATTTTGTCACAGCTTGCATGAACAGTTTTTATTAGTGGCATGAATGAAAAAAAATCGATTAAAAAAATGCGGTTCCAAGAAGTTCCGTAGAGTCTCTAAATTGAGTCTAATGAATGTAAAAATTTCAAATGAAAAACTATTTGAGCATGAAATTAGAATCAAAAGTACTACCTGCGAACACTTCGGTCAGGCTATGAAAGAGGGTCCTAATTACATGTGTGTGTATTTATAAGCGAAGAAAGGGTGGTTATGTTGATGGAACGCGTGCCCGGGGAAAGTCTCAGGTGGAAGTGCGGCGGAGTTTTGAAAGGGTGGGGTGGGGATCGGAGGTAGTAGTGAGGGATGGGGGGATGTTAGTTGAGGATTTGGACGCGGCGGAGAGGCGAGCGTCGAGAGCCTCAGGAGAGTGAGATAGATATGAGGGGCATTGCGGTGGGGGGAGGGAGAGAATTTGGGTGAGTCGCAGTTTGAAGAGACGGGCAGAGTGTGCGAGAGAGGGATAGAGACAGAGAGAGGGATATGGAGAGAGAGAGAGAGAGAGGAAACGAAAAGGGGGGGAGGTGGGTTCGGAAATGGAGACCAGTAGGAGAAAGGTATGGGAAGAGGGGAGACTTGGAAGGTCAAACACGGTAGCAATGGTGGATGATAAATGGCTCCCGTTTCCCGTTCGGAAAGATGCGCAATTACAAAAGGGAGAAACAAAAGAGACGGGAGGGAGCGACGGGTGGGAAGAGGGGCGTGCTCGTCTGGGAGCGAGGGAGAGATGACGAAAGGGATTGAGTGAGTTGAGGGAGAGAGAGAGAGGGGGGGGGAAATATGCTGGGACAAGGGTGGCACGTGCTGAAAAGTTCGTGGCTGCAGATTTTTTTTTGCAAAACATCATCTCTCAGTTCTGAAATCTTTACTACGTACTATCTTTGTACTTAAAAGGATATTTTGTAGGATGAAATTCAATTAAAGTCTACCTTCTGTACTGAAGATCAGAGCCTCTTTTGGGAGGTTATGAACAAGATTAGCGATATACAATACGCTAGAGATAACGTTTTTTTGCAGGGACCGAGTTCACATTTAAACTTCCTTATTCTTCGAAAATGTTTAAAAAATTGATGCCTTGGGGCTAGGTTTCACTGTGAAAAAAATGCTGCGCATGAAATTACCAAGGAAATAGCTTTACAGAAAACTATTATATAATTTTTTATCCCGATATTTGGTCGACAACTTCCACCACTAATCTAAGGTATGATTTTACGGCAATATATTTGTATAATATATGCATCATGTGGAAAGATCTCAAGCGCCTAACGTTTTGGGCTTAAGACTTCGTGCTATCTGCCTGCAGCTCTTTTTCTCCTTTCTCGTTAAAGATCGATCACACCTTCATCTGTGAGATGCTCCATAAGACGCTGTCTTGGACAGCCTCTCCTTCCGGGGAGGAAAGTTCGAGAAATTCGTGCTCACGGTATGAGACCACAAGTGGCGTTGATTTACCAGCAGCTCCCGCGAGTCGGAACGATCCATCCTTCGCAATGGCTGACTTTTTATTACCTCTCGTCGCACCGGATGGAATTAGTGAATGAGCAGGGGAGGTGCATTAAGATATCAAGGTCTAAGCTGGTGAAAGTTAGGGATCACTTTCTCGGTTTTCACAGAGTTTTGGCCTCACCCCCCTTCACCCCAACTTATTGGGGACAAGTTGTAGATCGCACTGGCAAGAAATTTGTTACAGTCTGAATGTCGTTATTGATACCACTAAAAATTCTAGGTATCCTTTTTCAAATAGAGGCTAGGTCGACTAATCGCTACTTAAACCCGAAAAAATATACGTTTCCGCCTGTTGTGATATTGTTTGTCCATATATTCATACGTTAATACGTTCCGCATTAATCTACACCGATTTTTGACATGCCATTTCGGGAATTTAAATTTTAAACTTGTATTTAAAAAAAATTCATGTTATATCTTTTCGTTAAATATGTAAATTATGTTAATTCGAGTTCATATAATCGTATCTGCATATAATTCTGTTCAGCAGCAAAAAGGTCCTATCCACTTGCTGACTCTATTAAGATATGAGTGCCAAATGAGAAGAAAACCTCAATAGCGTTAAAGACGTCACCAAATCGAGGCCGAGTCTTTACCTCTGGCCATGAAATAAAAAACATATTGGGTTGGTCAGCATGTAGATGCAACTATGTACGATAAAACATTGGCTGAACCTTTTCTGGATGAGAGCTTATTTTTAATTAGTAGTGTCATTGATGGTTTTCGGCGTAACTTTGTGAAACCGATTCATATTGGAAATGAAAGAATTATTTGAACTTTGTGACCTGAGGATGGCGTTGGACGTCGAACCCCGGGTCGTATCGTAATAAATTTTCTTTGAAACCACAAAGTTATCCTTCTTTCATTTCCAATAATAATTAGTAGTGCTTTCCATTTTGGGACTTCATATATATCTTCAATTAAGAATACCTGTATTAAAAATAATTTTTGATACTTCCCTATTACACGACAGAAATATGAAATCACAGCGATCGAGGTCAAAATGGGGCATTATTGGTTTGAGCAGCAGTTGAGCTTTTGATCACTTTTTTGGATACTATGAAACTTACGCACAGAAATTACTCCATTCTTCTGAAAGAAATGCACGATTTCATGAGGCATGATTTTTCACTCCTTTTAATTAAATCTTTGTTCTTCGTAATTGATGAGTGACATGAGCATAGAAGTGAATAAACCTCCCATGAAGAGATATCCGTTGTTCATTACTCACTTAATTTAATACTAGTTAAAATTTCTCTCGAAATATATTTTTAAAACTTACCCTTCAGTTACCAATGTAATTAACGTTACTACACGTAGATAGTATGCCTTTATATTTTAGTTCTCACGGTTGTGGAAGAAAAACGTATCTATTCCGAATTCTTTCCAGTAAATGTTATGGTTGAAATGACAGATTTGCTATACATGAGTTTTTCATTCTCCTCTGTCCCCAGCATAAATCTCGCCACTTGAAAAGTTATCGATGCGAAAAAGAGATTGAAAGAGGATATAAATAATATGCACCCACTTCAACAATTTCCCATTCGATATTATTCCTATGTATGCTTTATTGGCTTCAAATTTTATGTATTCTTTATTGGTTTCAAATTTAAAAAAAACTGGAGAAAACTATTTAGGACTAATTAAAAATATTCAAGAATCTTAAAAAAACCGTTCACATTTGAATACGAATATTTAACGACATATATTGCAAGTAACAGCTCTTGTTTGTAATCATTATGGATAATTTAATTAATTATCCAATAAAAGATATTGGCGTACCATTTCGGTAGCGATGATAATGGTCAATTTTTCATTTTTCTATGCATTTTTAAATGTAATATTCATAGGTAAATGCTACGTTTCATCATAGTGCAGTAAACCTGGAAACCATCCTCAGTTTTCAGTTTGAGAAAAATTATCACGTTGAATGTGATACACCTACGTGTATTTTTCGGGGTGCGGTTTAAGCTCTAAGGTCACGAAAGGGTTTTTTCACGGGACTGGGAGTTGATATTAAGATAAGTTTGAACTTACAATACAATATAAATTCACGTCGGAAACCAAACATGGTAAGCTGCACCGTACACTCACATGGTTACCATGACTACCAGTAGGCGTTTTCAGTACTAAAGCGTGCGTTGTTTATTTTTTAAGAACAGCGTATCATCAGTCTTCTCTGCTTACGTTGTTTGACACTCATGAAAATTCATCACCAATTGAATCAGATATGCGGTATTATGGTGAATTGGATGAGTATAAAGTGTAAATTTGTTGGTTAGCCCGTTTTTAACACAAATTAACTTTAATTTAAATATATAAGGAACGTAGCTACGGTCGTGAATCAATGTAAACAAAAAATACTGGGACCGTAAACTTGATCAATCATCAAGTTTACGGTCCTGGTATTTTTTGTTTACACAAATTAACTTGTCAACTTCGTGTGACAACTAACCTAAGAAGCTTTACCTACGGACTAGTCGGTTTCTCCAGTAAGCAAAAGGGACCCCCATATAAAAATAAAATGGCCCCTCAACCGTTATGGGTTTGACGCTGTGAAAATTGTATCTATCAAAGAGGAATATAAAAAAAATAAAAGATCATAGAATGTGGACAAGTGCCCTCACTTCCGTAGATGCATGTACGTAGACCTTGTCTGCACTAATTTTCCTATTAGAAGACTCCTATAGTATCTCAGATATTTTAATTTTACCATAGACATATAAAATTAATGTGAATTGAGCCAATGGCTTATGAATATTTAGAAAGTAATTAACTGTGATAGACGTAAATTAAGTGATTTCAGTCATCAGTTTGTTTCATTGTGGTTAATAAGAAAATTAGTAATATCATTGTATATAGAACATTTTTTATGACTAGGGTTAATAATGATAATATTAGTACTTTGTGGAGCAATGAAGTTTACTACTAGAAATTAAAATAAATTGCTATTGTGCATTTCAGTATTGGAAGAGAATAAATATATTTACCCGTTTGATATTTATAGTATTTAACATATACTATTTATACTAAATTGAATCACATTTGACCCCAACGCATATATTAGAACACTAAATAAGTAAAAAGATCAGAATGTAGTTGGAGTGCATTTTAAATGTAGAACCTATTTAATCTGCGTTAGCGCACTGGACGTATTTTTTTATTTACCATGAATAACATAAGAAAGATATAATTTTAATTTATTATTCTATTTAAGTAACAATTTATTTTTTCTTTAAGTAATTACAATTTTCTCTTGGGTGTATAGCTTAAAAAGGAATATGACTAGGTCCCTTTCATTCTGGTAACGTTCGCTTTGGTTGCTCACTGATACAAAAATGAACTTTTTACTGATTAGTCCAAATAAAGTTAAAGTTTATCATAAATTCCCTAAAATCAACGCAATTTTACTTAATTATTTCAACATAATAATTCATTCAGCGTCATCATAATTCTTATATACTCTTGCACACAAACCCATAGGTTGAAGCTTCCAGTGCAAAAGAAATATTATAATAAATATACACGTATTTAAATATATATATATATATAAATATAAATATATTTTTTTAAATTTATACGTGTGCGTGTAAATTAGGTTTTCTCGATAGCTCAAGTGGTTAGAGAGCATCCGCCCGGCAAGTGGATAGATCCGCTGTTCAAGTCCCGGTCGAGGAAATATTTTTACATTCGTGGTCTGCTTGTATATTTTTACATTCGTGGTATGTTTGAATGAATATTTGTGCGCCGCATGGCGGGATTTTCAAGTTTGAATATGTATATATATATATATATATATATATATATATATTTCTATGTGAATATATATATATATATATATATATATATTCACATAGAAATAGATATAAAGAAAGGGGATAGGAACACACATGAAGGACTAACACAGGAGAGGTGGGGAAGGCGGTTTTTGAGCAGATCACGAAAGTAAAAATATTTCCTTATCCGGGATTTGAACCACGGACCTTCCACTTTCCGGGCGGATGCTCTACTATTTGAGCTAATAAGGAAACTTATGTATTTTTATGTATCCACCTGTATATCATGTTCATACGAATAAATATACTTATCATTCTATAACAGGTCACATCCATACAAAAATGGAGTTACCAATAGGTCAGCAAGAGAGACAAATAAAGAATAGGAGTTCACAACCCATCAATGTTTCATCATCTGCGTGGAAAATTCGGTTCTATCTTCCTGCTTGCTTTAAGGCAGCGTCACTTTTACCTTTAAAACTAGGCACTGAATTTTTAAAAGTAACCTGCCATTTGCCGGACTACTTTTCCCATCATCGGTGCCTGCCATTTCTCTGGCCTTACCCGCCGCTTTCCCCATCACTTTCCCCACCTCTTTCATCTTGAGGAGCAGATCAAGAAGCAACATATGTGTTTTATTCTTTTCGACGATCGTTGAATGAGTCTCTTGCCATCGAAAATATTTTCCAGGTACCCACAACCAGTGATCACCTTGGAGAACCTAAGAAAAGAAAATATCTCATTAGGCGTTACGTACGCACCGGGGGAATGCATAGTAGAAAATACTGGCTATACATTAAATTTTGAATTGCACTCTTGCGGTGAAATTTAGTTTATAATCAGATTTTGACTCTATATATTAATATTTAACAAGCTGAAGGATTTCGATTAGAATGATATTTGTATTCCTATGCTAATAGATAGAGGTTGCACCCAATGGGATATCAATGAGGTCTCATGTTAAATTGGCGTCATCTTTTGAAGGAGTTTAGTGCACCATTGACATTTGATCTTAAGTTTATAAATGAATATTTTTCTAACGTATAAAATATGTCGAAAAATATATTTATTAGTGTACGGTTGCAGTTGTTGTTCCAGATCAATTTAAAAAATGTATATTAGAGATATTCAGCTCATACTTTTTTTATATTTTGTGTCAACTTAGCGGTTAAAATATCACAATAATCTATACCCACCTAATTTTCATTAATGTATGTATGAATTAGTTCAACCACAGAGATTAAAACCCTGCAAGTAATTTAGAACAAGAAACAGCACTTTATGGGTTTTGTATCAAAGAGCTACCATACGGTATTCTAGTCAGCATTAGCTATATTTATCTTCATTGCAAATTGTTAAATTTTAAATTAGAAAATTTATAAAATAAAAAAAATGTGACGATATCCGGAGATGCAATTTTGGCCAACATCTGAATGCCCGTAATAAAAAATGTTACGTATCAAAATATTAGCTGCTGAGCTTTTAGAGTTATCATGATCACGAAATTTCAGTCACATGCACACACGCATGTTGTACAACTCAAGGGCGGACTCCGCCCGGAAAACGGCGAGGCATTAATATTCAAGGCAAATCGAGGCTTTTTATTTCTGTTGAAAGCTTAAATGGCGATTACGGATCTTCACAATGTCCGCGAGTAATCTTTTATAGTGCCATGCATAGTGAAAACGCCTTCACGCTTTTCGAAATTTACGCTACGGGTTACAAAAACACGCAAGTTCTTGCTAAAACCACGACTTCATATGGAGTATCCCTAAAAATAATGTCTTTCAGAGTAAATACAAGTTACTCTTAAGAAGAACCATGATTGCACCCCTGGTGAGTAGAATAATAAACTCATAAAAACGACAGGCTCACCAAAGCTGAGTAAATGGGTAACTGACGAGAGGAAAGAGGAGGAGGAGGAGGTGGTGCTTTGAGTGTTAAGACTGTGGAGTGAAAGAAGGAGTATTACCTTGTGAGCCACGTTTAGGTTTTGGTCAAATAGCGCAGCGAGGGGCCAAATGCACGCTATATATTTCAAATGCAGAGATGTATCTGGTTGGGTGAAGGAAGCAATGGTTAACGGATTTAGAAATGTTTGCATGAGCATCATAGGAGGGCACGTCTGTTGGAACTTGAATACAGGATGAAGGGAAAAAATGGTTTCAACAAGTGCGGTGATTGTTGAAGAGAAATTTGATGGGCGTCGTGCATTATCGTCTGTAGGAGAGGCAGTGTGTATATTGTCATTTTTAACCTATAATTGGTGGATGGTAAAAGGGTGAAGGGTAACGGGAAAGAATGGATGATTTCTGAGGGGTTTGAAAGCGAATTTTCATCTCCCTAGATCACAATGTGTCGCAAGGTGAATATGTTGATGTCGCATAATTTAGATGATAGCTTGGTTGTTTTCATAATTTCCGATAGGAATGCTCGACGTTTGAATATGACGAAAGGGCATTTAGGTGCAAAGTAAACTGTGATCAAATTGATGGTTAAATTAGATAAAAAGTCTTTTTGGGTAATTTGAGGAACTTAATGCTTGTGAGTCGCCGAGGCAACAAAAAAAATATTTACAATTTCCTACTCAATGAATGGGAAGTAAACGGTTTGAGAAACGTGGAGCAAAAATACATATCTTTAGTTATTTCTGCACGCTAAAGCTCAATAAAAATTGTAAAAATATTATTGGTTATTAAATTTATATTCTGTTGAAATTTCAAAATGTCGAATTTCCTAAGATGGTGCCAACAGATTTAATTTACCAAAGTTTGTTTCAGTAATTTTTTTCGACTAAAATCATAACTCTTGACTGCTCTTACGAAGTGGTCATTCATATTTGGTTCCATGATTAGGAATTAAAATACATAAGTGGTAGGATAATTTTTTTAGGTTCTATGAGTTTTGAATATTAGATTCATAGATTAAGTGCGCGAATTCCCATTATTCATTTATATCTCGCTTCTGCTGGAATAAATGGAATTTAGCCAATTTAACCTTTACCTGAACAAAAAAGAAATCGTATCATTTCCGCAGGTTTTTTTTTACTAATGCTATTGTTCACTCTGGGAAAGAAAGAGGGCCACACGAAGTTTTAATTAGCCATAGATATGACATATAACACCATGACTGATTAATCACCATGAGGTTTATAACTCAGGACATTTATCGAAATGAAATTCGTGAATAATTGATATTTTTGTGGTCGTATATTTATGAACTTCGGCCATTTCACCATCGACTTAATCTTTTATAGCGCAAAAGGCTCGTGTACAGCCATAAAAATTCCAATTTATTTTCAATGTTAATTAAACGACTGCTGCAGATGAGAAATTTTTCTCATCAGAGAAATTTCATGAAACGGATGCGCGAAGAATAGTCATCTGTAAAGCGCATTTAATAAAGTATGAAATATCGTAAACCGTAATATTTACGATTGATATTTGTGTCATGCTTGGGACAAAGTGCTTGCATTAAAACAGAGACCAACCAATAGAGTGCGGTTGCCAAAACGTAAACAAAATCTGAAAAATATTGCTAACGGTACTCATGGGAATAAACGTGTTTAATGAAACGTGAGGTCAAATGTTAAAAATGTGACTGCAGAGGAAATAAATGTATGGAAATACGTATGTGCTTATCAACTTGGAGATAATTTGTGGACTGGAAACATCGCACTCTAACGCGAGGTACTCACATCATAATTTGAATACAAATAACTCACTATCTCACGAGTATTCCAATTTTTTCTGTTTTATTCTTGTGCAAAGTGTGTTTTCTCTTCTCTTAGGGTATTCTATAAAATTGTATACACAAATCAAAGCTCTGATTAAACATAGAAACGCAAAGAAAATACACGAATACGTTTGACGTTTCGTCGGGTAGATCGTCATCCTCAGAATCTATCGGAGGACGACGGCCTGCTCTTCGTCGCTAAAGAGTGTTCGTTTTATAATTCATTTGTACTCGTAAATATATTTTTTTGTTTGTGTATATATATATATATATATACACTGATAGTCATAACAAACACAGAAACCAAAACACAAAAGAGGAAAAACTCACTGGTTCTCGAATTTTCGGTGGTCTAACCACCTTTCTCAAGAGGAATTAGGAACAGAACTCTGTTCCTTAGGAATTAGGAACAGAGTTCTGTTCCTAATTCCTCTTGAGAAAGGTGGTTAGACCACCGAAAATTCGAGAACCAGTGAGTTTTTCCTCTTTTGTGTTTTGGTTTCTGTGTTTGTTATGACTATCAGTGAATTTACATTACACGTTTGTGGGTTTTCCAAAAAAGTGTATATATATATATATACTAAATAGTCATAGAAAACACAGAAGTACCACACCCCTTAATATTAGAATCAATAATCATCGAGCCTCATGCAACAATTCCTCCCTTATTGGTATGCTCCCAATCCCCAAACATGCCTCCGAACACAACACTACCTTTGACCAATGTTTTAAAGTATCCGCCTTAGCATCCCTCCCACACTCAGACCCTCCACTGAAACTCAAAACATTAGAGCTAGCATTAGGGTAGCTTTCATCTGGCTCTTGGATTCCTGGAATCGCCCAGGTATTAATATTAGACATTAATTTCCCCCTTTATGCATATAATTTCATCCCCCTCCGCCCCCATCAACTTCCATATCATCCCCACCTTTTTTTAAAATTCCCGCTCCATACACTACCTCTCCAAACCCCTCACCTCGAATGCCTTTCCCCCCCCTTTTCCCCCCATTTCCTTTCTTTTCCCCTCTTTTCCCCTCTTTTTTCCCCCATTTTCCCCCTTCTCCTTCCTACCACTGCTTTCGGGCTCTCCTCTGCCTCAGTTCTGTTCCTAATTCCTCTTGAGAAAGGTGGTTGCACCACCGAAAATCGAGAACTAGTGAGTTCCTCTTTTAGATGTTTTAGTTTCTGTGTTTGCTATGACTATTTAGTGAATTTTACTGTGCACGTTCGTGGCTTTTCCAAGAAAATGATTTTATATATATATATATATATATATATATATATATATATATATATATATATATACATACACACAAACACGCATCATACTTTTAGCTATTTATGAAACTATCTTTTCTTCCTCAAATATCTAGCTCCCTGAATGATTACCTTTTCTTTAGATGCTTCCCATATCACACTTTTTTGCGCAGAAGGAAAATGAGAATGAGGCCTATTCTACTAATACCAATCTCATTGACGTAGCGTAAAGGAGACCTGATGACCGTTATAACACGCACACCTTTTGGTTGGAAGAGAGTAGGGACTAGGGAGTAGTGACTTGTATATTTTCTCCGTAGAAGCCAAAGGTGGGTGTACCTAAATATAAAGGCAAACAGCCTCTTCTTTCGTGCTTGCGTGCGTTAACCCTCCCATGCCTTTGGCCATTCTCACGCTTCCTTTCTTCTGTCCCTTAATCTTGGAGCCAGCGGTTTGCTTTCTTCCCATATTTCACACCCAACTCAGCACCATTATTTTTTATAACGCGGAACGCGAGTGAGCTGTTGAATGAGTTTTTCTTCCGAGTTGTTGATGATGAAGTTAAGATGATAACAATATTCGTGTCTATATTTTCGCAATTGAATGGGCGTCTATTTGGTTTCCATATTAACTGGAGATATGTAATAACGTTGGTAGGTCAAAAATTCTCGTAACTTTGTTTTTTAATCTTAAATATAGTGATGAGGTATATTTTAAATTGTCCTTAAAAAAATTACTAGGTAATTTTTGGACAATAGGGGAACATACTTCAATGGAATTAAATTATTTCATATCCAGGAATGTGTGCTGGGACTTAAAATGGGTAGTTTTCAGTACATTAACCAATTTTCATGTAAGCTGGAACCCACGGTTTAAAAACAGGTATTGATATAAATATAACCGACAAAGAAATTTAAAAGGATGAATTACTAATACATGTTGGTTTTATTCAATCAAAGTTAGTAGTTAAAAGAAATTTCATTTTCACAATACTAAATATTTATCAAACTTTAGTTTAATACGCACTTCTGGCGAAAATGGCAGAAAGTTTCACTACTGTGTGAAGAACATCATATTTAGTGTGTTCCATTAACTGTTTGTTCAGTTACCAAGCAGCGTGGTAAGTGAATATTAAGGCAAAGTTTTTAACATACTCAAAGCTGACAATTTTATACTTCATTAAATCTAGTTTGAAATAATTTCTTGAATAAAATATATTATTCCAATGTCGCCTGTGTTGATAAGAAGGCCAAAGGAGTGATGCTCCAAACCTATGTTTAACCACCTTTACGTTTGCTAATGCTAATGCCAATGAATCATAAATAAATCCTGATTTATTTTTTTAAATCCTGATATATTAAAATCCTGAATTAGATAATCTAGAAGTGTATAGTGTGCACACCTTTATTCGTCATAATTAATTTCGTACTACCTTAACGTTGAACGATTCTATGTTAAAATCATATTTATGAAACCAGTAGTATTCCATTTCAATCAATCATTTCATATGAGATTGTTACACGATAGCTTTTTTGATTCTGTTATAAATTGTTAAAAGTTGTGGATTACAAGGAAGAAGAGGCCGACTAAGGTATGTAACTCAACGTAAATTTATATGTTGCTTCTAATTTTCATATATATATATATATATATGTATATATATTGAAATTTTATATAAATATGTGCTCGTTCAAGTAACTCAGTACCAGTAACAATAATATAGTGTATATAAGGCAACAAAGATGCGGAATCCCCTTTTTAGGAAAAATTTCCTCTTCGAGGTCGTTAGGAAAATATATTCTGCAAGGGTTTCAGCGTTTGTGGTATGCAATGTAAAACGAAAATGTTATGGGCAGTAATTGTTTAGTACAAAACGTACAATTTTCTCCGATAAATAAATTATGTTTAACCATTATGGAAGAGGTTTTCATTCCATTACTCTTTCATTCCTTTGAATGGTACTCTGGTGAATCATGGAGCCACAGAAGAAAATACCTTGCTCCACCCGGCACGTTCGGGGTCACCCCATCAGGGGATGTTCCCTGTCCTTTTATGGCACGCCATCTCGCGGCGTGGCAATCGCATCCACTCAGCGTTAAGGAGTGCTCATCCTCCGTTACCTTTCTGTTAGGGAAACAAAACACGATCACCCCATTCGGAATCGTTTACCCATCTTCTCGCCAGTTCTCAGGGGCAACGGGAGCATTCACGTGTGATTCCTTCCTCCTCTTTTTTGCGTCATTTTATTTCTCCGATGCGGGTAAAGGACAGGGGTGTGTGTGAGTCTTCATATCCTGCTTCCATGTTCCTTCCTACGCCCCATACTCGTCCTTCTAGTTCATCCAACTCCCCGAGTCCTTCCAATTCCACAGGGTTGCCGAATCTTTATTCCATCTATTCTACCAAAGATCTCTCCTGCGCCATTACACACTCCTTCAATTTATTGTCTAGTTCACCTCCCCTCGGTTTATTACCACATACCTCAACTTTTTCCACTCAATTAATCTCTTTCCTTCCTTTATATCTTCCGCAAGGCCTTTTCCTTTTACTTCCCATTACCCTTACGTATGTCTTTCACCTTCTCTTCGTATCTTTCCAACTATTGTTGTTGCTCCCGCCACTATAGGAGAAATCATGTTTTCCTAGCACGGTAATTATTTCAATCACGGATGTTTACCTGATAATTTAACTCTGGCACATCATATTCGAGTCGAGTGCTATAAATGTTTTATTCACTCTTCTGCCTTTTATAATGTACCATTGAAAATTGATTAAACTCATCTTAATATATGACTACTGACTTAAAGAAATAGTTTTTAAAGTTAGTAGGTGTCACTGAAATAATTTATTAGCCATTTTAATTTGGAAGACTCTTCATACTTCGCCAACTTTCACGAAAACATTTTGTCATTAAAAGGTTCGAATTAATTTTTAGTCAAAGTCAACGGAGACATTTAAATAAAGTTAATTATAATTATCAAATTTATACAAATGGAGTAATAAGTTTTTATCTATATGCAATAATATTAGTAATGGTAAACAGCTAGATACAAATAATAATTCACGCAAAGGGTTGGTTTGCACAAATGTTTTGCAAATTATTTCTGTTTTTCCGATATCCTCTATTCACAGTAAAATATTAGGGCTATTTGGGTCTAAATAACCACTTAGCGAATTATATTGAGATTTCCAATGACATATTCGTGTAATCGCTTTAAAAATATAATGATGGTCCAGTGAACATTTTCGAAAAGTCGTCTGATCAAGGACAATTGTATCAACAAAAATGTTGTCATGTGAAAGTACAGATGTAAGGTAGGTTGATTTAAAAATAATTGGATATGAAATGATCCTCATTGGCTGGTTTTGAATTGTACGAGTATACTATATTTTCTAAATTCCTATTCCTGTCTGTTGCTAAGGATATGTTACTCAAATTCCAACTTTATCTCTCACATAGTTGATTTACAGGATATCCACATGATTTGAACCAGACGTCCTTCCCTGTCCTTTCTGTCTCACTGTTTGTCCAGATAAAAATTAGTAATACAGCCTGTAGATTTGAGTTTCCCTTATAATACGTATTATACTGATAATATTATATTTTGGTCTTGCTTTTAATGTAAAACTTCTCCGATACGCAGCTATTTGCTAAAATGTATTATTATATATATTTTTGAGAAAATATTATTTGGATTAAACAAATTGTATAGGCTATAAGAAGTCCACGTGACGGCCCAAAACCTAAATTCATTAGACTATTATTATTTGCTATTATTTGGTGTTATTTAGATTATTATTTGGTATTCTAGCGTTAAGGCAGATTTTGCTTGGACACAGACTCTACACTTCCACATTTATTTTCCCATTGCTCTTTTTATATTCCTATTACTGTTACCATCTTGATCCAGGAGACTTTCTACATAAGTAAACTTTTCCAAATCATCTATTTTTCACCCTTCCTTTTCAAAATTAACATAGCTTTTCTCTGCTTCAAAAACCTCATAAACTTGGTTATGTTAACATAAATTCCTAACCCATACCTATCGCACAGATTTTCTAATCCTATAAGGAATGACTAACACCTTGACTAACTGGATAATCTAAGCCTGTTCATTCGCAACTCAACTCATATTCTTAATGCCCATCTAATTTTATTCCTATTTCAAGTTCTTTTCATGCCCCCAATTCTTCACATGTCATTTCCTCCACATAAACGTTGTGAAGCCCAGGTTACAATGGGTTCTAACTCTTCTTTCCAACACTTTCCAACCGAACTCTCTATCCGCCACACGAACCTGAGCGGTATTAGACACATATTTTTGTTACGGATGTGAAGCCTGCTCAATCCACTCCAATCATATATAATACATAATTAAAATCTAACCAACTTACACCGTCAAATGTATTTGAGATATACGAAACAAAAAAACTAACTCCTGATGACACTCTGTTTCTTTCTGTTAGCGACCTCATTATGGCATCAAGCGTTAGTCTATCTAAATGCAGTTAGACATCGTCTCAATTTTTATATTGATGATTCTACATGACATTTAGCGTGTTAAATCAAACTTAATGCTCGCTAGTCTTTAAACATGGCTATACGGCCTTTTTAATTAGTGAATTGACGTTTTTGATGAATTCGTCGGATCGAATTCGTGTGTTTTAATAATGATGCAATCATATATGCTTAGCCCTAAGCTTACTTCATCTACGTCAGATGCCATATAGACCATGTTCGTATTTTTTCTGTCTCTATAAACGTTTGTTAAGTGGAAGGAAGTTAACGTAGTACATCAGGTGGTGGAAGGGACTATCTAGTCACAATCTCGCCCCAATTATGACGCATTATTATTTTTATTATACTTTCCTAGTGTAACTAAACAAACTAAACATTTTTACCCTCTACTTTAAATACTATGAAAGTATTTTTTCTCCTTTTTCGATCTCATATCCTCCTGTTAAAATCTTACATATCCACCATTATATTTGGTATTCCTCATCGTCCAATAACCCACAGTTGTCTTTTCTTATTAACTGTCCCTACAGTTTTTCTATCTGTTTTCTATATTCTTTTTCTGATATTTTTTAAGTTTTTTGCTGCTTTACCCATCTCTCTGTTCTCAGTTTTAATTTGTGTTACAACCTCATCACAATCTCTTTTTTGTCCCGGTTGGTGGTTCAACATTCAATGTGCTTACCTGTTTTTCCCGTGTTAATTTGTTTAATACGGCACCGCAATTCATTAGTACTATATCATAATCTAATAATAAGAAGGAGCCATTAGGTCTCAATTTCGCCCAAATGGAGACCTCTATCTATCTACCATAATTTGAATATGCATCCTTTTCTGGAAAATACTCTGATTTGATTACGTTGTTTCTAGATTATTGCCGGACCATAATATAGGTCGATTCTTCTACGATTCTGTGGGTATTTTATGTGCATATTTTCGTTGCAATGTAAATTTATCATAAAACCCTGACCCTTGCATAATTATGTTTATTTCTCCCCACTATTATTCTCTCCTTCGAAACAGAAGTACCCTCTCCCTCTCTCATTCCTCTCCTCGTCCATTACCGTGTTCCAAGCCCTCATCACTGTCCAATGCTCTCTCCGCGGGATACCCAAAGTTATTTCCTGTTATTGGTCGTGTAGCGACTATTTATTCCTACTTTTGGTTGGTTGTTGGAATGCATCCTTGTGTAATGACCAAGTTCTTTGTCTCAGCGTTTACTCTTCTAAGAATTTTCTATGCAGTAGATCACCGAGACTCTCTATTGTATGCTTCTTCTTACCTTTTAGTTCAATACTACTCTCCTCCACTACGAGGTGTGTCCAAAATATAACGGGATTTTTTTCATTTCGCGGGCTTGGAGAGTCCGATTGTCAAACCTTTTTTTTATTAGGTTGGTACAAATGCCCCTGGAGTATGATAAAACTTTCAGCTCTTATCACTGTGAACTTTGTCTGTGGCAGCCACTAAAGTTAGACGTGTTTTATGAGCTCGGCGATTTTCGTTTGTTAAAAGAAATGGATCAAAGAATTTGCGTCAAATTTTGCATAAAAAATGAAATAAAGTATAACAAAGTTTTATTTACTCGTATTTATTACTCAGTAGTTATTGTTTCCGTCGTCTCCAAAGTCTTTCCATCTCACCTCACGCTACCCTAAAATACCTCTATTTCCTCTATATTTCGCTGTATGTTCTATAAATGCCCTAACATCAACATTGTCCCAACATTCTAACCCCCTATTTTAACTGTACCACTTCTTATTCTTCTTCTCTGGTGATGCTATTGGTTCCAGTCTGAAACGATTTCGTGAGATAACGACCGCGAAACCTTTGCTCGTATCACTGGTGGTACCAAACGCGACTCAGCAGACCTGGTTCCGTAATTGACTGGACTCGTATTCATGTCCATTATAAGGTCGTGGTTTATATACGTGTATAATTATGGAGGTTTCTTGTTCACTCCTTAATATTTATTTAACGTGGCATGACCGCTAGCACGATAGACAGCGATAGTAATAAACCAGAGGGTATTTGTTATGTGGAGATAACACTTCCATAGTTGTGACCCCAACGTTGGGTGAATTTTAAAGATAAGGATACGGGGATCAGTTCTGTACCTCCAATGGTTTTCTACTGGTTCCCGGCACATAACACATCTTGGGTGAAGATGAGGGAGTCTAGAGGCGTCTCCGGGTTGGGAATTAATACCATTGGATGGCGTACGCCTCTAATTCATTTATGAGAATGACGCTTTATCTTTGAATTCCGGAGACTATTATTCATTAGACATTATCATTGCATACATTCACATCCTATCTCTGGTTTGTAAAGTAATTAAATATATTTTTTTCGTGATTTGATTAGTTAGCCAAAATTTAACATAGTGGCCCTAAAATAATTGAGTCCGTCTGCAAACAGTATTTAAATCATGCAAAATATTTGTTACCCGTACGTGTACAAACGAGTATAAAAATGACTGCAAATGCATCATAACCTAACCTAATCCTAATATTCTTGCAATAATCTCATAAAGTTTTGACGCGTTTAACAAGCAATGCTCTCCAATGTGTACTGAACTGTATGATCCATGATGGCCATCTTCGAATGTACATGGTAATCCAATATTACAAGAGGGAATCTTACAAGGGTATATTTGTAGCGAGAGGTGCTATATCGGTCGTGTGGAGGACTGGGAGAACACATAGGAAGTAAATTCTTTGCAATCAAATGGTATCTGTTTTGGTTTTCGTCTTAGTGAAGGCACTGTTTTTGTATTATCGCCGCTTTTTCGGGTGTAGAGACGCTTAGTCACATGAGATGGCTACAGTTTTTTTTTATAGTTTACAGTATTCCCTAAGATGCTGGTGACTTTACTGCTTGGAGTTAGTCATGAAGAAGGAGGGGAATAAGTTTACTAACGGAAGACTTGTAGATGTTTTTAGTACTTCAGTGTAGTTTTTTGTCTACTTTGGCTGTGGCACGGATTTTGCTTGGGAACCAATCCCTTGTTCTATTTGCTTGTCGATCTCTCTTTTTATCTCAGTGACTTTTTTCTGAGCCCTCAGTGTAAATAGTAACTTAGGTTTCTATCTCTCTGGGTGGAAAGAAGAATGCAAAATGCGGTCCTTTGTGATACGTTAAATTCAACATTTTGTGTCGGATTCACTAGATTGCAGATGTTTCATTCTTTTGTACATATTTGTTTACTTTCACAGGAGTAATATGTGAACTTCAAATTGTTTATTTAGCATTGAAATTATTTTGAAGATGATCTTAAAATTTTTGAATTATATTTGCTGTAGGAAATAATAAAAAAACGTATTTAAACCACTTTTTAAAAATATTTTCAGCCAGGGGTTGAAAGTAAAATTTCTTCATATTATAGTTACTTAGAGATTTAATGTTTTCCATCATTTTAGCTACGTCACGATTTATGTCCATCGATGTTCATAAGGGTATTAGAATCGATTGAACAGAAAGGGAATCAATCAATAAAATTTCCTGAAGAAATAGAAGAATCAACTTACCAAAAATTATCACAACCTTCTGTTATTCCGTGAATATACAACTATGCTTCATATATCATTTTCATTTGGGGCATACTAATGATTTAAAATTAAAAATCATGGCTCTTTAATAGAACTCCAAAAATATTCATTTCATATCAAAGAGACATCCATATAAATACGCGAAGTGAATGAGTAATGGGTTAGGGGAATGTGTATTGGATTAAGTTGCATGATGGGGTTAAATTTATGGCTTTCGGAGGAATTAGGATTTTCGATTCTCTGGCTAGTCTCTCAAATCCCGGCTCTACTTGTTTCCTGAATAAGTCTCTCATCACCGCTTATTATGATCCGCCTTTCTAGTTAGAACGTTAATGTCATAGCTAGGCTTTGAGTTAACGAAATCCGTAAACCCTTGACAGATATGATAAACAGGCTGGCTTTAGAACATCTCATGACATGAATATGTCATATTTCCTTGCAGATTCATATACATTCATTAGGAATAACGTCAACCCCCATTTTTTTTATGTAATCTAGAGTTTTTATGGAGAAATATGCTCCCTAGACAGCCAGCAAAAAAAGCATGCTGTGGCAAAGAATTATTCCCTGCACCAGAAAATCTGACTTTTTTTCCAGAAAGAATTTTAAAGCGCAAAAAAATTTTTTCACGAGTTATAACGTTATATTTGAGTAAAAAAAATGGCGGAGTCCCAATTCTGCTCCAAAATATTTTTTTCCAGAACACATTCAAAATATGAGAATCTCTTGGGAGTATTGGGTCTTATAAATACTGGATATAGGTAGCAATTTCGACTAGAACATCTCCTTGACAGGAAAACTCTATCAAATGAACTTTTAAGATAGCACTTCATAAAGTGTCTTTAATAGGGTAGCATGAGTTCACGAGAAATTTAAGTATTGATTTTAATTCAGTCAAATGAAAGACCATAAATTATGAAGTAAATTAAGATTAATTTTCTGTGTTGCTTAAAATTGACTGATTAATCTATTCTTGCATTAATCTTACGAGCGCTTGAAATTCCTGTAAGAATAATGATTGATGTGAAATACTGCCCAAAACTATAGGTGAAACCAATAAAAACTAAGGTAAATTCATTGTAACATAAACTGTGTTCAGGTTAAGAAGGTTAAGTACCTAATGTACTAAACATTTAATTTTTAAATGCAAAAGTTTTCATTTTTCATGTGGTGAAGAAATATTACGAAGAATTAAAATTTAATAACGCACTTGGAAAAATTGAATGAGTCACTAATTTCAGTAAACCGTGCACCTCTTATTAACAAATTCATTTGAGTATCTCTTTGTGTATTATCTTTGGAAAGAGCCATGGCTGAAAATTCCATCATCTAATCTAAAGAGACAAGATCAAATATTTTAAAAACAATAAATATACTTTCAATTTGGTAAAAAATTTGTGCAAAAGTATTTAAATTGAGTGAAATAATATCATGGCCAATGGCCAAATCGGATCAGTGAAAGGACAATGAGATAAACACATTTTTCAACGGAAGACAAGGGAGAGAAGTGATAGCCATAGCCAAATTATCCATAATATTAATAACATTCATCCTTTTTTTGATGCTAAGGTGACTCTTCCTCGCTTGCATTTAAGCTAATTAAGCGTCATTGGTTCTGATTTATATTATACACAGCTATCACTTCGAAAACAGCAGTTCTTAAATCTGACCTTATTTCAGAAATGAATATTCAGCTTTAAAATATCGGTCTTTCGTATTCTCTCGTTCTTAAATCTCTTTTCTGAATCTATTGGAAGTTTGCTCCGGTGGATTGGCTGTTCGGACACAAAATTACATAAATTGCCTTTAAAAACGAAATACGGACTCCACAGTCGCTGAATACCATTCAGACACAATACGGGAAGAGAATTAAAACTAACTCTGAAACCCTTTACCGTTTAGTGATTTTGGTCTCATTGGTATTAAATCTTCCACTCATTGTGTTTGTATATATATATAATTATAAAAGTGTGTGTTTACCTACAGGTATATCTATACACACACCGCCTCCCCTACCTCTCCTGTGTTCGCCTTTTAAGTGTTCCTATCCCTTTCCCTAATGTCTATTTCCATGTGAATGAATATTTGCTCACCATATGGCGGGTTTTCGTGTCAGAACCTGTATTTGGCCAATTTGACTCCTTTTTTTCTTCGCGTGTCACGAAATGCACTGTTCCTATCAGTGGGTGATTGCTTTCCTCTTGTTTTTGTCGTCTTCTTCTCCTTTGGTGGTTGAAAGAGCTCCCTAACGCCATTTTTTGTCCAAATAATCGGAACATTTGGTTGCATACAGTCCTGCAGATTTCAGTGTAAATTACGTTTCCTCGATAGCAGGACGTGCCTGTGTTTACCGAGTGTCTGATTTTGCCGGCGAACAAGGCATCGGCAGCCGGGATTTGGAGAGCGGCACTACCGGGCTTTCTCGAGTTTCCGATCGTATTTTATTTCGAGCGGCGGTTCACCGCCTAGTTCTTCCAGAAGCGTGGAGTTTGACTCTCGACTTTCTTCCGCCGGGAAGACCGTGCCTTCGTTTATTTACTTGTTCAATACTGACCTTAGCGGCTAGTGTAGATCGTAGGCTCCTTTTTGTTTGCTACCGCCGGGTGCTTTTAGCGGGGAGGGAGCGTACATGAGTGTTTTTTTCCTTTGGAGTGCTCGTTCTTTTGATGCACTTTCCTTCTGCATGCAAGTGCGCTGAATTTGATTTCTTTAAATGGCTGTGCACTGACTCAACACGCTCGCCTTGAATGTTGACTAGTAGGCGAAGCCCCCTACCCCGTTGGAGGTCCACCTGTTCACGTTAGAGTCGCTGGGCCCCACACCCAAAGAGATATTGGCAATCAAATTTGGATACGATCGCCATTTGATATTCCTGAATTTGGAAACCGAAGCTACAATGACTAGGATTTGAGACAATACTCCGCGGAAACCACCATTTCCGTGTTTAAGTGACCAGAGGACGACACTAAATATCGACGAGACTTCCGGCAACCCGTGTAATGTCAGGGTTCTTTGTCTCCCTGTGGAGACCCCGTTGGTAGACATAAGAAGCGTGCTCCAATATTTTGGTAAAATCCATCGCTCGTGAGAGAACAGGTGGGAGAGAGAAAAGTTGGCGGGGGTGTTTACGGGCACAGGGTTGTGTGGATGATAGTCGAGAGGAATATCCCCTTTTACCTCCACTTCGGCGGCAAACGGGCCATCATCATCCATCAGGGTCAGTGCCGAACTTGCGCCCGCTGCAACCAAGAAGGCCACGAGCGCAAGACCTGTCCTCGGAGCCAGGGAGGGTAGAGCCATGTGAAGACCAATGACGATGGCTTCCACCCCGAACGCCACCGTGGAGATGAAGGAACCCGAAGAGCCCTCGCAATCTCTGCATCACGGACTTCAAAACAGCCCGACAGGTGAGGATGTATCTGATTGCAATTGTTTACCGTCCCCAACAGCTCGCCCCTCGACCCATTTATCATTGATTATAAAGGAAGCGTCACAAACCCTAGAAGTCGACATACATACAGGTACAAGTCACACAAAGTCAAAAATCCCTGATACCCCATCGTCTTTCCCCATTGAGAACAACCAAGGTGTCGACGACTTTCCCAGCGCTCCTCTAGGGACATACCACATTCAACTATCTCCCCTGATTACTCTCCATTCTCGGGATTTCACCATCTAGGTTGTTTTTTGGACAACAGTTTTGCCCGTGTTCCTACGAGCTTCGACCTGGAGACGCTCGTTGGAACACGGGCGAAACTGTTGTTCACAAAACAACCTATACGATGACATCCCGAGAATGGAGAGTCATTCATCTAAACGCCGCGAAAATCTACGATCTAATATCTCCCTTGATTTTTCGCGACCATACCCCTTCGACAGATGACCCCTAGTCCTCCACTCCGACCCTCCCCGAGGCCACATCCTGCCCCGTGGTGGCCCTCATCGGTGCTTCTTCGAAAAAGCCCCCACGTCGAACGCTGCCGAATTACCCGCTCTTCGTGGAACCCACGACCACGGCTGGCTTTTCCTCTTCGGACGAGGTCGGGGGCGATAGATGCGGCTAAATGCCGCTCCCTCGCTTGTCGATCAGTCGGACAAGGCGTCCCGGGAAGCGGCGAAGCACTCGTCGCCCGGGGTCGAGTCATGACCGAAGCGACGCTAGCCACGATTAGAACTCCCGTAAATGATGTCCGGTGCCGGACTCGCTTCGTCCATCATTGAATAGTTTTGCAGAATGCAGAATTACTGAGCTTTCATCGATAAGCACAACCCTACCATTGATGATTTCTCACAATACATAATTTTCCATCGCTAGTTAAAATCTTCCTCCTAATATCTGTGGACCTTGCCTTCCTTTCTGTGTTTTCAAAGTGTAGGTGGTCAGATGTACGTGTATGCATATGGTTATGTATGTGTGCGTGTACCTACTCGTGTGTGTATGTATGTTCCTCTGTATATGTATGTGGTACATATTTCATGAAGGATTCTCGGGTCTTCCACCGGGTCAGGGGTTCTATGATGGCCGACGTTTCGATGCCCGACTCGTGCTTCGTCCTCAGGATAGATGATTGCCACTCTGCATTTGACCGTCTTATATTCTTGAGCTCTCGGGTCAGGTGACCTGTGATTGATCCGAAGGGGGGAAAACCTCCTGATTGATCGCCGGGCCGTTGTGGCCTGTTCCTTCCTTTTCTTACCTTCATTAGCACATGTTTCCATGCATTACTAAGGGAATAGCGGGAATCCCATTGAAATTATGTTCCGCCAATCTAATTTCAATAGATTCACACGTATGGTCACAGTAACCACCGGGGCGGGCAAGTACCTTCGTCCCGTTGAAGTTATATATAACACTTTTGTCACTTTTTGAAAATCCCACGTACGTGCACAATAATGTGGAAATGGACTAGTCGACACAGCTATCATCATGCCACCGTTTTGTTTCTGTATTTGTATCGACTATTCCATTTACATTAAAATATATATATATATATATATATATATATATATATATATATATATATATATTCATTCACATTGAAATAGAGATAAGGAAATGAGAAAGGAACACCCATAAAGGACGAGCACAAGAGGGGTGGGGATGGCGGATGTGAGCAGATCACAAATGTAAAAATATTTTCCTCGACCAGGACTTGAACACCGGCTCTCCCCACTTGCCGGGCGGATGCTCTAACCACCTGAGCTATCGAGAAATTGTTCTTTTCGTACACATTGTAATAAATGTATTCAAATATGACCATGTGTAGTTATAAAAACAACATCTGCATAAAAAATGTCTTGGTTTCTTCCTTCCAAGAGACGAGTTAAACTTTCAAGCATAGAATTGCAACGAATTCCTCACTCTTCAACTAGCTGGTGGATCCCTCTCCTAATTCAGACCCCCCTCTCCTTAAAACGGATCGATTCATTCGTACCCTTTTCACTCTCCCCTTAAGACTCCGCCCCCCGAATAAAACACACGATTTGCCCGTTCATTATCCTCAAACAACCTAATGTGTAATTTCCTCTCCATTTCAAAAAAAAATCCTGGAAAAGAAAGTGTTAGTTCCTCCACCGAGCTGGACCTTCCCTAAGCCCTTGCCCCTTGCTTTTTTCCCCCCGGATAAAGGACGAACGGATGGGTACGAGTCCTCCCCTAACGACCCACGGCGTATAATGCCTCGGATCCCGACCCTATTACTTACCTTCCCATCGATTTCTCCTTTCGCGGCCTTCATTCTCACCACCCACCGACCTGACACTCCTCTTAGCTCTCTCCTCCCGCTGGGTAGGCAGTTGTTATGCCTACGCACGGAGCAGGATAGCGGTGTTCACTCTCCCGCCCAGCCCGACGTAAATGGTGAGGAGCGACACGGAGTCCCAATAAGATGTGTGAGTCGTAAGATCCATGGTTCCAGTCTTGGTCAAGTAAATATTTTGCACTTGTGATCTTCTCGATCCCGCCTTTCCCAACACTTCTGTATTTGTATTTTATATGTGTTTCTGTCCCTTTTCCTTGTAGCTATTTCCATGTGAATGAATACATGTTCTCCATACGGCGGGTGTTCAGTTTTTATGTGTGTGTGTACATACTATATATATGTGTGTGTGTGTGGGTGTATATATATGTATACACACACACACACATCTAAATGGTTGTTCGGCTAGGCGAGGGTCGAAGCAAAATATAAAAGCAGGAGGAGCAAGCGATGGCCGGTGGCGTGGATTATTGTGAGAGGGAAAGCTTGAGTTGATGGCGAGAATGTTAAGGGCGGAGGGAGAAGGAAAGGAGAGATGACATTCCGAATGGATTAAGGAGAGAAAGGAAGATGTGATGGCCGAGGGTACTTGGAAGATGCCTTTTAACTACCACCAGGATGGGGAAATGTTTGAGGGAACGACGACGTCTTGAGCCATGGCCTTTGCAAGAAATAAATTACGAAATGTAAATTAAGTTTTTTTGATAGAAACTCCGCGGATTGAGAATTTTGGAAAATATGTCAAATGGCTACTGGGATCATCGGAGTGGTTAAAATTAAATCATACATTGAATAGATGGTTGTACCATGATAAAATGAACAAATAAAGGTATTAGATATGCAGAGTTTATTCAGATATGTGGAGAGTAGTTATGAAGATCCATCAGCTGTGTTACTTCCGTCAAGGATTTACGCAACGTAATGCGATTTTAAACGTGAATTTTTAGTAGACCATTAAGCGACTTATTAATGTGATCAAAGATTTAACAAAGAACATGCATGTCATTATTGTGACTGGAAATTAGTGCTAAAGTTAATTCTGAAGTCATCTCTCTTTTTAATGTCTCAATTGACTATTTTATACATGCATAGACTTTTCTGTTTTTAGGCATGTACAAATAATTCTTCAATATGCTCAACCGGGATATTACTCGAACCTTCTCCCTGATGATTCACCTTCCTGATATTTTCACCGACAACTCTCTTCATCAGTCAATTATCTCTAAAATGGAATTCCATATAACAAAGCTTTTGTTTTCATTTTTAAATTAATCGAAATGCCTTTTTGAAAGTATTATCATTTTACGGTCATTAGAAATTATGATAATCATTAAGCGTAACGACACAAGCAGACCTGTTCTTATTTGCCTAACTCTATCTGCCAAGTTGTACGCGTAACTCTCGCATTCAAGATGGAGCTATTTTCAATCTGAAGTGTGTTTTTCACGGCAAAAAGCGAGAGGAAACTCAACGTATCAGTATTGTTGAGTGAGCTCGTATCGCCATTATATGGCTGTTCTTTTCGCCCCTTCCATTTAGGAAACGCTGGAAACGAGTACGAACAACAAGCGAGAGTTTACTGGCACCATTATTCAACCGTTTTCTCTTTTTTACTTGGGTTCAAACGACGCAGAGTTACCACTGTATTTTGATTTCAAACGTAACCAGCGTGATAGTTTTTACAGTATAATGAAGAACCTTGTTCGTTTGTTATTCGAGCGGATCATTTGATATTCATCGTACTCCTTGATTATCACTTTCTTTATTTTTCCAAGGTTATGCAAGAAAAAAATCCTCAAATCAGTAATTCAACGGGAAATACTGGGAGGTATAATATGGCATTGTATGACTACTAGCATACAAACCCAAAATCCTGTCCGTTGATGGCATTCTAATTTATTGAAAGGGAGCCGACTACTTATTGTATGTTCTCGTAAGAATACTATTTAAGTAATGGAAACTTTGTTGCACAAATAAACTCGTATGAAGAGGACATTTGTATAAAAATGGATGGTGGTATGCTTTTAAGGACAGATTTACAATTAGTGTTAAGTTAAAAAAAATCTATATATATAGCCCTCAAAACGTGAAAATATAGTCTTTATAGCATACTATTATAGTGTGTATATTATAGTCTTTATAGTGTACTAGTCTTTATAGTATTGTTTATTATTCAGAATATTTTACGTGATACGCAGAAGGTTTAAGCTCAACCAACTCTTTTCTCGGCTTAAGAGTTGAATGAAGGTGACGTAGAGATTAAAATACGCCGGCACTTTATACTATATGTCAGAAACAAATGAAGGGACTAATTAATTTGAACGCACCAATAACGTAACAACTCTCCAAGCTCTCCTGCCAACTTTTAACTTACCTGACATCCTCTTCATTCTTTCATAGTTTCTTGCGCTGACTTTTCCATTCGCAGAAAAGTAAACTCAAAGTTTCGAGTAGGAGTACATAGATTTAGGAGAGGCAACCGACAACTGAGGTTATTTGTGTCGTTAGGGATGGCTGGGAAAGGAGGACGGGGGTAGAGAAACCCGGCATCAGCATTAGCCTACTCTTAACTAAAGGTGCCTATGGGTCCGCAGTTTAGCATCTCATTCGACGGACGGCGTACTCACTCAAAGAACTCTCCATAAAGCACCTAAAGTAGGGATCTGGATTATTATTAGGTAATCTACTGGTTAAGGTAGGTTTTTGGAGGGACACAACTATAAAATAAATATTTTGGAACTCCAAACAAAACCCAATCCAGCGACCTAATCTACAACAGTTCCCTCTTCATCTCTGAGTACTTCTTTCCTCCCTTCATCCCGTCCAACATCCCTATCCTGTTCCTGCCCTTTCCTCGCTTGCCCAACATTCTCCCTTCTCTTACCTTCTTCAACATTCCACTACCGCTCAATATGCCCTTCATCCATTTTTCCTGCCTCAATAGGGATACCACTGAAAAAATCAGCCATCTCTAGGAGTCAAGCCTTGGCCCTCTGGGTCTGAAACCAGTACGCGAGCGACCGAACTCTCCCGTTCCCATAAAGATTTGAATAACTGATTTCGGATGCCTAGGCCACTGTTTGCCGATTAGAGCTTTATATAGTATTCTATTAAAAAGCCTTCTTTGCTTGGTCCATTCTGCTAAATGTCACCCTCTCATCGCTGACGAAGAACTTCTAATGTTCCTTAAAAACACCATTCTTTTTATCTAACTTCAAAATGTCCTTCAGCTTCATGACTTTAAGATAACATTAATTGACGCTAACTCATAGTCACTGCCATAGACAACATTTAGAGTCATTTTTGGAGATCTTAATCTCTTTTATAGAAAAATGTTGTCAACTTTTTATATCCTTAGATCTCTTGGCAACTCCAAGTGTATTATCTTCGTGAGTGCTCCTCTAAGTGTTTGTCACCATTTTTACTGGTCCAAGAATTAAAAAAATCTTTCTTCTCTTTAACTTCGTTTCCCTATACTCTTAACGTTTTCCCTTGCTGGTTTTTCCAGACGAATGTAATTAAATCTAAAATATAATTAAATTTTGCCTCTTCAAATTTTATTATTTTTGTTCCTCCTTTTACTACTTAGCGAATTTGTCGTAGATCCTTTTTCGCAAACCAGTGTGAATTAACCTTAAGTTATGATAACTTCTGGTCCATTTCATTCCTCTTATACCTGAAGTATCAAACCCCATTCTATATATTTCTCTTTTTGCATTATTAATAATACCAGAGAAATTTTAAATTCCATACATCTATGCTTAACATAAATGCGCATTTAATTGATGTTACTCTCCGGCACTTCAAGCTGGTAGAGTAGAATAGACGATTAGTATATTTCCAGTAAGTTTCGTGAAAGAGGTCCTCATTAAAAAATTTCAAGAAACGGCGGGAGATGCCACAACAGTAACTTTTAACGGAGTCATCCGCAAACATGCATTTCAATGCAACTATTTCAGATATTTACACTCTGAAATTGTGGTATTGAGTTCCTCATTATAATCTAAAAAAGTTCTCAATGATACGCCATTACTAGAAGAGAAAAAGGCGCATTTTTGAAGCAGTATTATTGTGGTTTCCAGTTACCTTCAACATTGAAGTGCTACAGCCGAAGGAGTCATTTTTTGGACTGCTGTCTCTCGGGGTTACTGGCCGTGTCCACGCCAAATAACGAGAGCTACGTAGATTTGTGCAGAATATACGAGCGTATAGATTATCCTATCTAAATATGGTTCACCACCACGTCCATTGATCACGCTGCTTATTTTCCGCGATAGCAATGATCCTCAAGTACTCTTGTGAATTTCGCCGTTACCTTCCTGTGTAGGGGTCGATATACATTAACCCGGTGAACGCGCTTGGTAATTGTAGAGGTGAAAATATGTTCCAAGAAACTGCGTGAGAAGCCACAACAGTAACTTCCAACGGAGACCTCCGCTAATATGCATTTCAATGCAACAATTTCAGAGTTTCAAAATCATTTGCCTTGATCAGGAATGCCTGTGACATTGTATGCACGGTAGTTCGTCACAATATCTTGTTCCTTTAAAACCCTAAATTTTCATAGTTTATGATAATATGTTTAATTTTTATTTCTTTCGAGATTAGTGATAAATAATTTTGAATAAAACAAACGATGAAAAATTACTCTCAATTTAGTGCTTCGAAAATTTAAATTCGGCCATAATACTGAGATTTTAATAAATGTTTTTCACGACGTGTTTTCTATTTATTTTTTGCTGCCTTACCAGTCTTTGAGTCCAGTTTTGTACGTTCTATAAATATTTATTTATTTATAGCTCAGTATTTTAAATTTACCTAGCGAATTGCCAAAATTTCATAGTGTTTCAGCCTCACTTTTTTTCTCCCACCCAGGGTATTTTTCTGCTCCTTGATCATTCTCATCTCATCGTCCTTACCGAGGGTCACGCTACGCTTTCTTCAAATTATCCCATTCTCTCTTCCTTGTGGATCTTTTGAAACCTAATACTTTCCTAAATCTCTTTCTATAGAGTATGGGATTCTCTTGTGACTAGCTTGTGAGCGATGTGACCATCTTGAAGGCATTTGGGAAAGGGGCCAATTATGTCCAGTTTCTCTAACTGAATATTCTGGGGCAGCTACTCGCAGCTGGTCAGAGCTCGTTCCAGAATTCTATGTATCACGATGGCCTTTACTTCCCTCATATTCGAACGCGTATGCATTTAAATTTCTACCCAACACACTTTGCAATTACAATTAAGCGAAAAAAATCACTTTTTTCACTGGACTGGGTTCACATCCACACCATACCCTTCGTTGTAAATGCATGACTGTTTAACTATCTTATTCAGTAAGGAAGTAGCCAATATAGGTTTCATATTTAATTGGAGGGTTTGCGACAATTAATATCAATATTGGTTTATCTTATTTGCCAGAAAGTATACATTTGTTATTAAATTGCTTAAAACCATTCGAGGATTCATAGATTTACTGATCATGCATGGTGATCAAATTATATGATTATGACGATGATGTGGCCCTTTGGTTTACTTAAATTAATTTGTAAATAAATAGAAATAAAATTGGAATATAAGTAATGAGTTATGAGAGCATTGAGTTATGGCACAAGTGAAATCTTCTCCGATTTTCCACTAGGTTAGATCCTTCATTTTTGCCGACATTTCAATAAGCGACTGTTTCATCATCTTCAGCGAAACGTTGCTGAGCCACAACTACTTTCTCCCATCTTCCATAAAGTCATCTATCTTCAATCTTGATCATTTACCTAAAAAAATCGGATATATATATATATATATATATATATATATACACGTATATGTATATGTGTGTATATATATATATATATATATATATATATATATATATATATATATATACATATATATACACATATACATATACGTATATATAAGGGTGGTCTCAGAAAATTTCAGAAAAATGTGAAAATAAAAAATTGGTCATCCTATGAAAGTAATTATGTTCTCTAATATTTCTGATAATTGAAAATTTTGGAAGTCAAAGTGAATAAGTCTGCTTTTTTATCTTGAATAATTGGTTATGGGTCTAACTGGAAAAATAAACAGAGTCTATGCGAGCTGGATGCCATCATACGTTTCCCTTTGGGGAATATTAATTACTTAATTTCTCCTGAGCACATAAAATATGCCAAATTGCTCTATCCAGATTTAAATTACAAGATCACTCCTCTTCGTATCGACATAGATTTTACCAGTGATATATTTTTAATAAGAGAATATATCTTTTCATCATCACCCGGGATTAAAAAGGTAAATTACTGTGTACCGTCTCCGGCAGCTATCCTGTTTATTGCCAATCCCTTAATTTCTTCATAGTCACTAGCTCTCTTCCCTTACCTGATTCTCGTAATTAATGTTATGCCTTCCACGTAACCCGTTCCCCTTTATGGGTTCTTTATTATGGTTTTCAATCAACTAACCTTCCTTATTACACGTCCGGGTAGTTTCCACCTTTTTAAATTCCGAAAGTAGATTTAAAGTTTCACTCACTGTTTGATAGACTTTTTTGATTCTATTCCGTTGATTCATTTTATTACCACCATATTTATACTATGCCATATTAGGATTACTTTTAATCTTATTTTTACAACTGCTCCTCTCATTCCTGTAGCGAGGCCTTATAAAGTAAATACTAATATAGGTTTGGCGGAACCTCTATCTAATGTCTAGACGTCTTATATTGGCTGTTAATAGAATCCTTATGGAGGAAACATTAATTTTCTTTGCTGTTCTTTTACTACTCCCTTCTTATTCCTTCCATCGCTGCAGAAATTTCCGCCTAAAAGCAAATTTTACACAATTTTTTCAATGCTCCTTTCACTTATTTTATTTATAAGTGTCTACTTAATTTTGATTCCTTAAAATTGATCTCATTTTATTCTTGTTTACGTACTTTGGAATTCTGTCTCCTAATCTTCTTTTCAAATCTTCATACTTTTCTTCAGTGGAGCATTGTCGTCCTTTATATCAGTAAAAAAATCCTTTTACCGTGGATTGATACACCACTTTATGTTTTTTCAATGATCTTAATATGCGTATTTTCTTTGCAAGTATCAACTGTTAGGTGTGCCTTTATATTATTTTCTTAATTCTTGCTTCGCCTCTGCTTTCTCGACGCTTAACTACTACAGTAATTTCTCTGTGGAGATCGTGCATCTTTTTTTGCAATGTCTTTTGCTGTTGTAGTTTTTCATTCTATCTTCGTAAAGTATGGGTACATGTTTTGCATTTGTGTCCACGATTATAAAAGCTCATATCATATTAACGAATGGAATAAGTATCAGTTGACCATTCCGTATGCTTATCTCAAGGATGTGTATGGGCGACAGCAGAAACTTTTTTCCTTATCTCATTTTTTTAAATCTAAATTATCTCTGAAGTCCTATGTCGTATTTATCATCATTTATCTGTAGAATAATTTCGTCTTAATCATCGACATTGCAAGACGTTCTTTATTTTATTTATTTCATATTTTGTTACCTTTTTTTTAGTTATTTTCTTTGCGAAACAGGGATGATCACTATATATTAGGGATACATCTTATTTTCTTCTTCTATGTACACATCACATATTTGACTATACATTGACAGAAACTTATTTCTTGGACATTTTATTATTTCTTGCGATGATTTGCTGGTCATTAGAGCCTTTTTTGCACTATATAATTCAGGAAAGTAACGAATTCAGTCCTGAGAATGTATTTTTCTCTCCCGTCACAATTACAATCCCATAATCTAGCCTGCTAAACTGTTGAATCATAAATTCTCGATAGAATTTACAGATAACATAATTTGTAACTGTTCTTTCAATGTTCATTTGTAATTTATTTCCATTAATAATTCCACCTCATAACTCTGACGGCATGCGTACATGTAAACCGTTGCTTTCAGTGGGTTTCAAAGGTGTATCCTGACCATAAAAGGTGTTATTGATCAACTTTGCGCAAAATTTTCAAATATTCTTCTTATGCTGATCACCCATTGCGATAATTTTATTTCTTAATCCGCAAAGTATTTTTGCACCTCCTGGCTTATTGAATTCTTACACTTTTACTAATTAGTTCCGTTATTTGAAAGCGAATTGAAGATTGGGTTAGCTAGATCTTAACTAAAGTTAAGATCTAGAATGTATTATGACATTTCCGATAACTAATTATTTCTTATTATTTTCGATCAATTTCAATGAAACTTCTCTCGAGTTGTAAAATTGTATTGAATCCTGTTAACCAGGATAATTGAGCACGATATGGCTTGTTAGACCATCTGCCATGAAAATTAACATTCAGGGAGTTTGTTCATTGAGATATGGTATTAAGAGGAGAATTAGCATTAAGCTGGCTGTTCAAAAGCGAAATAAAGGCAAGGTGAAAGTTAATTTTAGAGTTAAATCCATGGTTATCTATGGGTCTAAACGGAAATCTACCCACGTATATTTTATCATGGGCTACTCAACCTACGGTGCGGTAAACATCGTTTTAATTATCATGATTGAAATACAGTATCCGTGAGCCATTGGGTAAAATTGTATGCATAATTAAAAATTAATTATGATGAATAGTTATAGAGTTTTTTATTTTATTCATCTTCTCTATTTACGTTTGAGTGTACTCATCATCTCTATGTAATTAACATGTTATAAGATTTAAGGCCTTCCTCATTCATGATTGTCGACGGGACAATTATTTTTCTGCTATAAATAATAGTACCCATTCCTGTGCCTTTCAAAAATTGAGTTTATAAGATTGGAGGTATTTCAATGAAAAAACATCCACACTAATTTGCGTCAGGGTTAAAGAATTGCGTAAGAGCCCAATTCAACCTTGCCGCGACGCGTCGGTATAAATGCTTCGGAGGAAGTTAAATTAGCCTTTGGGGTATGCAAATTTGCTAAATCATTGCCGTAGTCATGCCGATGGGGAGATGTACCGCTCTACTCATGCTGTTGAACAGTTCGTGATTTGGGTATGGATATCGAAAGGGCCGTGGGTTATTTTATCATTCTGATAGCCAAGAAATAAATACGGAAAGAAATTCGTCAAGATAATCTCGTCATGATTAATCAACATAATCCCTGATAAATGGGGTTGGGTGTTGAAAAATAAGTCCTAATATTTGGAAATTAAAATATACGTGTAACATTCCACATAATTAATTGAAACGTAGGAATACCATTTTTTAAATGAAATAATTGCTCCCAATACGAGTTAATGTATTCATTTACTTACTAAAATGTGTTTTGTTTAAATATATTGCAAGTACAAACAGCAAGAGTACGTCATGGACCGGTTCATAAACTAAGCATTTGCAGTTCAAAGCATTTTACACATGAAATACGACTTTACTTAAATATAAGGAGCAATTTGCGTCAATTTCAATGCGCTGTACAGCATTTTTCTTAATCGTCTTCATTAAAAATATTCCTCGTAATTAATAAAATATTTAAACAGCATATCTCATTTTGCAATGACTTAAGCCATTTTAAACGTTTGATGAGACTGGATTTTCAGTCGGCTCGAGGCCACATATCGACTTATAAATAGCTTTTAGGATGATGAACATCACATGCTGGAGGCTGCAGCATAAAACATAAGTATCCATGATTAAAGGATATAGGAAAATGTTCTGTTTTTTTGTCCTGATTATTTGATTATTTCTCTGATTTATTTCGCTAGTACAAATAACTTTATCGTATTTTTCGTAAGAAATTGGATTGAACTAACATTTAAAAAAAAACTTTATTTTTCACAGCATCCATCCATGTTTATGCTACCGAAATAATTTTCAATTTGTCAATTTGCGGTAGTGGTTTAAATTATCTAAATATCGCTCTCCATTGTTTTGATGACTGTATCTTTCTGTCACTTTTTTCACAACGTTTCCAATAAAATAGATAAAAAAGCGCCGTCAATTTAAACCTCATTCCGTTACTTGATCGCTAATAGAATACACTTTAGGCATTGAGTACCAATTGTTAGGCCTGTAAATCGATACTAAAAGCTATCAAATGGTAAAAGGACTGGATTTGATCCCTGGTATTCGTATTCATTGATCAATTCGGGATGCGATGTTAAGTAATCTCATTTGTGTCCACCATTCAACTTGCAATGGGAATGCGGAACGATTTTTGTTCCGTAGTGCGTAGCTCATGTTAGTGTGCTCTTTCCAATCCCGCGAACGATTTCCAGGTATATACTGGCTTTCATTGGTACATGCCTTGTCGGATCTCAATTAATCCTGATATCACGTGACCCTCCACTGACGTGAAATGAGTTGATGGCATCGCACCCACAAGGGTTGGCTAAATTGCAATTTAGCGGCGAAATAAGCGAACACAGAAGCCAATCGACGTAAATTTCTCCCACTGGTTAGCAGATGATATGTATACTGAGAACGATTTCAATTACAACTTTTTCCACTTAAACCGCTGGATTTACCTTATTCCAAAAGGTATTGGTTTTGATCATTAGGCCCATAAACTTTTCCAAACCATTAACAATCCAGTAATATTTATTTTTGTCAGCAATTCGTTCAAGTTTTTAGATTTCTTTCATTCTCATCATCAATAATTACTATAATGTTTTTAATTCCCTAATTTTCCAGCATCCGCAGCATATATTTAGCAAGGTGAGGATGATCATACACATTAAAAGGAAAAATTAAACATATAATATATTTAAACTAATTATTGTGTTATCACAATTATAATCATAATCATTGGCATAACGTTATATTATCAGCATCAATAAATAAGATGAATCACGATGAGTACCGGATCTTATGACCTTAGTCTGACATCGTAAAAAAATGAAAATAAGAAAATCTTTCCCCCTATATTATCTATTGGAATATGTTTTTCATCTGACTAATTTCCCACTCTTTTGTTTCCTTAGCGTCTTTCTCAGTGAACCTGATTATCATGCACTTCTTACGGGAAGTGGAAACATTGGCCATAGCCGTGGTATAATTAATATGACGCTTCTCAATATAATAGCATATAGTAATGCCACTAGATGTAACACATTTAACTTTGGCATGAAGCGCGTTTTTGGCAACGAGGAAACTTGGGCGTCGTTAAAAGATAATGGGCGTAAATTAGAGACTTTTAACATGTCATTGTGGAGAGGGATGGAAAAGGTGAAGCGGTTGGAAAGGAAAACAAACGAGTAAGTGCCAGACATGGGGGGGGAGGCGAGAGACCCAAAGAAAATACGGACCGAGAAATGTGGAGCATTTTGATTGGCGATAAAATGTCGAAGACAGTGATGAAGGGGAGATACTATATAGATTGATAAGTAGATGGATAGATAAATAGATAGATGGAGATCTGCATTTGAACGAAATTGGGACCAAACGGTCCCTTCTTTCATTTAGCCCATTGTAAGAGAGTGTTAGACAAGTGAAGAAGGTGTAGGAAAAGAATAGGCATATTGAAATATGAAAGGAGATATAATGGGTGAAGATTATAGAATGATTTAATCATAGTTTTGAGGGTCAGATGGCATTTCGTTAGTAATGTTAAAGAAATGTATTGCCGTAGTCTATCCATCCCAAATCTAATTTAAACGGTAGACTTCATAAATAATAATAAATAGAACAATAGAAATTTACGTTGACTTCCAACGAACTTCATCACAATGCGGTGCCTGTCCTTTCCATTTGATCCTCTAAATATGTATGCACTCCATATGGAGTACATACATGTATTAATATCCACTTATGCATAACTATGTATACTTATTTTCACATATAAATCAACAAAGACAGACTTTTACAATACAGATGGATCCAGTAACAGATGTATGCCAGTATATTTTTCAATGTTGGTCTTTGAATTTCTGGTTTAACGGTTCTTGGGCTTTATTTTGTAATGGTATAGAGAAGGCGAGTGATTGAGCCTGTCATTGACAGTTTCAATATCCCTTATTTTACCCTAGTAGTCCTGTCTGACGATGTAGCGTAGGACCGTAATACCTCACACAAAACTAAACTTGGGTATTCTCTTTCTTATATACTGTGAGTAATATACTTTAGTGTTAGTAATGTGGTATTCTCTATATATTAATTCGATTTTGAATTATTTTGTAGACATACTCTCTATAACTAATTTTAGATTGATAATATAAATAGGGAGAAGGTAAAATGGACCGAAAGGAAAACAAATGAGGAAGTAATGGAGATGGTGGCTGAGGAGAGGGTTTTGTTGAGAGAAATCCTATGGAGGCAGGAAAGATGGATGAAAGGCACATTGAGCGGTAGTGGGATGTTAAAGAAGGTAATAGAGGGAAGAATGTTGGGCAAACGAGGTAAGGGCAGGAACAGGATAGGGATGCTGGACGGGATGAAGGGAGGAAAGAAGTACACAGAGATGAAGAGGGACTTGATGTAGTTTAGGTTGCTGGATTGGGTTTTGTTTGGAGTTAGAAAATATTTATTTGATAGTTGTGTCCATCCAAAAACCTACCTTAACCGGTAGATTATCTAATAAATATAAATAGTTGTTTGATCATTTTTTTCCAGTGACCGTACCACGAAAAAATATTTTAAGAATCATTTTGCTTTGAATTTAGGTACGGATTCAATGAACATAAAACTTTTCTGGGTGATACTCGTTGGACGAGCACAGCTTAAAATTTACTTGGAATTCACTGCCTTATATCGAAATTAATTACAAAGACATTTGGTATCTACACCTACATTTAATCAGATTTGTCTCGTATATACACCAGAAGAGAATCTTCATTTTGCATTTGTATGTGTGTGTGTGTTAAAAGCTGCTTATCAACGTTTGCCGCATCAAACGCTGCTCCAGGCAGACGAAACTTTGGGACTTCTTCGAAATGTGCGCTCGAAGAACTACTTAACCGGTAGTGGTAAACAAAGAAGATAAAGATGTTGGAAAGTAGAGCCTCCAGGGTTCCTTGAGATAAAGTGGTATTTTAAATGATATTAGATGAAGCATAGGACTTATTGGACAGAAAGCCTGAAAAACTAAAGAAAAATATTTTTACTCTGGGCCCTTATTAAATTCAATCAAAGTCTCCATTATCATATATTTCTATGGCATATATGGCAGATGGTGACAACCTTATTCTAGAGGTGCTTCTCTTGTTAAGTACCTAAAGTTTAGTTCAATATTTTGTCTATTGGAATCAACCCTCTTATACTAATTGGTCTTAGCGGATACATTCTTCATGCTCTATTTTCATAAAAAACATATTTCAATTGCAATACTTCATGTTGTCTGATTCTTTTCGATTTTTTGAAATTATATAATTGGAAAGTTTGTATGAAATATGAATTTTAAAAACCATTATTTTTCATGGGGTCCACTACAAATGTTGATATTTTTGCATTAACAATTAAACGAGGAAGAAATATAAATCCTTATGTCTATTTTCTACTTTCTCTTATAGTTGAATTCTTTCTGAAGTTTTTCAAAGAGACACACTTTATATACTCGCACTTGCAGAAATGTGTAGGTACGAGTCGTATATGGTTTATAGTACGAGCACTTATATAGCTAATTAATTTATAATATTTTACTTTTATTAATATGGCAGATATTTTTAGGGTTATGTTACATTTTCATTATTTTTATCTACTTGTAATTATTTCACTATTGGAATCGTTGAAAATATTCGCAGCAAAATTTAATATTAACTGTACTTTTTTAACTCACACCACGTCTTTTAATACACTAGCATAGAAATTCAATTACTACAACGTAGTGAAACTCTCTGTGCCACACACACATTTAAAGAGCGTGCAATGTACAAACTTATTTTCTTTTAATTTATATTCATTATTTCGTTATTTTTAACAACTTTTAAAGTTAATTTTATCCATTGTAAAATATTTTTATTGTACAATATACATATTTGGATTATTGTCTTTCAAATATTAAAATTCTCATACTTAAGTGCCATTTCACCAGCATAATTTAGAATTAAGTCATAATTTCTACAACAATTCACGAACTAAGTCTTACATGATTAACACATTCAGGATCATTCTTCTGAAATTACTTCCCTCGGTCAATATTCATATCGATTTTCTCAAAAAAATTCTTGGGTAAAATGTATTCACTTTTCAGGTTTTCAGTAATTTGAAGCCAAAATTTGTAATATCTAAAACGAATATTGCCTCTTAAAGAGAGTTCTCTCTCTACAACTGGATAAAATATAACTTTCCGCACAATGGAAACAAAAATGCCTACAAGGTTAATTTCAATCAAGAACCTACTACCAGAGTCAGTACTCATTTATCGGGTAAAAATAAAATTATAAACAAAACCAATGCTATCAAAGAAAATAGTGAACGGGTTCAAACAAGTTGCAGGAGATGTTATAACTCTCTTTTAACGGAGTCCCCTGCTGTGCATTGCAGTGAAATAATTTCAAAGTGTACAAATCACACACCTTTACCGAGATTCAGATCCGGGTGCCGTTCAAGACGAATGATGTTTACACTTTGAAATGGTTGCATTAGTGAGAAAGTTAAATAATAATTATCTTGGACTCATAGACGTAAGGATTGTATTCAAAAGTAGGAATATAACTTAATTATTCCGTGCAATTGGCTGATGTTATATTGCTTGTGATGGCAAAATATGGTATGATACTGAATGAAACAGAAATGGATGCTTTTAGGGATAATATTTTCGTATTCTACGTCAAGTATCAAAATATTTTTATGATACTAATGCTCTAAACCACATCAATTGAAATAAAATTTGTGTTGATATAAAGAAAGTATGTAAACAGTTTTACACTAGTAGGTTGCTGATTACTGTTCATTCACGTAAAACATAAGGTTTATCATGGATTTTAAATAAGCTTTCGCTTTAAATTAACGATTTTTGCACCGTATTTTCACTATCTGTTTATTACAAAATATAACATTAATTTTATGGGTAAAAGAAAGCAGCAGTTATATTGATTTTCTTTTTAAACCTATTATTGGCACAAATTGAATTCATCTCATTCAATATTTAATCCTTGACTCGCACTCTTTGACTGTGCTACTCTTTTCTGAAAGAAAATCGACTTTTTTTAAGTCCATAATTTATCAATTTTATGAATTAAAATTTTATTTACGGTTTTTTTAAACTCATGTGTCACTATTTAGTCCTGTTTTGCAATTTAATATTCTTTACCTATGGGAAATGACGGAAGCCATTCCGCCAGCTGAAATGCCTTTGTAAGTTGCACACGAGGACCTCAAGGGAGCTATCTATCGCGGTCGCATTGACTCTCTTAAATACCTAAAGACTCTGCCCTATGCTTCTTTGAGATGCGTATTATTCAGACTTTTAGTGACTCGTTCCATTCAACTCGTATTTTATAAACAGCAGGGGAATGAATTTTGAAACTTTATGAAGACGCGGCAGTTGGCTTTGCAAAAAGTATTATTATAAAAAGGTTTACAAAGTGATAGAAAAAAAGGGATACATGCATGAATTTGCATCATAATATGTAACATAAGAAAAATTTTTATTAATAGAGAATATATATGAATGTTATGGTAGCATATGCTTATTTTTAAAGTGTTTAATTTTGGTATGTGTTCCAAAAAAATATATTTGTGCTGCCTTCATACTTTTAGCTGAAATGTAATAAGATCTGATAACATTAAAAAAGTAAAATTGTGCAGAAACGTATTTATTTGAATTCCTCATCTTCATGGTTAACAATTAATTCTAATTTGCAAAACACATAGCATAGCTTGCCAATCATGAACACCGTTCAGATAATTTTCTTGAAGAATAAGGGTTTCAATATATTTTCGGTAGATAAAATTTTTTTCGGAAGTATTAATAAATGCCAATTTTAAAGCCAAATTCAGTATATCATTTTGAAAGCCCTGGGATTCAATGCAGAAAATTTGAATATCTAGTTACGGATGGTATTATTAAAGGATGTTATTTTTAAGTGAAGAACAAAATGATTTTGTGACAGAAAAATGTTAGTGTTTCCTTAATATTAAACGTTTTTTATATTTGATTGATATAAATACATTTAAAATTAAATCCTCATGTACTAGCTCCTCTATTCCTTCTTTAGACGTATTCAAATCTGATAGCGTACATATTCTATGGTCATAAAAATATCTTTAATCGCTTTTGTAATGTTAAGTCAACTATTTGCTTAAATATATAGTGTTTTTTGGGGCTTTTCACTTGGAATTTTTGGGTAATCAAGCTGGCATGGCACGTCGAGGTCTTTAATTCATTAATTTTCTCAAAATTACCCCTTTAATGTCAAACTTATGAAGGCATATAACGCATTCGTTCACGATATTTTTCCTTAACATTGAAGCACAGCCTAGAAACGCCACATTCTCTCGGAGGAATAGATTTGACTTGTCGAGAATCAGTGTGTCTTATAGTGCACCCGGGTTGACCTAGCTACATCCATTACTCAGCATTGTGAAGTCTAAAATCGATGTGGCAAGTAAGTGATTTATCACCAATCCTTCATGGGCCACCCCTTTTCCATTTCATCCCTTCCTCCGTTGCCCGCTGCCGCAGATTACTCCTAAAACCCCGTCCACCGTCTCTGTAACCCACTTACTTCTGGATTTGCACTTCCTTTTCACTTCCAACAGCACATTCCTCTTCTTTTCTTAACAGCTCACTTCTTACTTTATGAATACATCGTATTCCCTAAGAAAACCAACCGTGTTATATAAATTTCAACCATATGTGCAATTGTTTTTATTAATTCATCCTTTCTCATTAGTTTAGCTCTCTTTTAACTGCTAATTAACACATTAAACTGATTTTAAATCCATGTATTAATTACTTACACTCGATACATTCCAACTTGTTGCAATTTATTTACATAACTTGATCAATTTTATGTTCCGTTAAAATATACACAAATTTTGCGTTTCCAGAGCTAAACTAGAGCTGATTAATTTAAAATATTTAGGAATTATTGAGTAAATAAAATTATATTTGATAAAGATATATATTTATTGTATCTGCAGCCAAATTTGTTTGTGTATGGACCATTTGGCTTTCCAATTGATATGAAACACAAGAAACTCCAATTCAAAGTATTTAACCTATTGATTATAGTATTTTGAACATTTTAATTAATTTTAACAAGGTACTCAAAGGGAATAATTAAAAATGGCATTTCATGATTTGTCTGTTTGTTACATAACTTTAGCCCTTAAATTCCAGCTTTAAGACAATAAATATTGTCCTCACACATCACCTTTCTCACATAACAGTTCTCCAGTTGTTTAAATTCGACCTCAATTAATATCCAACGTAAAAAGAGATGGTAAAAAATTAGCGTCTTTTCTCTCGATAAGTAATTAACCATAATTAAAGCTTGCCTGCCATGTCATGCAAAACAGATTTTCTTTATGGTACTTTTTGTATGGCTAAGCCGTTAAAGAACTTTAACTTTAAAGTTCCCTTAAACAATATTTCTTAAATTTATCTTTTATTATAAATGCATGCTTTTTTAAATCTTTCCATTCATCTTCCAACATGGCAGATTGTGTCAAGTGTAAAAATTCCACGAATGAATATGAAATCTCCGCATTCACATGAAATGCGTTATTGTCACACATAAATTGCGCTCCAGGATATTTGAACGTCGGCTTGGTACCAAAAATTGATACTTATCACATTTTTCCTTCCTCAATTTCCATTTTTAGCTATTTCTTCTCCATTGTCGCGTCCCACGTAACTTCACATTACCACAATACATTTCAACTCCTTGGAGGAATTGAGCGCCTTTTTCAACTGATAAGGTTAATAAACCATCAATCAATTTGCCCCTCAGCATTCGGGATCCATTCGTTTGAAACCCTCTTTGGAGGGTCACATCATGAGCCTGACTCCGCGGAATACCCTCCGCTCTCAGAAGCTATATCCTTTCGTCCAACACAGCCGGCATTGGCTGCACTCAAAAGACCAAAGAGAAGGAGATTGGTATTATAAAACCCCTCATTGTTTCTTCTTCCACTTGAAAAGCTCGCTTAAAGTGATATAAATGACCAAAATTCCTTGAAGTTAAAATAGTGGATGGACAAAAGTGAAGCCTTTATTGTTTGATTCAAGTATTCGCCTTATCGTTGGTCTTTGGCTCGACGTGAAACGCTTCAAATTCTCTATTAGAATAGCATAGTGGATTCTAAAGACCGGCTTAGATTCTCTTAGATTTAATTGATGAATGGCTATTTTGTTCTCTGCATGACATATCCAAAATATTTTGTCATTTACGTGGTAAAGTTCTAAGCATGGATAAATAATGATCAAAATGACTAGCTGCAATACAGTTCCTACTTATGCTAGGTACCATATACGGCACAATGTAAGATTGTGATTTCAGCTAAACACGAATGTAATTTCAGAGTGTAAGAGGACGTCTCGGTAGCTTAATTGGTTAAAACACTCGGCAGAATAGCGAGGGATCCGGGTTCGAATCCCGGTCAAGGCGAATGATTTTTATTCTCTGAAATGGTTGCATTATAATGCACACATAGCGGGTGACTCCGTTAAAGTTATTGTTACAGTTTCTTTAAATTTGTCTAAGGTATAAACAGCCTAAGTGTTTCAAATTAGCTTTATTAACTTCGTGGACTGTGGCGCGTCGCGCACGACTACGAATGCCTGTGACATTGTATGTACGGTATTTCGACACAACATCTTGTTCCTTTAAAGCCCCCAAAATTTCAGAGTGTAAGAGGACGTCTCGGTAGCTTAATTGGTGAAATCGAGGGATCCGGGTTCGAATTCCGGTCAAGGCGAATGATTTTTACTCTCTGAAATGGTTGCAGTATCTTCTTATATTTACGAGATCTTTATCTTCTCGTATTTCATAACTAATCAAGAATATCCAAATGAAACTCTTTTTTAATCCTTTCCCTACAGTATTAAACGTTTTATATAAAAAATGTATATATATATGTAAATATATATTTATATATATTGAAATCACTACACATTACTCTGTTCTATACTGTACCTATTGTACCATGTTTGGATAGCAATAGTATTGTTTGTCTCGTCTTCAAATATTTAATAATACTAATAAAATTCTTTAAAAAATGCAGCATCCATTTGGCGTAATGTAGGTTATATAACAGCTCTTAAACGAAAAAAAATAAATAATTCCCGAAATTTTGGCGAATACACATTGGATGATACGGAATGGAAGATCTAGTTAAAGCAGAGAAGTGGTCTTTGGAGTATTCTAGTTCTAGTAACTTAGTCTTTGGAGTATTCTAATGTTGATCTTGGAGACCTGGGTTCAAATCTGGGGGTTTCTGTGGATCCTCATGTGCCTGGGGCTGTGATTGCTCTTGTATCAGATCTAACTGGAATACCGTAGGGGGTGGCGTAGGGTTAGGAACTGGCGTCCCTACCCTGACAGTATGATTTCACACGTCATTGGGCTTAATACGAGGTCTGCTGTCTCATCACCCATCAAATCAAGCTAATGAATGCTTTGATAGAAGCAAGAAGGAGAGGTGGCAGTCATGTCTAAATAAAGCAAAATGATTCTCTGAATGATGAAGTTCTCAATGAAGATTATTATTTAAAATTACTCTTCGAATGTGCTTCATATAATTCCATTGTAAAATGCTTGGTTTTGAAGTACATATTTAAATTCACAAATTACGTCTGAATTACATACTTAAACGACCGCAGTTAACTGCTGTGATCTTCTAATTTTAATTTAGAATTATTATTGTTAAAACAAAATTTAAATTCATTGTTTTATGATAAGTACCAATCTATTGTTAAAATACGTATCATTCCTTTCTTTGTATATCCTTCCCAACACGAACTCATGACACAGGTCAAAGTGTAACAGATACACTATTTTTAAGCGCGAAAAGTAAAACAGTTTCTAATTATTAATGCACCTATTTTTAACGTTTATTATTCGTAATTTCCGTGCCATTTCCTGACTGTTTTCGATTATATGCATGAAAAAGTTGGTAAATTTGAGGTTAACTGTGCAATAAAAACATAAAAATGCACTTCATTTTCATGTAGGAACAGATTTTGTGCTAATAGAGGGCGACGTGTTACTATGCGATTATTCATCATGTCTTCTTCTTTACTTGAGAAAAATTGCCGTTCTTAAAGAACCCCAGTGATCTTGTTTTTCAAGATTTATGAACTCCTAGAACTACAACTGTGATGTAGCAATTGTCCATTCTCATAATACACCTTATTTAGAAAACGGAATTGATATCAAAGAATTGCATTTACATTGGTAAAACGAAAAATTATATAAACCTGTGAATTCAGGTTTAATTGGCTCTCTGGTATTCGACTAAGCATTATGGAAGTGTATCATGAATTGTGAAAGATATGACTTTGTAAGTGCCACTGAATTATATATGAAGTTACCAATTTTGTCAAACAGTAGAAATGAACAGGTATAGAGTACTGTATTTTGGCTAAATACACGAAATTGTTCAGCTCAAATAAAACTAAGTAGCACTTAAAAAGTTTCATTGTTTAAAAATTAATCCTGGCTAATCACTCGTCAATGACTTTCATGATAAACTTATTAACTTACCGTACATCCTGGTATAAGTGAGGATTGATAAGATTATTACCTCTTGGTCGGAGAAAATACAGAGCTGTAAAAATGAGTCCAGCCTTCCAACTGTTTTATTTAAATGCATTTAAATTATAAATATGTTTAAATATGAATGTCAAACCTGAGTTTCATAGTTGCTTAAATAAATATCTCCATGACTAAATTCTTGTAATTGGGTGGTTAAAATGTTCTAATCGAGAATTGATTCGTCCAGATTGGAGATCTCGAAGCGAGAAATGGTGGCGGGTGGTGAGCATCTAATGGTGAATTCGCCTCGCCTCAGGGTTTCATATGAATACTGGTCAGTCTGATTGCAGCATATTCTCAAATTAGTACTTCATAGAACGGAATGTTTGCGGCGAACCTAAGAGGTATTACTGAAACTGAACAATAACGACTTGGGTCAGTTGCGTTTTAACATTTATCTTCCGGAATATTTTTAAACTAGCAGCCGTTTATATTTTGTAGAGACAGAGGAGTTTTCAGTTGAGAGTTTAAAGTACGAACAACGTTTAAAGGTTTCTGCATGGAACAAAGAGAGTATACTGTCCTTTATAAAGTACTAATCTAAATGTAGGCTAACTATTCGGCATAAGTTTAATGCAGAGGACATTCATTTGCTTAAGAATAAGTGAAAATCAAAATCATTGAATTCCATCGATTGATATGTTCGCAATTTTTTAAAAATTATTTTAGATAAAGCACGTATTCTACCTTAGCTATGCTAATTTTGTTTTTAAGTTATCCATGAATATACAATTAATAATAATGAATAAGTAGCTATGCAAAGGAAAGATCAGTCAATTAGCTGAAATAGGATAACCTTGTATAAATGTGCTATAAAAGAATAGGCATGGTGACTATGGATATTTTGTATCATGTTAGTTAGGGCGTATGCAGTCCATCAGAAAACTACCTCTGGCTGTATGGCCATATATATATATATATATATATATATATATATATATATATATATATATATATATATATATATATATATATATAATTTATATACTTATAATTGCATATAATGAATATTTGTTGGGCGCTCGTAATTGTTTGTAATTATGGTGGGTTTGCGTATTTGAATATATATATATATATATATATATATGTATATATATATATATATATATATATATATATATATATATATATATATATATATATGTATATATATATATATATATATATACGGGGTTCTTCCGGAAAATAAGTATCTTGACAAATATAGTAAGTCTTTTTTGACAAAAGGGGAGTCGTCCACTACGAATTTGTACCTGAACGACAAACTGTAAATTCTGCATTTTACGTTACGGGCGCTCGTAATTGTTTGTAATTATGGTGGGTTTGCGTATTTGAATATATATATATATATATATATATATATATATATATATATATGTATATATATATATATATATATATACGGGGTTTTTCCGGAAAATAAGTATCTTGACAAATATAGTAAGTCTTTTTTGACAAAAGGGGAGTCGTCCACTACGAATTTGTACCTGAACGACAAACTGTAAATTCTGCATTTTACGTCCAAGTGCTCGACAGGCTTCGAAAACGAGTCGCCCGCATCCGGCCAGCGACCAAAAACATCTGGCGGCTGCATCAATACAATGCGTCGTCTCACACCGCGCTTGTCGTGTCGAACTTCTTGGCCAAGCACGGCGTGGCAACGCTGCCGCACCCGCCCTACAGACCGGACTTGCACCACCGGAAATCTTTCTGTTCCCGAAGATAAAGAGGAGTTTGAAAGGAACGCGATACGGGACTTTGGACGCCGTCAAAGAGGCCGTGACGACGTGTCTTCGAGAGGTTCCCGATGATGCCTTCGCGGGAGCGTTCCAGGAATGGGAACGCCGCAGGAACAAGTGTATCGACTCACAAGGGTCCTATTTTGAGGAATATTAGCTTAAGATATGTAAAAGTGTAATAATTTTTTTTTCCTGAGCTCAGTACACTTATTTTCCGGACGAACCCTGTATAATATATATATGTATACACATATATATATATATATATATATATATATATATATATATATATATATATATATATATATATACATATACATATATATAGATGATTTCTTTGAAGTAACACGTAAGTGTTAATTAAAAAAAAAGAAAGGACCCTCACGTATACAAAGATTTTCGTTGGTACAACCGCCTTCATCTTCCGTATACATGTGTATACCTATATAAGCATATATATATATATATATATATATATATATATATATATATATATACATTTTGATAATACCATTCATATACACTAGATAATCACATGTATTCCTTCAGGAAAACATTTGGTGGTGATGGGGAGATTGGAAGGCGACGATAAGCGAAGGAAGAGATGGTGATGAGGTGGGGGCCTATGGTTTAGGTACGAGGAGTGACCGCGAGGAGAATGCAATTGAGTTCTGTAGCAGACATGGGTTAGTCACCACCAACACTTGGTTTAGTCACCACAAAACACGTAGGTATGCATGGAAAAGACCAGGTGACTCAGAAATTAATCAGTTAGATTATATTCTGACTAGTTCAAGGTTTAGGAACATTGTGATATTTTCGCACAGCTTCCCGGGAGCGGATTCTGATTTTGACCACAATTTAGTTGTTATGGATTGTGGCTTCCGTTTCAAAAAGATAAGTCAGGGGCAGCGGGTTAGGAAATGGAATGTAGAAGCATTAAATGGATTGACAAGGAAAGAGTATCAGCAGACTCTAAGAGAAATTCATGGATGACGATAAAGAGCGGATTACTCTCGAGGAAAAATAGGAATTTATGAAGAAAGGGATATGGAAAGCCGCAAATGGAAGGAAAGGAACCGTTAATGGGAAAAGGGCAAGGGAACCTTGGATCACGAATGAGATGATTACAAAAATAGATGACAGGAGAAAATGGAAGAATGTAAACATAGAGGTAGACAAAAGTTAGAACAAAGAGTTAAATAATAAATTGAGACGGGCAACAAGGAAATCAAAAAGAAGTATGGTGAAAGAAGTCGTGCGAGGATATGGATAGTTTGCAGAGGAAGGGTGAAATGCTTGCAGAGGGCGTGTGGCCCTTGCGGGGCTTGCGGGATATTGGGTAGATGTAGATGTAATTGGTGCGCTACACAGCAAAGTTAAATCACTATCGGGAAATGAGAAGGAAATATCTTTGCTAACAGTTAGAGATAAATCGGGTAAGATAATAGCTGACACAGAAAGGATTCAAGAGAGATATAAGGAATATACATATAGGAACCCTGTATATATATATATATATATATATATTTATATATATAAATGAAACTCACTAAATAGTCACAGCAAACACAGAAAACAAAAACACACAAAAGAGGGACTCACTAGTTCTCGAATTTTCGGTGGTGCAACCACCTTTCTCAAGAGTTCGTAAAATCGGTTGTTTCCTGATGACCAGGCAATAGTTGCTCAGTCAGCCAAGGGGTTGCAAGCATTGCTGAGTGAATTGGACGTTCAGTGCGATAAATATGAGATGAGAATTAATATTAATAAAACAAAGGTTGTGCGATTTTCCAGAAAGAAAAAGGCTAAGCTAAATATTAAAATAAGAGGAGAAAAAATAGAGCAGGTAGAACAGTTAACATATCTCGAAAGTGTTCTGGACCAATAAGGTCAAAGTAGTAGGGACGTAAGGAGAAGAATTGCGCTAGGCAAGGAGGCTTTCTCAAGGAGGAGAGAGTTGATGACGGGGACGTTGAGTAGAAATGTTAAGACAAGAGTAATAAAAACTCTGATATGGAGCGTAGTTATGTACCGCGCGGAAACGTGGTCAGTAAAGCAGGAGGATAGACGTAGACTGGAGGCTTTTGAAATGTGGGTGTGGAGAAGAATGGAGAAGGTGTAATGGAGCGAAAGGCAAACAAATGAGGAAGTACTAGGGATGGAGGATGAGGAGAGGGGTTTGTTGAGCGAAATCCTCTGGAAGCAGGAAAAATGGATGAAAGGCGTATTGAGCGGTAGTGGAATGTTGAAGAAGGTAATAGAGGGGAGAATGTTAGGCAAGCGAGGAAAGAGCAGGAACAGGATCCGGGATGTTGGACGGGATGAAGTTAGGAAGGCAGTACACAGAGATGAAGAGGGACCTGATGTAGATTAGGTTGCTGGATTGGGTTTTGTTTGGAGTTACAAAATATTTATTGGATAGTTGTGTCCATCCAAAAACCTAACTGAACCTACCTTAACCGGTACATTACGTAATAATATACATATGTGCATATATATATATATATACATGCGGGTCGCGGTGGTCTAGCGGGTAGAGCGTTGGACTGCTGACCGGAGGGTCCCGGGTTCGATTCCCGGGCAAGGCACTTTGCCCGGGCAAGGCACGCTCCACCCAAGCTAGTTGATTTTTCGGGTACTAGATCTTCCTGGGAAACCATAACCGGCACAGGGAAAGGAACTGGCCCCCCTACCCTGAAGTGTGAATATTCACACGCCGTATACGGCTTGGTACATGGGTGAGCTCTACCATCACCTACTAAACCGACCTTCGGGTTGATTACTGTGTTTATGATTTTTTTATATATATATATTTATATATACACACACACATGTGGGTGGTCTGAAAAGTTTCTGACTCGGGAAATTTCAGAAAAAATGTCTTGTATCTTTGATAGGATATCTTTGATAGGATTGATTGATAGATTGATAAACTTGTCAGACCACCCTTGTATATATTTAGTTCCCTGAAACCCAATAATCCGTCTGTTCTTGACGGATCGTCGAGCTGTGCGTATGGTGTCAGTTATGTTAGTTTCTGTTGTCCTTGTTTTTATTGTTTGTCGAAAATGGAAATTGACGAAATCATGGAGCAACGAATCAACATCAAGGTTCTTGGTGATATGCGGACTAAGTGGTCAAAAAATAACTGAAATGTTGACAGCTGTTTACGGTCATAATGCTCTGATGAAAACATCCGTTTTCAAATGAATTAAGTGCTTTAAAGATGGCCGACAAGACGCCACCAATGATGCAGGACCGGGACGACCTTCAACCACCTTTGTCGATGACAATATTGATCGTGTGCGGTTCTGTGTTCTTATCGATCGTCGAAAAACTGTTCGAATGATAGCTGATGAACTGAATTTAAGAAAATGAACACTGCAAACCGCTTCAACAGAAAATTTTGGTTCCAAAAAACTGCTTGCAAAAGTCGTGCTCTAGCTGATGACGCCAGAACAAAAGTTTACAAGAGCTGAATGTGTTACTGACTGGAAACATTCACTTGAAACGATGCTAGATTTCTCAATAGGGTAATCACTGGTGTCGAATCGTGGTTTTACGAGTATCATATTGAACTAAAATCACAAAGGAAGGAATGGAAAGCAAAGCAAATTCAACCCAATAAAATCAAGAAAAAGCCGATCGAAAATCAATGTCATGTTCCTCGTTTTCTTTGATGCAGAAGTTGATGTTCATCATGAATGGCTTCCTCAAGGACAAACAGTATATGCTGAGTTCCACCTAACAGTTCTCAAGCGTTTGAGAGATCGCGTGCGGCATGTGCGACCAAATTTGACTCAAGGCGATGAATGGATCCTTCACAATGACAATGCACCTGCACGTTCAGCATTGATTGTTTGCCAGTTTCTCGCACAAAATGCAATCACCATCCTTGATCATCCTCTTTATTCCCCAGATCTTGCCCCCTGTGACTTTTGCTTAGTTCCCAAAATGCAAAAATTTGATGAGGGGACATCACTGGGAAGATGCGGACACAATAAAGCAAGAAACGGCTAGACGACTTAAAAGCCCAACTACAACCAGCACACCCAAGGGTGATATAAATAGTTGAAAAGAATATGTAATTAGTGCCTAGCAACAAATGGAGTGTATTTCTGAGGGGAAAAAACTTGAGGTAGACTACATTTTGCAAAATAAAGTTTTTATGGCCCCAGTTCGCGTATTTATTGGACAGACCTCCTACACAGAGAGAGATAGAAGTGCAATGTCTTTCTTTAAATTAAAATTTGATTCACCACGTCAGGGTGATGATGAGAATCACAAGAATTACACCGCTTGGGTTTTATTGCGTCGATATGAGAGATTCCTCTTATGCAGGAGCTCTTTCTGAAGGGCGAGATAAAGTTTTCCATTTTCGGTCAGTCTCTCTTCCCGTCCACTCGCCTACCTCCCCAATTGCGCTAGGCACTCCCGCCCGAAGCGCCTCCTCCACTGTCCGCTTTCTCCTCATTCCGGCCCAACGACCACATCTCCCGTTGCAAACTCGCCTCCCCCGTCCCCTCGGGGAAGTTTTTGCTTGCCATCGCCCAAACGCCTCGCATCTCCGGTGCTCCCGACGGCGAAGTTTTGCATATGTGTGAGTGCGCCATGGAGTGGGTGGCGGTGGGATCTTTTTACGGAGTACTTAAAAAACGAAAAAGGAAATAAAAAATGCACGCTCGAACGTGAAAACCGATCAATTTTACCTCGCGGAAAGTTTTGTATACCTTCTGAAGAGGTCTTATGCCGGCGGGTAAAGATTACTATAGCTCCGGGAGGCCATTTAAAAATATTTTTTACTTCTCAGTCACATTAATTTTGTTTTTGCCGAGAAATTCTCAAATTAGTATCACACCCATCGGCCAATGAGGCGAGGATGGACGCAATAGACCGCCAAGAAAACAAATGCTGATTTTTTTTCTAAGTTCAGCTTTTACTTGAAGATTTTTTCTGCTCAAATTCATCAAATATAACGTTAATTAGCCAGTATCATTCACTTATGAAAATGTTGGCCAAGAGATCAATAGTTTGCCGAATTTTGCGACCATAAACTATACCATAAAAATGAAAGATTTTTACAGAATAAAATGTCTTGGAAGAGGCATGGTGTAAATTATTTTATTCATATTTTTTAATTAAATATTCTTCTTCAAAGTGAGATCAAAAATGTCCCAGCTGAAAAATGAATTTTAATTACTATTTTCATTAATTATTTAAGAATTTATATCGTTGCAAGCAAGCGATTGTTCTGGTGGCAACGGTCACTCTTATAATGCAAGTACATAAATACACAAAAACAACAGATATGAGACAAAATGCATTTATGCATAATGACATTTTCAGATCACCAACCGCACCTTTATCATCACACAAGGGCTAGGTTCACACCGTACCTACAACGCTCCGTCCATCGCCGCAATTCGTCCATAATCACGCACTTCAATTTCATATACCGCGCAAAATCACGCACCGTTAACACCTCATTTACTTTTGCAATTCAACTTCTAACATCCTCCAAATCACATACAAACAATATTTTAATAAATACAATAGTATAATAATCACTGATCAATGAAGTTTATGTGGCAAGTTTAAGTGGCTGCTTTACACTTATTCTTAAAACTCCTAAAATTGGATGGAAAGGGCTGAAACAAACCTTCAGGCAGCTGGTTCCGATCAACAATAGTTCTGTTTAAAAAAGAGTAATTTTTCTTATTTTTATTTAAAGCTGTGGTCGTTTTTTCCCTTATAGTTTGGTTTTTCTATCTCTTTCCGTAGATCTTCCCACGCTTCGTCATTTTTAACAATTCTATGCATCGTGCCTAACCTACTCCTTTTTCTACTATTTTTAAAACTCTTCAATTTCATATATCCAACATTTCTGTAACCCTCACTGTTTTTTTGTACCTTCCGAGTAGATATTCTGCTGCCTTTCTTTGAACTTTCTTTGAATCTTTTTAATGTCTCCCGCCTCATATGGATCCCATACTATGGACGAGTACTCTAAGATAGGACTAACTAGTACCTTATATGCTTTTCCTTTTGTGGCTACGCTACTTCCTTTTAAATTTCTCATTACCCAATGAAACACTTAAAATGCCTTCCGTGTCACATTACACAGGCCTACAAAAAAATTTTTTTTGGTGCCGGGAATCTTTGTGATGATTTTAACTATATTTGTAGAGCTGAATCCAAATATGAAATCCGTTTTTATTTAACAGCTCTACTTTTTTAGATATGGCACATCTTACGATTAGTTGTTTTAATATTTGATATATTCCGGAAAATAATTTTCAAAGTTAAATAAATCTATAAGTATACTAATATATAACTACTCTGCGGTGTTCCTTTATATTTTCAATAAACTGTCAATAAGTTTTATGTATATTTCTATATTGTAGGCCAATGAGATAATTATTAATATAATATTCCCATATCATCATGTAGAAGATTTTTCTACGTAAGTAACAACATATCTATATCTTGAAAACTATAGCTGATAGGAAAAAACTAGTGTCATAATTGGATTCAGCACCCCAATTGTTCTTTAAATCAGCATTAAAAGCTCCGGCACCAAAACCACTGTTGGCCTATGTTATCTACTCGGACTCCCTAGTTAAGTAAATGCCTATTATTTGCAATAGGATACATGGAATTCTTTCTCCGAAGAAGGTGTAAATATCCTTTCGTGCATTCTTTTATTAAATACTTTATACGCTTACTCTTACTAGCATATTGCCTATAATGCCCATATTATTATTATTATTTGTAACCAAGTCACCAGGGCGATCGATATAATTTTGTTGTATTACGCGGTCATTTACATGGTCTACCCGTCAGTGTGTAATGCAATCATCAGTAAAGAGTTATTTGGGAATGCAAATTGTTTGGTAGATCGTTTACGTAAATCAGGAAGAGTAATGGCCCTAGAACACTTTCTTGTGGAACCCCTGCTATAACGTTCGCCTCTTTTGGAAATGCATCCCCTATTTTTACTTTTTGAATTCTGTTGTAAAAACGTTTGTCGTCCGTTGATTTACTCTCAAATCCAATGGTAACGAGATCAACTTTAACAATAATTTATCGTAAGGTCTCTCAGAACTCGGTCGAAAGATGCCAAAAAATAAACGTTTACTGCGTTAATATCCTTTCCTTCATCTATTGCGTCGCCGATATATTGGCTTAATCCCAAAAGATGCGTTTCACACGAGTATCCCGTTCTAAACCCATGTTGGTGTTTGAATAACCTTCTATCTCTTGTCCACCATTTCCGAATGTTGTCATCGATGTTTTGTTTCATTAGTATGAAAAATATGCGATGGTATGCTTAGCAGTCTATGATATTTGGCTATTGTTTTATCTCCTTTCTTGAAAATTTTTGTAATTATCGCTTTTTTTCAATTATTAGACAAGGTACTATGAGTATTATATCATAGTATAGGATAGGAATTTCTAAGCTATTTAGGCGTGCCTTATTTTTCTTTTTGTTTTCTAATCCCCGAAACTCATCCGTAATGTAGGAGTCGCAAATATTTGCTATTTCTAGTGCCGTTTATAATTCCGTTATCGTTTATTTTTCAATGTGTTCACGCGTTCCCTATTGCCTTTCCTTGTTATCATTTATCTATAGACTTTCGTTGTATTGTCTTTCGACATTGTATTGATAAGAAATTTTTCCTTTACCTCCTTCTTTTCCGTATATAGGTTTCAGACCAAGGTCTTGTAATGCTGTGACGTTTCTTTACTTTCATTCTTTAATCTGTGTGCTTTTCTTGCCGTTTTCTTGATTTTTTAATGATTTTGTTGTGGTACTCTGGATCTGTATTCTGTTTCAGATTTTTTTTCGGAACATACTTTATTTGCCCTTCAAGAATTATCTATTCGATCATTTTCTATATTTTCTCCACAGTCACTCCACTACCTGCTCATCCCGGAAACTTGCCTCTTAAAAATTCCTGAAACCCTTTTGTATCTACCCGGGTATATTGCCAAATTTTCTTTTCATCCCCATACATCATTTTGTTGATCTATACCAATCCATCTGAACACACACTGCTGCGTGGTCACTTATTCCCGGAAAAATATCTATCCTAACAACGGGGTTTGGGGTCTAACGAAAAAAACATCGGAGTGTTTTCTCCCCTAGTAGGCTTATATACTACCTGGGTACACATTTCTTCGTTACTGAGGCGATTAACCCGGTTCTGTGCCTGCCCACCCTCCCCCTCAACACTGTTTTCCCCCTCCTACCCTATTTCTGGAAGGTTTAAATCCCCGGCTATGATGATACGATATTGGGGGCTTTCAGAGCAATAGTCATCAAGGATCTCCAACGAGTGCATATCTTCGCTTGGACTCCTATAGAGAGCATTTATCTTTAACCATTTGCTATTTTCTCCTTCACGTACATCATCTCACAGTCACTTTGTTACCAATTTAAAAAGCTTATTATTTTGTTACATACACAATTGAATACTCCACCGTCCCTCCCCTCTCTATCCCTTCTATAGACATTGTAACTTGACGGAAAAATTTCGGCCGATGCAATGCTTTCGTTAAGCCAAGATTCTGAGCTAATTATGATGATGGGATTACACGCATCTATTACAGTCTCAAGTTACGTGGGTTTGTTGAGGATACTTCTACAATTCATCTGGACTATATTGAATCCCTTACCTTCAATTTTACCGTCTATGCCGTGCACACCCTTGGGTCCGCTTGTAGGGCCACTGGGCAACGCTCTGCCCGCCCATACATCTCGTCGTTTCTCGCCATTCCCTGTCTTGCTGCTCGTTTAGTATCCTTAGCTCTCCACTTCCGGTCCCTGCGTCAATTCTTCTTCTTCTGGCAGAATATTTTGTGAGCTCTCTCCCGTAGAATGAGGCTGTCGCACAGTTAGTAGCTTTGCCTCTGCGGTGGTTGTTGATGTCCACTTCCAAATCACCTCGAATGGCACCTGTAAGTTTACTTGCTTCCAGTATCTGTTTATTAAATTTCCCAGTAGTTTTCCATACTGATGAGAACCTCTTTTGTTAAGACGAACACCATCTATCCCTAGATCGCCATCGTTTATCAAACAGTTTGTATCAACGTAGAATAAACCTAGTCTCTGACACACCCAGTCTCTTGCCTCGTTTATATAGTTGATTCTAGGATCCCAAATATCTTTTCTTCTTATGGTTCCACTGATCACTATGTTTGCCTTTTTAAATTTCTTCTTTGCTGTCATGGCCATATCCTGTACCAATCTAAATACACGGTCACCAGTTCCGGCCCCTCGGGCATCGTTGGTGCCAAGGTGTAGGATCACCACTTCCTCTTCCCGCTCACTATCCATTTTCCTCAATTTTGTGTTAAAGTTGCTCCGTTCTTATACCTGGGAGGCAATTTACCGTTGCCCCACCTTCCTCGCAAATTTCTCCGCTGAATCTTATGACAGATTTCCACATAATCCTTATCTTTGTTTTATCATGCTTTAGTTCACACGCTTTTTGTGGATGTGGTGGGCCTTCACTAACTTAATTTCATCCACTTATGCTGCCTCCTCCGCACAAATCTGCAATGTGGTGTTTTTCTGGTAATCTCGTTGTCGTGGGTCTTTTCCTTTTCCTGTCTCTAACAGCCTCTAAATTTTCACATTTGTTATCTAGTTGACATTTTAACCTATCTTTTTCATCCTTTAGGGTTGCTATTATTTCCTTAGCCGTTTGTAATTCACTCCTTAGCTTTTCTATTGTGGAGTACTTCTTACTGTAGAGCTTAGTTCGTATCAAACTCTCTTTTCATATTCTTTGCACTATCACCCTTCTTGAATACACTATTTCATGGCCTTCTTACTGCACTTGAAGTGAAACCAATATCCCCAATCCGTTTATTGGGCACCACTGTTTAAGTTCCTTTTAGATCTTACTTAATCACCACTTAACTCTCCGGAATGACCTCCCCAGGCATTTCCTCGGAGCGAGGAGAAAACACGTCCACTCATCGGTGACCGCGTAGGAGTGTGTCTCATGAATCATTATGATATATGAGAAACGATTTAAATTATTATGATACAGAGAAATTGGGAAACAATATTTTTTTGAAAGTTATGTGGTTTTTCATTTATTTCCTAGTTCAGTTTTCCTTAGTTTGTCATTTTTAAATTTGTCTGATGCAGATATTACAAAAACAGGTCAAAATTTCATACAGCTCAACAATCTTTGGGTTGGTTAAGATTTGCACTTTCAGCATTTTAAAAATTTCGAAACTTCATTTCATAGACTAATTTCATTTCAAACTATCCTAAAAATCTTTAGATCAATTAATATCTAAAAATGGTTTCAAATGATTAATCGTTTCGTGGTATGTGAAACGGAAATCGTTAAACGTGGTGTGTGCAATAATATATTAGTTTTTTTTCCCAATCATATGATCATGATAACTCATATGGGTATGTTCATTGGGAAAACGTCATAACTAAACTTTAACTCATAGCCATTCATTTAGAAGCAAATGCACAATGAAGAATATGGGGTGAACTAAAAATATATGAAAGTCAATGAAACCTGGGGAATCAATAGTTGCAACCGGGAATTTTTGCAATAACTTATAATTAACTGCTAATGCTGATAGGGCTTAAATTGGAGCTAAAATTCTGATAATGATATGTTTGGCAAACAATGAAGGGGCAGGATTAGGATACGGATGTTTGATGGAATGAAGAGAAAAAGAAAGTACTCAGAGATGAAGGAGGGCTTGTTGTAGAGTAGGATGTTGAGGGTGTGTTTTGTTGCAAGAAGAAAATGTATGTTTAGTACTTTTGTCCATCCAAAACCTAACTTAACCGGTTTATTCCCTAGTAGATAGTAAAATGCTGACCCCAGTAGTGAAAAGTATAACCCAGATTCACACCAAGTATATCGCATTACTTCAAAAACTGGCCCGCAATGAGTTACATTCCTATAAATAAATTTATTACAGGCCCTCTTTGCGGAATTCGGTCCAAATATGCAATGGAATATTAAAAGTCATTGTTTTTGCCTGAATGTAAAAATATCTAGTTACCGTTTCTGTTATGATGTCCCAGAAATATTTTTATTTTAATAAATGGTTTTATTTTACAATTTTTAATACCATATTAAAATACTCGAGTTCAGCCCACACTCTTTTGATAAAAATGTAACTATTCCTTAAGTAGTTAGGGGCCTACAAATTTTAACGATTTCCATTTTTCTTTTTATTTATTTTATTTAATACTATGTTTAGAACCCTACAGTTGTGTCTGAATTACTAAGAAACCGTTAAGTACTACTAAATTAGTGAAGGTTAAAAAAGAGATAGAGATTTTCTCGAATCAATAAATACCTATTCTTTAGTATTTAACGTCAAATTTCAGGATGCCAAAAAATTGGCAAATTCAATTCCACGGAATAATATTGTTTGGGAGATATTCATTGATTTTCTTCAAAATTGCGAAATTAATTATTGCATTTAAAATAAAACATGCTTTTCATGATTAAAATAAAGATATTTTACGAGGGGGCAGTATTTCAGTGATCGTGTTCGGAGAGAAGGCATGCATTTCTTCTTACCGAGGAAATATTTGGACGAATAAATCACACAACCACCTGGAACAAGAGCCACGTTGTAGTAACATCCATGCCTGGCGTCCAAAGAGGAAAAAGAAACAGACTGGGAAGATAAATCGCGTTCCACCTCTTCCTCTCTCTCTCCCGCCCCTCTCTGCCCTCGATGAACGGCTCAAACTGCCCTCCGTCACCCTCCCCCTTTAATAATGCATGCCTTCCCAAATGCAATTGCATTCGAATCCGTCGCCAGTACTTTGCAATTCATGGTGCAGGTGCGCTTTTGACGAATGCTCGGAAATGTTAATCTGCAAGAGCGTTAAAGCGTTCAAAGAGCCGCTCTTCTTTCCTCCCATCCTCATTGCATTAGCATGATATAACTCCTCCATCCAACAGCGAGCGCAGTCCGCAAAATGAATGAAAGGAGCAAACTTTCCACGTTCCCTTATCGGATGCTCCGTAGCTGTTATCAAAGGGGTTTAGTTTTCCTTAGGGTGAATTCGGCTCTTTCCTCCATCCGAATCTAAGACGTGTTAAGCCTTTATATTCTGGAATGTCAGCGGGGTGGTGACTCAGGTCTTACTCCTCTTTCTGGGGCCGTATGCTATCGTCGCATCGTGTTCAACCTTGATTTTATTTATTACACTCTTACGACAGTTGACTTCGTGTTGTGTTGTCTCTCTTATAGCCATTGCAATTGTAGTTTTCCTTCATCTACCACCTACAAACCACTGTGGGATTCCCAAGACAAGTTCATCCATTTAATTTCCAAGAAAATGAGACCGATATAAAATATAAAATTTCTGTGCCATGTGCAATAGTGCATTGTAAAGTATAAAATGAAAGAATTTTAGGTTGTTAGTATCATGAAAATATTTCAACCTATCTCAGGCATACAAAATTAGTTAGTAAATGACAGGTCACGGAGACTATAAAATGTAAAATATGAGACATCTGCGTATACGTGTATTGATCCATTGGTAGTCTATCGAGATATCACAACTCCTAGGAGTTGAAATTTCTGGATAGACTACCACTGAATTAATAAACGTAGACTCGTATCGTATATAAGTAACATACTTTGTCTAATGTGTCACTATCTTTTGCTGGATTCTTTCGATTGTAGGAATCACAAATATTTCAGCAAGTTTACTCACTCTGATTACTCTACGTCAGCCCATATTAAAAAAATGAGATGCCTTAAAATAAATATTCTTTATTGAAAGCGTGTAGCCTCTGAAGAAGGAGCAATTACTTAAGCACACTTTTACTGGTAGCATGCATCAGAACGTATATTGTGATAACGTATAAATTATGAGCGTTGACACGGAATATGAAGTCGAAATCCGAAATTTCTCGCACGGAAATATCTACCCCATATAAACCCGTGCGCGACGGAGATTCGGGGAAAGAGCGAGAGAGAAAGAATAAGAAGTACATATAGAGAATGAGAGAGAGAGAGAGAGGAAATCATTTTTCTATTCTTTAAATTGAAATAACGTGCTTACTCGATGCTTCAAATGACCTTGCGGAAACCGTGACCCACTTCCCGTTCCCCATATTCATCGAAATTTCCGTGTTCTTTTGTGTTTCCGGGAAAAAAAATAAACCTTGCTTTCTAACTGCGTGCGATCTATTACGGCCCACTGCACCAAAAAAAATAGAATAAAAATGAATACGTTTTATATTCGCATATTTAAAAGAGAGAGAGAGAGAGAACAGGGCAAGAGCAAATGAACGGAAGCACCGGTATGAATTTCAGAACTCCACTTGGCAGCGCATTGTGATGTGGCGCTCAAGCTCTTGCGCACGCGTGCTTGTGTTTGTGTGTGTGTGTATCAGCGCGCGCACATTTGTGCTCGCCACGGGCAAAAAAAAAATCTCCCCGCAAAACGCGCATAATGCATTTGGCTAAGTAGGTCCTACTTGTTGTTGACGTAGTCGGTGCTGTCGCTGCCGCGCCTCCTCGTTTTTCCATGCGATCCGCCGTGAAATCCACTCAGGGGGCGTCTCCTCGCGAAGGGTGGGGGTGGGAAGAGAGATGGGAGAGGGAAATGCGAGGAGTTAGCGTGTGGTAGGGCGGCAGGGAATGCGGCGGCTGGTGGGCCCTGCCATTTTTTTCGAGATGTGGGCGCAATCCGTTCGCGAGGTTCTCAAATGTGGGATACGTCCTAGCGGGTCGGAACGTGGGAGGGGAGTGAGGTGCGAGAGGGGAGAGATTGCGAGGTTTCGTTGGCCCAAGTTTGGACCGCAGCATTCCTTCCTCGCTAATCCCTCGGGTAGATTCTTTTTTAACGCCTCACTTTCTGATGCGCGCGGAATTCCACCGAAGGAAGTGCTTTCCTCCTGCCATAATTTACATCCGTGGACGTTTAGTGATGTTTCTGGTACATTACACATCACTACACGTGTACTTTCGTTTCATTTTCTCCATTTTGTGGGCATGAAATACTTCTTACATTAAATCATGTTCCCCTTTAAATTGTTCCTACTTCCTTCATCATCACCGATCACCCTCAACTTGAACCGTTATTGAAGTTGTGTACAATTATGTGTTCGATTTGCCGATCCTTCGCGAAGGCTATTCCATTAATTGATAGTTTTATCTTTGATTTCTTCGACAGCACACAATGAGAAAGTTTTTTTCAAAACTTTTTTTTCAAATTTTATGAATAACGTTTAATAAACACCAATCGAAATCGGCATTGATACTCGTATTTAACATTATCTAAATTATTTTTTCTATGTGACTTTTTGGCAGTAGCATTTTGTTGAAAACATACGGAAAACACATTTAAATTATTAGTAGAAACTTTAATTACTTTCTTATTTGAGTGGCGATTCTAATATTTTTGAAAACACCTAAATCAGAGCTTTGCAGTACTTCTTAAGGAAAATATTCAAAGAAACTTTTTACAAAATATTATATTAAGATTATCCTTAAAAATGATTGGTAACTCAAATGGATCTCATGTTATCGCTTATCTAGTATGTGAATATTAATGGAAATTAAATCATGCTTATAATTGGGTTTTAAAATTTAAAAATAGCGTAAATGGCGTTGTTGATCCACATCGGCTGAACTGGAAAATATCCGTTTCTAATATTGTTATAAAGATCGTGTACTAATTATTAAAGATATCTATTTCCCTTACTTTAATTAATTTTGCAAAATCTTACGGAAATCAATCTTAACAAAATGACAAATTCAACATATGTATCGTCCGGTCAAGCTTATCTCTTTCATCAATTTTTTTGCGATTCAATCTTGATCTCTTTTGGTGAAATTTATAAACAAAATCTTTCCCAAATTCTTGAAAAGAGATCATAATATTATATCATATTCTGTTTTTTCTAATTTCTTAGATCTATCTATTTTATCTATATATATTTAATCTATTTTATTTCATTCCCTGAACTGGCTCTGTGATCGTTATCATTATCGAAGACAAACTCCAATTATGCGAACACACTTGATTAATATTTTGCGCAGCTCCCTTGTATTACTGTCCACTTCTGGCTTGATGAACTTCTAGTATTTTATAAGTTATTCTAAGTTTTTTAATGGTATAATACATAAAATATTTATTCTTAAAATTTAAGTAGTATCAATTATATTGTTGATGAAATAAATAGGTTTCGAGATTAAAATGCATTAAACTAAATAACATAATTTATAATTGGTTTTTTAATTTAATGAGTATGTTAACATGCCATAAAATTAATGTGACACATGTTCAATGATCTTTAAAGAAAGATCGGAGGCTCTTAAGATGCGTGTGTTGAAAAAAAATTGAAAAAAATAATGGAATGGAATTAATTCAATGAATTTCTAGTCTCGTATTCGCTGGTGCAATGTTCTGAGGTCATACCATAACTGATATTCGGAAAATATAGCAGTGCATGTTTAAATATGAAAAAGATGTGATGGAAATAACATTAATATTATTGTAAATCTGGATCTTTTAATTATTTGCTATTAGCGCAATTAATCGAGACGTCCACACAATCTCAGACTGCATAGATGTGAGTAAAGGATGGACAATCTGAATGGGCAGTACTTTACGGAGAATGCCGGATTGACCTTTTTATCTATTACTTGTGTTCTCCATTTTTCATTATTAAAGAAATGCACATGATTTTATTGAGATGCGAGTATACATGTCAGCGCGGTAATATTGGTTGTAAAATGTGGTGAAGGGTCTGCCCTTCTAAAGCAACCGATTGCGAATTTGCTCTGAGCAATCTGAGCGGAAGGACGTGCCTCCGCTTGAAGTGTGATTTTCGGATTTTGTAACGGTACGATGGAGCGTCTCGTACGCATTTTGAATTGTCGCTTTAAAAATTTTAAATTGAATTTGTATTTACAAAAACGAATGTGATTATGTTGTAATTTTTAATTGAGTTAACTCATTATTGAAAACAACAGATAGTGGTCAGCCATATATCCAATAGTTCAGATCTTTGATTATGAATAAATCAACCGGTTCTTATCAAATGTTATATCCGTTAATATAATGACCAAAAGTGAACTTACTTCATAACTAACTCTAACTTACTTGCTAACGGTTAATATTTCCTAGTGGAAAAAGCCGTGAATTAATTTTCATTGAATACAAGGTGTAAAAGTGATCTGTGATACCTACTTCCTTGAAATATCAAAACTCTACTAGGAAAAAATTAGCATTGTTAAAATATCTACATCATGATTTCATTTCGGCTGGAATTTGCGGTTCTTCAAGATTAAAGAACATGGTTACTCGTTTATGCAATTATATATAATAATACAGTATTTTGCTCTTAAAAGAATTCAAAAACAATTCTTTATTGGAAGATAGGATATTCTATTAGAGTTGCTATGTTACTGAAATTGTTCAATTTTTGAAAATCACATTCCAGACCTTAGTGATACAAGACGAAAGGATATTGGCTTCTCGAATTCCCGTGTGCAGGGTATTGGAGATAGTCACTTAGGACAAAAATAGAAGCAACCTGTCCGGGGTAAACTCTTGCATCAGTGAGTGAGGAAAAAGCTTAAGGAATCGGCTGCAGCCTATTACATGTCGCATGAAACGCCGAACCGATACATTAGGCTCTCTAAAAGATAATAGCAAGGGAGTGCACTAAAATTTACAAATATATGAATAATAATTTATTGATAAAAATGAGGACCGGTAGGATATCAATCAGAAATCAATCAGAAATCAAACATAAATGGTGCTAAAACATGGGAAAACCAGAAAGTACTCTCCCATGATGAAGAGCATTGAAAAAATACTTGAAGCAAATAAATTAAGATACTGTGAGGAATAAGAGCAGAGCGCATCTATAGGATTATGAATATGGAATGGGAAAATGTTAGCGAGGACAGCAGTCAAATGAATTCCGAATGAAATATTAATGGGTAATTCGACAACAGATTGAAATTCCTTTCTCATGTATGGGTTTAACATTTTTTTATTCTTTGGTGCACGTAATTTGGTGCATATTTCACTAAATTTTATCGGAACAATATAAGGAAAATCGACCCATAAAAAGCATTTCAAATATACAAAATTAATTTTGTCAAAATCCATGAAATTTAACTTTCACCGCCGATGAATTTGGAAGCTGTTAACACATTCACTTTCAGTGATAATCGGTAGAATTTTGACGAGTGAATTAAAGTTTCTTCATGGAGTGATCATATGTATTAATTTTTTGCCATGGATGTTCGTTTTATTCACCTGGTCTGGATTAAAGCAATTTATTTATTTTTTTCCCACCCGCCCATTGTGGCTCTTCGTTTGCTAGCAGGATTTTTCTCGAGTGAGCCATTCAATCCCGGCTACACCCACTCAATGCATATTCAGTACGCGTTCACATTACAGCGAACCTCATTCAGGCAATCAAAGGAGTTTCATCATGGAACCTAGTAAATTGGGCTTCTTTTCCATCGCAGGGGAAAATATTTTGCCACAAAACTTGCTCTTTATTATTCATATATTTCCAGCTTTAGTAGTTACCCATATACATGCAGCTAATCACTAATAGGATCTTATAACGTACACGTAGCTGGTTTTGGTGCTGGAAACGTCCTTGATATAAAAATGCCATCAATAGGTGAAGAGTGGATACTGAATTGCTTTTAATACCTTTCACTTTATAGAATACAATCTAAAAATTGTAAATAAATGAGCTGATTATAGTTATTATTTCGATGAATAAACAATTTGAATGCTTGCCTAAAAATGCTTGAGTGAATATGCGATCGAAGTTTACATTTTTACAAATCTCTTAATTTGACATCACTGAATATTTTAGTGAAATCAGTTGGAACATCCAGAATCGATGAACTAATTAAATGCACATGTTAAAATGTTCACGGTCGAATAATATTTTTCCTCATATTTATAATTTTCGGCAATTAAACAGAGGCTCATATGAGAAGCAATACATCATTCTACATCATCAATATGTCTTTCGCTTTAATGAAGAGATTGCCGGCTTTCAAATATGAATTACTGTTGTAAAACCTATTTAGCTATCTTTGTATAATCTAGCATTCATGTTTGAATGCTAGTAAATGTAGTTGTCATTCACTTCCATTAAAATGTATTGCGGGAGATATTTTGAATTTCGGCAAAACTCCATGAAAAATACAAATTTATCACTAAATTCCTGACGACGGAGGAGAAAAATAAGATCAGTATGTTACATATTTTTTTAAGCATGTATTTATGTGGATTGATGAGTAAAATGGAACAAGTCCTCATCAGCAGCATTCACTTGAATTCTTTACAAAAAATACCTGCTAAAAACAGCTATAGAAAATATTATTTATGAATAAAAGTTCTACTTTTCTTTCCTTCAAAATTAAGCATAACATTTAATGATGTTTGTAACTTAAGGAAACGTAAGGCAATATAATTCTAAATTATATTCATTAGGCATATTAGATTTCCTTTTTAAAGAAAGGTTCAATGAATCAGCTTTCCCAAAACACTTCAATTTATTTTATATTTCGTCATGAAGAAATAATTAAATTCCTGCTGTCTAATTAAATGCGCGTAATGAATTTTTATCTTTTCATGACTGTTTCCAATATAAAGTATATTACCCGGAGAATATTTTCTCCAAAGATCAGGGCACAACAACGCACACAAGGGTAGTTGATAGACCAAAAATATTAATTTCATTCCATTTTGCTAGTTTTCAATACATTCTAAAGTTTGAAAATAGCGGTTGAAGGTAAAACTGAATTTTTGGACCCATGAAGTGAGTTTCTTTAGCGATAAATGGTCAACGATCGATACTATTAAAAGCATATCATTATGCATTGTTTTTCAATGAAAACATTATTATTATGATTTATTTAAATTACATATTTGTTAATAATTTTTTTCCATTTGTTATTTCCCCCAACCTTACTCAACTGCATTGGACTTGCTTCTAATTGAACAAATGCTTTATTGGCTACAAAAGAATTTTGTCCATTATATCAGCTTTTTAAATTTTAGTTCTGTTTAGTCTAACTTTGTATTTTTAAAAGTTTATAATATGGTTACTTTTCTTTTAATGTGATGGAAAAAATATGCTTAAAATGTAATATAGCGATAGTCAAGTGGGTAGAATTGAGAGAAAAAGCGTTGGGCTAATAACTAGAGAGTCCAGTCAACAATTAACTCCGAGTATCTTCTATTACCCGCTTGGTCAAGTAATTAGTCTGAGGTCAGCATTGTAGTTACCTCGACAAATTTTTCTTGGGCAAAAAATCAATAATTAATGCTGGTAAAATTTATGATCGTCAACCTCAAATTGAAAACTTTAATTTGAAGAGTGTTTTTTTTTCGATTCAGAAAATTGGTCATTCAGATGGAAGCATGAGATAAATAAGAGACCTTGATGATATGTATTTTTTGGAAAAGAATAAAACGAACGGAAAAGATAACAAACGATAAAATTCCATTGAGTTGGTGGGGGAGGGGAGAGAATACTTTTAGGAGAAATTCAAAGAATTCAGGGAAAGAGGATGCAGGAGATACTGAGAGGCAATGGGAATGCCGAAGAGGGTAATAGAGGGTAGAATTCTAAGATGGCAATTAGACGGAGGAAAGAGGCATTTGGACGATATTAAAGGGTGTCCAAAAATGCATAACTAAAGTATGGATTACTTTAATAGTTGGAATGGGGTTTAAGGATATGTTGTGACACTTTAGTTAGGACTTGCGAATAGTGTGTAATCACAAGGAAAATCAAGACCGCTCCTGAGCCAGTAGATTAAGATACTTAAAAGATCTAAATATGGTAATTTATACAAAATATGTGTTGTACGAGTAGTACTGTATATTAAGATGAATGCAAGACGAGTAGGGGAATTATTATTCCTGAAATATTCATAAGTAGTAACTTTTCTCTCATTCTGTTTATTAAGAGATTTTTGCCGATGTATTAATTTATTCTCATACAGGTATATAAAAACATTTTGTACTGAAGTACACGACAGGTCGTACAGTCCTACGATAAAGGAAAAATGTTTGGCACAAATTTGCTACAAAGTCTAAATATTCTACAATAAATATTATTTTCAGGTAAATGTTTTCAAATATTTCTATTATATTATTATTATATGAATGATAGCAAATTTAACAAAGTAATTTGGGGTTTTTCAAATTCTTGCCAAATGCCTTTATCTCTGCCAATGAGGAGTGGTTCATAAAAGTATAATTGGAAATATTTTAGTTTAAACAAGAAATATCATGTTGCGGGCTCCATACAACCCATCATTCAATAAGTTGCGGAACTTATTAAACGGTATATTAACCCGAATTTATATTTATCGATATTTGCATCGACTACCTTTGAAAGCAGAAGACCCGAGTCTTATTGAAAGTTGGGTTACACACCTATAGGAAAGTGATAATAATCTCGAAAATTATGTTTGAATCGATAAAGGCTAAATAAATGAGGAGTTTTCTGTAGAAAATTGAGTCTTACTTGCTACATATTCACTGCATATACAGAAATCCATTTATCATCGTCACTCCTGACCATTACCCATTTTTGTTGCACTCTGATGGTCTTGTTATTCTTCAAAGATTCTTCGAGTTGGGGAAAGTTTACACGATTGATTTTTGCATTCAGAAGTTTTCATCCATCTCGCAAAGAGGGATAGTCCCACTTTGAAAACTTCTCCCCTCTTTACCGGCCAAGCAAGTACATACATATCTCCACTCTGAAGCTTTTTGAATCGGTTTTCATACAGTATTCACTTTTCTGATCCTCACTTTGGAGGTGATGTTTCTGATTTATTCTTTTGGGATGAATTCAACCAGAAGAAGTGGCGATTTGAAGTATGTTAAATTTTTGCTCGCCCATTGCGCAAAGGAGCATACGGTAAATAAAGCAAAGGTGGGATATGTTAACGTCTTTCCTTTCCCTTGTTTTCTGGACGTGTAAGAAATAGTGGAATAATTTTCAATTCCATCACATGCTAAAATTATTTGAAGAATGATTTTGAGTGGCAATGTGTCTTGTGATTTACAGTTCTATTTTAAGGCCTTTGATGTATTTATACACACTGTAGTTTTACACAATATATAGTCAGTGATAAATGCCAAAAATTTATCATACTTTGTTTTGATGCTAACAATAGTACCATTTAAACTTATAAATACAGGGTTCATCCGGAAAATAAGTGTACTGAGCTCAGGAAAAAAAATGATTACACTTTTACATATCTTAAGCTAATATTCCTCAAAATAGGACCCTTGATAGTCGATACACTTGTTCCAGCGGCGTTCCCATTCCAGGAACGCTCCCGCGAAGGCATCATCGGGAACCTCTCGAAGACACGTCGTCACGGCCTCTTTGACGGCGTCCAAAGTCCCGTATCGCGTTCCTTTCAAACTCCTCTTTATCTTCGGGAACAGAAAGAAGTCCGGTGGTGCCATGTCCGGGCTGTAGGGCGGGTGCGGCAGCGTTGCCACGCCGTGCTTGGCCAAGAAGTCCGACACGACAAGCGCGGTGTGAGACGGCGCATTGTCGTGAAGCAGCCGCCAGATGTTTTTGATCGCTGGCCGGACGCGGGCGACTCGTTTTCGAAGCCTGTCGAGCACTTGGACGTAAAATGCAGCATTTACAGTTTGTCGTTCAGGTACAAATTCGTAGTGGACGACTCCCCTTTTGTCAAAAATCCGGAAAAAATCAGTACACTTATCTTCCGGACGAACCCTGTATGTTAATGCTATTCTGAGGCTTTGATAAGATTTTACCATAATACGTTTTATCTCAGCAAATATCGAGGTAGCGCAAAAATTAGAAGCGCTGAGAACAACGGACCGTTATGCCAAAACATAATTAATCAACCGTGAATGCCATGTAAGTAGAAACTGAAATTACTACTATTTATGCAAGAAAAAATATCCGAGATATTTTAGTTTAAAAAGTAATCTCTCTGACTGTTATTAATTGCTTAATTTAATTATGAAATAAATAATACTATTTTGCATAGTACTTTTATAGGCCGCCTAATGCGTAAAAAATTGTATGAGCTCTTGAGGCATTTTTCATTAGCAATATTTGCACTACGCCAACAATTTCAGGAAACCCCTAAAGAGGTAACAGTGTAACGTTGTCACCCTATTACCGCTGTACACAAGTATGATGGAAACAGCTTTGACTGTAGTTGTAGGTAATTTCAGTTGAAAAATTATCTCATAGTCTCCCCAGGACGATGGCCTGAAGACTTATTTTGGCAAAGTTGGTCCTAAAATACCTCTGGAAATGGGATGTTAACGTAGCTCGTGTGTTTACGTCGGAAGTATAAGACTTGGTTACCGAATGGCAATATTGCAAACCCTCGTGATGAAAGTCCTGAGGACTTCATATCATTTTAATTGTACAACTCACTCCCTAAAATAACTATTTCAAAGATTTGAATTGCATTCATAATATAATTATATTAAATAAAATGTCATATGTTGGTACATTAAACTGAAACAAATTAAGGCATACCTTTTGACGCTAACATACGTCAGATATACGCGATGCATATACTCGTAGTGTAAACACAAAATTATATTTCTTGGATGTTTTTCTAAATTTTTAACGAAATTCACAATTTCTCAGCTAAACCATTTCTGAGATGAAATATATGTCGCCATATTAGTATCCAAAGCTATCACTATTACCGTAATACGTGGATTAATGATACCCAAAAAATGTCTATCCATATGCTTTATATTTTACAGGCGTAAACATGTAGCATTTGTCACCAATCAGTTATTATTTACACGATTCTCAAGTAAACATGTTAAAATACGACTTTTGAGTGAGCGTAGAAAACCAAAACACACATTATATTGTTGTTTTCTCTTTTTGAGTAAATATTTTATCGCTGTCGGACATGTTTTTAATTCTTAATTTTCGTTTCCACAATCAGTGAGAGACTTTGACTTCTTTATTGTGAATGTGCCGAGGGCTTCTATCTTCTTCTAAGACGGGTGGACGAGTTTTCATAGATACAGGGAATCTCCTCCCGTACCGGGATTCCTCTTCTATCAAAACTAGATTACGTGATGAGTTTGCATGGATACAGGGAATCTTCAGCTCTACGGGATTCCCATGGAGTTGGATAAAATGCATGAAATGGCAGCCATAAGCTTTTATTCTAGCTAGTGACACTAATCCTCCAAAATTTTCCTCAGGTCACGGTGGAAACTTCTGCCCTTTTAAAGGCGGCACGCACTACAGAGCAGACTTCGCTTCGCTAAATTTTGAGCTTTCTTTGCGGGCAGATTTGGACTCTTTGAAAGAAATTTGCCAGGTCACCTTGTCATTGAGGCGGCACGAAGGAGTTGGTGTGAAGGCTTGGTCACTCTCGCGTTTAACAAAAAATTCACCTCCTTTAGTAATCACGCTCCAATACGGTCATGGCTGTTCCTCATAAAAGTTGAATCTCTCTACTTAAATAACTTCAATCGCTGGTACTAGCCTTTTTAGGCGTCCAACTTTTGCATCAATTAAATAATTCTAATATGGAAAGACCGAAAACAGTAATATGATCACATTAAACTATTAACAAAGAATTATCAGTTTTTATGGAACAAATTCACGTAATAGAGGGAAATTATTATAATTTGCTCGTCTCTGGTGATAATACTTAATGATTTTAATGGTAGTCGCTCTGCATGTCTCAGTATTTTAACAATCATTCTGATAATATCGTGATTGTTTTTCTTTGTACAGAGTATTCCTGTTAATATGGCATCTATATAGGGGTTTGATGATATCACCTTAGAAGGAAAGAAATCTCGATGCAATTAATCTAATATCCAAATAATCGTACCAGCCGAACCCCTGTATTCGAGGCCGAGACACTTAAATGAGTAGCCCAACCGGGTAATGGAAACCGTAGTCCAACTAGGTGATCTGGAAATTTTATGTCACATAATATCATTTTTGTATCATGTTAATGATGAATTTTGATAAATTAAAAATTTGTCTACATAGAGGATACAGCTTGTTTCTAAATTTAACAATTTGTGCATGTGCACTACTAATCTTGGCACCACTTCAGTTCCATTCATGGAAATTCATCCTTCTGATGGTATACTCTTTCGGTCTTATTCCACATTCTAACTCAAAAAAACCCAGAAGAACATGTACAGCAGTGGACTTGGATGGAGGATTCTGCATTTTTGAAAACCCAAACCATATCATATTTCCTTTAAATTTTATGAATGTGTAAAACCATGGACGTTAAACCTTAGTATACTATATATTCTTGTTTTGTGTTACTTATTTTTTTATCTTCACCATTTTTTCGTTATTTCTATTACTCATGAATTGTGTGGCCATAAATTAGCATTAGGTAAGTACTTAGCTACCGAAAAAGCCAAAATATATAAATATATTTAATATTCTCCTTAATATATTCTCCTGGTGAATATCTTCTGCGCAATTCATTTTCGGTTAAGCGTTCATAGCCATTATATTATGCTTTTTTAATCATGAAATTGGTGAGAGTACGGAAAAAGCGAAGATTTTCAGAATATAGGAGTAATCAATGCATTTACCATTGTAAGCTACATTTATTTGATCTCAAAATACATATTCTCTAGTGACGCAGATTTAATCATGATGATGCAATTCCAAAACTCGACTCATTTCCTGCACCGGTGACCCATGTGGTCTCAGCGCAGTCTGTTTCCATGCATGAAATATCCTACGGTAGGTTTTAGTGGTTAGACCCAAACGGTATTCGTGAAATTAGTATTTTTCTGGATATTTTTGTAGAATTATGAGCATGCGTTAAGGCTATAATAAAAAAGTATTCAACTTCGGAGCAAATATTAAGTATTATAGGCATTATTTAATTATATCTTCATGTAAACATTCATTATATGTGTATTATATATAATATATCTTCGAAATGCAACGCTCTTTTGCGACGCACAAACACATAAACATACAGACGGAGATTTTTAAAAAATAGAAACACCAAGAAAGGACCCCACATATGTAGTTTTGACCTTTCGACGGCACGACCGTCGTCATCAGAATTACCTTTTCGGGGAACAGCGGAGAGCACATGTGCGGGTTAAGGGAGAGGGCATGAGAGGTAAGAGACCAATAGGAAACTTCATTTCCTCCCTCAACTCCTCCTTCTCGGTACCCTGCATTTCATCTGTATCTGACTCAAATATCACATTCCTAGATATCGACATTCACCTCCATAACAATAATTTAAACACCTCAGTCCATGTTAAACACCTCAGTCCATATTAAACCGACCAACAACCAATAATACCTCCATTTCAATAGCCGCCACCCATCACATACAAAATGTGCCATCCCCATCTCACTCTCATTCCGTGGTCTCACTCTATCTCTACAACAACACCTCCTACCAACAAAAATATATAGACCAGCTATATGACTCTCTGAGACAATGTTTCCTGAAAAACTACTGAATAGTAAAATTCTTTAGCCGTCTACTCAATACCTTTCCCCAAACCAAAGCTCCCAAAATGCTCTAACCTTATCACCACTTTCTTCCCCGGAACCCATAAAATTAAACATATAATCCGTGAACTCTTTCCAATTAAAAAAAACAGTCGATCCAAATCACCTTTATTCTCACATTATTCCTCCGTTTCGTTTAAACGCCCGTCGAACTTGCTCGAAGAGATCTTTAAGTTGAACAAACCCCCTGCGAGCACCTCTGTCTCTTCTTCGCCCCTGTTCACATGATGGAACCGCCCATGCTGAAAATGCTGCCATCTTCTAAGACCCTCCACCTCCCTTGCAAACAACTCCCATCCCGACGCCACCTGAACCTCAAAAAACATTATATATCGCCTTTCCTGTAACTGCTGCCCTACCTTCTACGTGGGTGAATACACGACCACCCTTTCCCTCCGCATGAATAACCACCGCTTTTACACCAAATTTCCCACCCTCCTTAATTATCCCATCCCTACTCACACTGCTTCCCACAACCAATCTTTCGAAGATAGCTTCATAGTTTTGGTGATTGAAGCTCTTCCCAAATTTGCAAGTAGCATATAGGTGAAAACCCGCATATCTGGGTGCTCCAGTCATTAAAACCTCCTGGACTGAATCAAGCCCACTGAATGCATCCAATAGCTTCTTTCTTATCCTCTACCACCCGCTATTCCGTTTCCTATTGGTCCCTTACCTCTTCTCCTTTCACTCTTCTCCCGCATAAGTCCTCCCTCTACTCTTAGCCGAGAACGTCATTCTGATCACGACGGTCGTGCCGTCGAAACGTCAAAACTACAGATGCGAGTGTCCTTTCTTTGTGTTTATATGTTTTAAAATCTGTATCTGTGTTTATATATATATATTCAAACATACATATATACAAATGAGTTTGACCTGAAGAACGCCTCGGAGTAGGCCGAAAGCTTAAACAATCTACAATGTGTCCTGTACGTGTTATCTATTTTATTTTGTATTCTATTGTGCCGTCCAAATGATATATGTATGTATATATATATATATATATATATATATATATATATATATATATCATCATCATATATAAACATGTCCTATTTTCCTAACCAGAATCCCATCCCTCTCCCACTCGCTCTTAAACTCTCTCCCACCAATTCCCTACTCCTTGTGTACCTCCAGCAATGTTGTCTACCTACTCAAGTGCCAACTTTGCCCTGCCTTTTACATTGGACAGTGTACCACATCTCTCAATATTAGAATCAATAATTATCGAGCCTCATGCAACAATTCCTCCCTTATTGGTATGCTCCCAATCCCCAAACATGCCTCCGAACACAACACTGCCTTTGACCAATGTTTTAAAGTATCCGTCTTAGCATCCCTCCCACACTCAGACCCTCAACTGAAACTCAAAACATTAGAGCTAGCTTTCATCTGGCTCTTGGATTCCTGGAATCGCCCAGGTATTAATATTAGACATTAATTGCCCCCTTTATGCATATAATTTCATCCCCCTCCGCCCCCAACAACTTCCATATCATCCCCACCTTTTCTAAAATTCCCACGCCATACACTACCCCTCCAAACTCCTCACCTCGAATGCCTTCCCCCCCCTTTTTTCCCCCTTTTCCTTTCTTTTCCCCTCTTTTCCCCCATTTCCCCTTCTCCTTCCTACCACTGCTTTCGGGCCCTCCTCTACCTCAGTTCTGTTCCTATTTCCTCTTGAGAAAGGTGGTTGGACCACCGAAAATTCGAGAACCAGTGAGTCCCTGTTTTGTGTGTTTTGGTTTCTGTGTTTGTTATGACTATCAGTGAATTCACATTACACGTTTGTGGGTTTTCCAAAAAAGTGTATATATATATATATATATGTGTGTGTGTGTGTGTGTGTGTGTATGTAACCTCACAGAGTCTCAAATTTTCGTGGTCTGACCACCTTTCTCAAGAGGAAGGAACGGAACATATACGAGCTCGTATACTTATATGCATATGATTCAATTCCGCATAACTTACTATGAACAGAATATTTTCCTAAATATTTTCAATTAACGTAGCTATGGGTTAGACACGTTAGCTAGTGAATCAAATTGCTGTTATGTGATTATCTCAGAATCTTCGAACATTTACAATGCAAAATCGAAATATTAGGTAACTAACGGGAAACTTAGTCACCCTCAATAGGTAAAGGTAATGGCAGCAATTTTAAATCAAAGTACAGGAAAACTGAGTGTAGCTCTGATGAACAAAAAATCAATAATTGTTGCACCTTCACAATTTACGATACTCGAAATATTTTTTTGATATTTTAGATACATACGCGTATTTTCATCGCTAGGTTTGCATTTATATCAGAAAAAAAGAAATACCTGAATTTGGTTCTAGCTTTTAAAGTATTGATTGTTTAAACTTATCTTTCATTACTACACTACTTTAAATTAGTATTTGTTTGAAAGTCATCACACTTGGCTGTCACTTGGTAGAAATTAAAATGTTCAGTAAAAATAAATTTAAATAATGGCAATGTTATAATAAAACCAGATTTTATAGAAAAGTTTTGGTCGTGAAAATCGACAAGTCATGCTTACTAAATATATACTTTCTTATATATTTATTTTCCCACACATTTGATTTTATACCACGTACGTTTCCTCGCCAATGATGTCCGTAGGATTTTAAGCACGACATTCTGATTTAGAGATAATCCGTGTGTTGGCCACCATGCATCATGTTTGTACGACATGATGGGGAATAAATGTGAAAATATTAAAGAATTTTATTCCAGAAGGTTTCAATTACATGCATACACGTCACTTACTAATCGCCTTAAGGACGAAAAAATTCCTTTTTCGCCGAAACTTCCTATAACCTACTCACTACCTTCATGTTTCCTTGATGCGCACCCTTCTTCAGTCCTCAAAACCTCCCTTATCTCTCCTTCCCCGCCATCACTCACAGCTCCTGTCTCCCGCACGTGCACGGGAAGGGAATGGATAAAACGGTTTGCCGGAATTCCTCCACCCAAATTTTCTGACGTAGGGGCTCCATTTGGCTCTCAAGAGGGTGGTCATTGACGGGGAGGAAAAAAACTCTTAATCTCCTTACTAATACATTCCTGTTTGATCTTCAATGTGTTTTGTTACGAGGCGTGATCTTCACTCATTTTGTCACCAAAGGACGTTCTAAGCATCGTGAAAAAATTGCCACGACGCTTTGGAAAAAATGAAAAACTTCGGTCGCTGGATATATTTTGTTTTGACCTGTGTGTTAATGTCCTTAACCGGCTTCTTCAAGTAGCGATGCCAAGATATATAGGTTACCTATGGGGACATTATTTTTACTTTTTAGAGAGCGGGAATGGGGCGCTGTAAAATCGAACTGCACTTGCATCTTGACTGAATAGTAAAAAATTTAATGTAATATCCTTGGCGAGACGCACATTTGCTATCAACCTTCCAGGGCAGGAAAAACATAGGCGCCATGTGACTCAATGCATTTTATCAGCCAAAGACGAGAAATAAAAGTACGTCCCTGACTGGCGTTAACTTAATAGAGCGGACAAGGTGAAAAATATAATTTTATGAATATGAGAAAATATATCGTTTCCCGTTGTTGTATCATATCCTTGTGGCTGCACATGGATCAGATACGGTTACCGTTGAAAAAAGATAGCTTATCCCAATATAGTATCTTATGCTGAAATATTTCCCTCGGTAAAATAAATTCCCTGTAATTGTATCTGCCAGGCAAGGTGGGACAATTTAATAGCCTACTTAAACCGTTGCATCAAAAAATATAATATTATATAGCTTCACGACCTGATACCAAAATACAACGCAGACCCCGTGTAATATTGATGAAAAACGCTTTCGACAAACTCTAATATTTTTCTATAACGATGGATATATTTCCAAGAGTGAGTTTCTTATATTTTATTTTGTTTCCTTCCGCGAAACGCTATGGTGGAATTTACTCTTGCGACAGTACAATCGGAATACGATTCCTCTTTGCAGGTACTTAACCTGACGTACTCCCCTTGAACATCCCCTTCGAGTCCACATTTGCGTGCGCCTTCGCCCGTTTTTGTCTTCCACGCCCAGCCCCATTCTCTCCCCGTTCTTTTGCCCCCATGCCTGTCCCATCAACTGCTCTCACCTCCTTTCCAACCTCAATCCTTTTTCTCCCCTCTCCCACAATTCTGGGACCCACCTGCACGGCGCTCTGTCATTCCGTGACGTTACAAGTCTGGCGACCGCTCCGCCTCTATTTTCAAAACCTTTTGCCATCTGTCTGAAAGCGCGCAGTTTCTGTATCGCCCTCTTATGTGTCTTGGAACAACTTTTGGATTGTGTTCCGTTTTGGAGTGCGTCTGATGGCTGTCTTCCCAGTGATGGAGGGTAGTTGGGGGGGGGGGAGAGAAGGATGGTGAGATAGAGAAGACGTAAGTACCCCTCCAGTTGGTTTAATGGGGTGCCCGAAAAAGATCCAAGGCTTAGAAATGAGCGTAATTCTGTTGCATAATTTGGTCATGGAGTTTTACGGATGCCTTTATTTACGTAATGAAACACTTCGGTATGAGATCTCTTGCTCTAGAGATTTACCAGACCCTTCTGTAATAGACTACTTTTTAAGCAATTTTTTACATGTATATTTTCTATTTCATGAGCCAGCTTTCTTGCATTCTTGTACCGAAATTTCTTCCCTAATTCTCTTTTTCAGCCCAATTAAAGTTTTTCTTTATATTACCTTACCATTCTTAGTTTCCCTACCCTCTACCAATTCATTTCTGAAAATAATAAAACACCCTCAATCCACTTAATGTTAAAATCAAAGTGCCTAATCCATGTATTGCACGTTTCGTATCATGAGCTACATTTCTAATAAGAGAGATAAATATAAATTTCTCTCATATTTTTTTCTATTTGTAATTGAATCCTCAAAACAATTTCCTGACACAACCCTACGTATAATTTTATCTTATATATATATATATATATATATATATATATATATATATATATATATATATATATATATATATATATATATATATACGTATAATTGTATCTTTCTCGAAAGATAAGATGCTGATTTATCAACAGATACTTAAACTTAAAAAGCGTTGCTAATTAATAGCTTAAACACTCCTACATTATTCGTACTCCCTGGCCCTTTCCTGATTCATCAGATCGCATTCCTTTTCTTCATCTCCCATTCTTACTTATTTTTTATGTGATTCATTCATTTTGATGTGTTTTTTAGGGCGAACCACATCCGTCCAGTGCTCTTATCTACTCTACAATACTCAATATAATTTGTATTGCTCTATAAGATATACCACCTTGTCGATACGAACGAAGTCATCAATAGCATCCTGGTTGAATCGTGTTCTGTAGCCGATTGCGCTAGGTCTTCAGCTCATTCGATAGCGGAGAATACAGAGTATTATTCTGTACTAGTATCACAGCTAAACTGAAGCTAAGTGTGATGCTGCCAGGCTTTGTTTTCAATGCATCTCACTATATAGTTAAAAAATAATGTTATCCGCAAGGTCGGACGAAATTCCGAACTTTCATCTTTTCAAAACTTTATGTTAACTAAGTCCCTTTCATGGATACTGCTCTGTCCAGTCAAACAGCTCTCAAATTTATTGTTATTATGCTATCAAATAAAATTATTGTACCAATTTTATGAAGTATAATGAAATTTTGAAATAAATATGAGCTAGCATTACTAGTGTTGGAAACATTTTAATACTTGATTGCCCGAAGATGACGATTTAAGTATCCTGATGTGAGCTAATTTTTGGGTTCTTAATTAGATTGGTGTGGCTGTTGACAGGAGGGAGTGAAAAACAATGAATACCATTTCGAGAAGATTCACTCTTTCGAGCAAGCAAAGCACTAAGAGCGATCTCGAAGTGTAATTCTGCTCATGGCGTAAGAGGAATCGTTAGTCTCCCTTCGACCGCCAGATGCTTTGATGAATACTGTCGCTTCTCTGCACCATCAAATACTGGGGTTGGCACTTTTCTCCACATCAATTCTGTGTAATTTAGACTTTGCAACCGATACTTCTTGACACTTTGAAGAGTACGAGTTGCTTAGGCACATAACTATACGTGCTTAATATGAGCAGAAACCTCTCCTTTACCCATCTGTTACCAAACTTAATGGTGACCTTACTGCGGGGCACCTTTCGTTTGGCTTGGGTTTTCATATTTCCGTGGGTTGGCTGGTGTCACTTTTACCTCTCTAGCCTAAAGAATTATGAATCTTTGGAACGTATCTCGTCTCCCTATCATTGCCGTCTTGGAACTCCCTTCTCATTCGTTTACCCTTCCTCACTCTCGTTCAAACTCTTTCCGTCTGCCACCCTCCTCACCTCTTTCCATCCATATTCCAACAACCTACTCCCCAGCCTTATCTTTTTTCTTCCATCCTCCGACTCCAGCCAAGTGCTCGGAGTGAGAAAGAGGTCCTTCAATTCTAATTTTATCCTTTCCATAGTCCAGGCCGTTGCGATTCTCTTGTCCCTCTCCTCATACCCGAACGAACCATAGTATCACACACACACACACATGTCGTTAACTGTAAACCTACACTGTCTCTCAAGGCACCTACCATTTGCTTCCCATTTCCTCTCATCCCCAAGAGACATTTCTCCTCCCCTCGAAGGGGGAGACTCACCTTCTCATTTCCTCTTACCAACCCATAATCCTTTGGACGCCCTCTTTTCCGTTCTGTTATTATTATACTTGGTGTGTGATTATAATTCTTATTTTTATCGTTTCGAATGAACACGTGCATTCGTTCCTGAAAAATCCGAGGGTTAACTAAAGGTGAAGACTATTATCCATTGATAATATGCATAATGAGGCATTCATTTTCCTGTTTTTTGTTAGAGTCTGACTCTGAGTACTCAGTTCATTTATCTTTTATTGCGCCAAAGAATATTATTTGACTTACATATAGATTTTTACCCCGAGAAATAAGCCTCGGGGCTCGGGGAGAAATAAGCCTTGAGTTTGCCAAGTAAGCATACGATTCAAGCTAACATTATGAACACTAAGAATGTACCTAATCACTCGTAGTGACTGGTTCCACTGCATTATTTTAGGATTTTCAGAAACGGCGCCACAGATGACTCCGAGTTGTGTGCGTAATGACTGCGTTGCGTTCGTGTAAACATTATATAACATTACATAAGAGTATGCCCGTCAAGTCGTTACACCGTTTATTTGGAATTGAAAAAAAAACCGTATCCTATCTAACCGTTTTCTGCCGTTGAGCGTCCAACCCTCGCGCTCCAAACATACCAAACACACTTAAGATTCCTTTCTCCTTCAACCCACCCACCTTCAACTTCGCCACGGCCATCCGCCTACATGTCCTTTTAATGTTTCCATCCCTACCCGAGCGCCTTTCTCTCTCTCTCTCGTTCCCTTTCGTACCCTCTCTTTTACGGTCTGTGCCTGATTAATGCAACGTTAAGCTGGTGTGATGGCTGTTCTCGGATCACATCATTCTCTCACTTCCTATTCTGCTTTATTCAACACCGCTTCCTCTCTCCTCACTTACCTACAGGGATGTCCTTTCAGCCATTCTAGGGCTTGGGATGGGCCTCTAAATCCGCTCTGGGACTGCAGGTATTTGTGATTCTGATGATAAATCTTCCGCTAAGATTCCTCATAAGAATGTTACCGTCTCTAGAGAAGAATAGGCGACTAGTCGAAGTTTGTCCTTGGTTAATTTTACCATCAACATGTCAAGACATTTTTGCTGCGAGAGTACAATCACGGTTCTCACTGATGCGTGCAAATCTGAATACGGCTGTTTACTGAGCGAGTTTCTTAAATAAATCCTTCCTCATGTATGAGATCTTTTTTTCTTCGGTTATAATTATTTTCACTTAGTTCGCATTATCGAGGTCAATGGTCCAAAATGCAATCTTTCCTTGATATTTATTCCTTCAATTACGAACAAGAAGCTAGAATATTAGGTGTCAGATATATAAGGTATAAATCTTCGACTACATTTTCTGCCAAGATTTCTGACATTACAAATCGGTGGTCCTTTCCCCTCGCCTTTGGGAAAACGGAAAAGAAATTTAAGAGATCTAATCCCTTAAATTTCTTTTCCGTTTGTCCAAATCTCATTCGTTAAATGCATTTTTGGTGGGTGTCTAGCTAATCCGCGTTCAGATAACGGAAGCATCAATATTCTAAAATTAATATTCAATGGAATTTCTGTAAAATGGGGATACTCCAGCGAGTAACGACTAAAGCAAAGCCATAGCTTATTTTATCATTAGCTATTTTATTATTCTATCATTAGGTCGTGTTGCATATCCCGCAGAGGATTAACATTATACATGATAAATGTATATATGTATGGATATACGTGAAATGTAAGAAAGTATATTTAACAAGATTATTTGGAAAATTAATCTATGCAGTATATATATATATTTTTAAAATTTTCATTGGTGCCAAGTCCTTGCCATTCGTCTTTAAAATATATTTTGTACACGGCAATTTTCATTATCTAATCAGCATTATATTAAAAATCACAGTCAAATTTACTGTAATACTAATATTCCTTTGCGGATGAACAACATATGCTAAGATAAACGTGAGTATAGGTGAATCTCTGTTTACATTTTCTCTTAAATAGTTAATATCTTTCAAATGTCCTACGTTTGGGAGCTATATTTCTGGATGTATTATGCCTCTAAGTGAATCAATAAGGCACCTTCTCGTACTAGTTAATGAAAAAATAACAAGTTTTATGTATTTAAATGACTTGCAATCGAACGTGCTTAATTAAAGAGTTCATATGATATTTTTAAAGCGCCGCGCGCGGTCTTTTTGCAGTAATGCGTCGCTGGTGTTATTATTTGGAAGCATTCCGGTTTAGAATGTAAATATATTTGACCACCAAAGAGGAGCAGTAGATTTCATTTATACGACTGTGCCAAAACTGCCCAGAGCACTACGTCGAATTCAGCATCGTCGGTAACAGCTGTTCTCATATTAAGGGTAAAAGTAGGTGTCCCAGTTCGAAGATATCCTTTTGTGGGAGACCTCTACGAGATAACATTTCGTGTCTTTCTTCTTGGCTTTTTTAAAATTACTTCCCACTATCTTGTATCGTCATTCACCGTTTTTTTAAGCTTTTCTTTTCTTACATAATTTCCTACGCCTGGGTGAGACATGAAAAATGCACCGCATCGGTTACTACCAAGAGTGAAACGTTTGTCTCGCAATTTCAGAGCTTTACCGGATGAGTGGTGAACATTTGAGTTTGAGTTTTTTACCTTCTATTTGATGATATCCCACCATGACTTGTAAATAAATGCGATAATTGATATATTGATACAGATTGTGACTACTATGTAGCAAGATTGCGCGAAATTTTTTAAACATTTGGGCCCATTTATCACAGCTCAATTGCTCATAAAGCCTTGACGTGCCAGATAAAAATTCCAAAACAGTTATCAGTCAAACAAATTGTAGATTCCAATCATGGTCTCTATAGACGATTGTGAATATGTTTTAAAATAGTTTTAACATTGGAATTACTTGATTGAAGTTAAAATTAGTAAATACCCAAGAAACATTTATAAAACTTAAGTTTTCAATATTCAACCGGCTTGCAACATGCCGGTTGCCACACGCATACAAACACACACACATACATACATACATTGTTCGTGGTTCTTCTGCCTTATTCTGCTATTACGGCTATTCTTTCGTGGTAACTATTTGTAACGTCCAAGATCAGTATTCACCATAGCTTATAGCTGTTCAATCATCATTTTAGATGGTCAGAGATTGACTATAAAATGTGATAGATGAAATGTATTAGTCAACCTCTAATTGAGCTAACGGATAGAAGATAATCAGTACCATCCTTCTACGACCGGTCCAGGCGTTTTTCTTCTATATCTATGGGACGGATTACTCATCCCTTCTCATAGTCACACATTTCAACCGTTCCTATGGGCCGTTAAAAGAAGGAAATTGCACGAACGAAGTGGGGCACAGCACGTAGTTATAGACCGACGCAATTCCTCGACGCCGATGTTGTTAAAGCTGTCTTCCACGTAAAAATAAAACAAACCTGAGGTATTCGCTCCGTACGGCACTCCGTGACGGGTAGGCTTTGATAGCGTATGACAAATGCACTAGAGTTGTGTGTCTGAAGAGGAAGATTGCTAAATTAGAAGAGAGAAATTTGGCTTGGGAGAGAGAAAGAGACGTAAGAATGGAAGGTGTATTGAAAAGGTGAGTTAATGGACTCCTAGGTAAATAGTTTTTAGGAAAAAGCGTTCTTAGGCACATCAGGAACGAAGTTTGCAGTGATGAGCGGCATATCTAGGGTTTAGGAGGAATAGGAAAGAAGACGTGCGGAAAAAAATTTTTATCAAAGGCGCAGTAGAGAAAACTCTGAAGGTACCATGCAGATGTAACTTCCATTCCGCGAAATGTGCTACATTACTGTAGGCAGCCTGAATTACTTCACTTCAAACCCGGACTATGTTTCTGTACTCCATTAAAGTTAAACTCAAGATTTATGAATCACTGAGCGTAACAAACTCCACAGATATTGATAGAAAATTGAAGGATTACTTTTTTTGTTATTTATGCATAATTAATCCCTCCAATAAAAGGGTTTGACTTTCACGAGCCGCAAGACTGAGTGTGCACAATATTAACTCGATCCTGCTCACTCAAACTGATATGATTGTTGAAAATTGAGATTGATGTCCATTGAAATAAATACAATATGAATTTTAAATTGTATCATTAAAATTTCACGAAAAACTTAGAAATTATATTATATTCTTATTTGTTTTACTTATGAGGTTTATTTTTCCAAAAAAAAAATCCTCAAAAAATATGATTTTAAAGTCGCCATTCTGTTTCATAATAAATAATATGCTTCTAAGTACCAAATTGAGTATGCTACCTGAACGCCATATCGGTTGAACCCAAAAAAATCTTCATCAAATTTTAGAGACAAAAAAATTAAAGTTTTCTCTAAATTTAGGGAGAGTGCAATTTAAATTTGTGTTAGCATTGAAGCTTTGTGTTTTATATTTTTTCTCAATGTTTGTAGCTTAGAGTGTTAAACATGTCCGATGGATAATGAGAAGCACCAATCGTTCGATGCATTCTGGATTATTCATGACAGCAAATACTTTAGGAACATTGGTGTAGGAAATTCTCTTAGAGCTATGATAAAATAAAATCCAATCATCTTTTCCACAAATCAGTTTCCGACTTTTATTTCTTTTTCGATATTGTACATTTGAGACATTGTTATTATTAATTCAAAGGGTTTTTTTCAAATCATGAATTGTTATAAGATTATTTTTTCACATTTTTGGTTGATCTAGTAGACGTGATTCCGATGGATATTCATCAAAAGAATAGATATAAGAATTCTTAATTTGAAGTTAAAATTATTTCTTTAAAAAATATTTGAAACATTTTTGATGTGTATTGTCTAATTCTTTTGAAAATTTTTAAGAGGTATTAAATGAATTATTATGAGGAAAACGTTATTTCGGAAACGAATTTAACGAACGGATTCTAGGTATGTTCATGTTGATGCTCGTTAAATAACATTTTTATACTGTAAAATTAACATTTATGTGCTATAAAAACACTATTTTGGTTTTCATTTAGCATAAAATGAATATTATTCACTTTATTTTCTATCCTTATTGATAAAAGCCGATGAAAAAGTTAGAATAATAAAAAATAACAATAATTATACTTATTTTTTATTTTTATTATTTGATAAACGATAAAAACGGAAACAATGTTTTTTCACCAAAAGAAAATTGAATGTCCATCTTATTCAACGCATATTGGCTTAATGGTTAATTATAATATTTTACCCATAACATGGAGATCAAAGGAAATGAAGCCGTCTCGATTTCGACCTCGGATGCGTTTTTCCGGGGTTTCTATGAACCATTCATCGACCCCTGTTCAAACTGAGCGCCGAGTTATTAATTCGGCCAGCGATAATATTAATCTGCTACAAATGGTATTGGAAGAGACTCAAAAGGAAACCATTGCATTAAACATGGATAGAAACACCTTGAGAATATATAATGAATTCTCACTCATTTTCTACATAAAACCCTTGCTCAATAAGAGCGATATCAAACGAAAAAGCAAGCAAGTCACCGTAAGTTAATCAGAAGAAACCTGACTGGTTGGTCGTGGAAATTAAACTGAAACGTCTACCGTTGAAAAACTAACCCGAAATCAAGCCTGGGAATGCTTTATTTGCATCATCGTGTATGGAGAAATCAGATGCTTATTGAAATTTAAGGTTCGATAGAAAGGTTGTAGGAAAGGGAAAGGAAATAAGGTTCTAGAAATACTGCGTGGACTTGTGTGTTGAAATGCAATAGAAAAATTTTCCCAGAATTACATCGATTAGTAGTAGAATTACTCCAAAAGCCTTTGATGAATGCATTCTTAATTTTTTTTAAAGTTTATTTAGTGTGTCACATGAGTATATTAGGTCATATTTTATTTTTTCAGTTAACCGGGTAAATTCAGAGCAAAAGAGCTCTATTTTATGGTCAGTTAAATTTGATATTTAAAAAGAGTGCGTAGAATGACCTAAAATTGTCAAAGAACAGAGAAACAGGCTCCTTGATAGAAGCTTGATACCTTGAACTGAAAAGCAAACCGACCCCACGGTCATTAGAATATTAATAAAAAGTATGGCTTGACTTTTCTGTGCTTGGGGAAAAACGACAGAGGTTTTTGGAAAACACATTCACAAAATTATTACAGTGCTAAGGAATATCTTAAAAAGGGATGAAGAATATCCAAATCGTCCACCCGAATCCGATTTTAAAAGATATGATTACTGAGGAGATTCTAGAAAGACTGAAATTTATTGAAGTGGAAAGGAGCAAAACAGTACCTCTCGTAATTTTAACGCATTCGAAGAAGAAATACTAAGAGGGGAAATCTTATTTTACCCCGTCTTCTTCTCGCTAGTCCACCCTTGCAAATATATGTAGGTTCCCCTCCTTTGTGATCTCCTTTGTTCCTCTCCCTTTTGACCAGTTTTACAGAAATAACCCTACAACGATTTGTTAGTACTGTTATATTTGATAGCCACCTTATTCTTTACAGTATCTCTTCCTTTTTTACCACCAAAATATCTCTTGTCCAATACTTACCGCATAAATCTGAAATATTTTCTCGATCAGGCAACAGCAGAATGCAATATCGTACAATCAGAAATGAGTAGTTGTGTACGATTTTTTCATTGCAAGTTTTAATTTCTAGAAAAGCATTAATTTTCAATGCAACACATGCTTTATTAACAAACTTTATTCCATCAGGTTCACGTTATTTAATATCATCATCAAACCTACAATATTTCGCAACTATATTAACAAGGCTTAAAAAGTAATGAGCTTGTTCAATTAATTCGCCTTTTACAAACACCACAAAAAAACTCCTATATCCTCTTCTCCAAATCAGATATGGCTACCGTCTTTCCAGACATCCAGACAATTTCACACTATGCCTCATTATCTCACTTAAGTTATTCAGGTTTTTTTCCTAAATCATTAAGAATCTCTGCATGTTACACTGCACTAGTGGCATACGAGACCTATATAAAAATTATGAAAAACTACAATATTTATAATTAACGTAGTAAAAAAATACTTGGACCTCATATTTCCATTTTGTCTATCATGACTACATTTTCTCTCAGGCATCGCTGGACTGATTCCATCTCTGTAGACGATGACGAGAATTTAAATTAATGACGCCATTGGGAGCGAAGAAGATGGGTCGTAGCTAAGGGACGGATTTAGGAACTGGAATTGGTAATGGTGAGACGCCAGGGACTGCAACGTGAAGTAAGGTGAGGAGTGAGGCATGATCTCGGTCTAAGAAGGAGTGACTCGACCGAGAGAAACGGGGAGAGGGAGAACGAGGGGCTTCGAGGCGGACCAACATACATGACCCCGAGAAAGAGAGTTGAGAAAGATTTGGAGAAACTCTTCCGCGAGGCTAACTATGAATAGCCCTGTCGAAAGGGGGCGAAAGGATATTTCATAAACTTGCGTAACGAATTGGACAAGCACTTGTCATATAAAAGTCTCTGGCGGTTTCGCTCAGTCGATTTTGGATTGTTATTTTTAGGAGTGCACTCAAGGGCGAGGTAATGGGCTTTAACGTTTCATTTTGCTTGTTGGAATAAGCTTTTGTGATTCGGTTAAAAAAAATCGGTAATGACGAGAGCGGGAAAACAAACTAATGCACTCTTAGGTTATCTCTTTGATTGGTGACCCGATCGGCAGCGGCCAATGGGCGGGAAACGGTCGTGATTTATTGCATCGGTGTCGGTTGCAATATGTCCGATCATGACATAAATATATCCCCGTGGGAGGCCATTTTCACTTTTTTAGTCGATGCGTTGGAGTTTTATGGCATGCAAACTTCACCGTAATCTAAAAAAATCACTTAAGCGTATATGTAAATCTCTCGCATTTCATAAGTGCTCTCATCGCATAATTTTTAGGTGGTAGTAAATCAATCGGATACAACAACTGCCTTTGCATCAATAATTCAGAGTATATTCATCAAAAAATAATGTGTTCAGATGAAGAGCTACAGAATTGATGTGTTTAACGTTTTTGCAGAAATGCAGCATCCATTAAAGTAAAAAATATAATGTTTTCAATATTTGATGATGGGTGTTTTATTCCGGAGAGATAGTATTGACATAAGTTTGAAGAGAATTCAACAATATACGAAAAATGTTAAATTTAAGCAAAATTAGCACGGCTTTTGTTTAAAACTAGAGCAAAAGCTAATGTCCCTCCGAGATTGCTTGGATGACTAATGATACATTTCAAAATGTTTATCATAATGCATATAACACTTGAAAAATGATTCATTTTTTGGGACTGTTGAAAACAGGTTACAGAATAAATTTTGATATGTAAACATAGCAGTTTTATGATTGGCTGCTCAAAATATAATTCATGTAAGTTGATTTACATTGAGTAAATATGTTGAAAACATTTCATATCAAAACCATTTCTCTCATTTTAAATTATTCCTCACGCTAAAATTAGTGATTTTCACAAGAACTTCCTCACAGATATGTTCATTTTTTTAAAGTTTCAGTTGAGAATATATATTGCACACCAAGGTAAAATATCACCAATTATTTTAAAGTAAACCGCTTGAATCGAATTAGACTAGAAATTATTTGACTGCTTAAATTGCGATCGGCTCACGAATGAAATTATTTTAGTCTTCGAGTATTTTTATCAGCATCTGGTAAAAAATTAACATAAAAAATATGGAAAAATGTCAACTGTTGCTTTAATCGATTTCGTATTACTTGAAAAGCCTGAAATTTAGTTTAATATTCATACTTATTGAGTCATAAACATACCTTACTTGCTTGATGGCAAACGTATACGCCGAAAGGTTAACATGAATGTCTTACTCCGTAGAGCCGTGGCTTTGATGAAAATGTTGGCTGTCGAGTTTGTTAAAACTGATGAGTACCTTTGGTGGCCGAAACGAAAGGAATGCGAATCGACCGATTGGAATATGTGCAATTTCCATTGTTGGGAGTGTTACGACCATTGAGGATGCCGCAAAGTATGTCAAAGTCCGTTTGACTAGTAGCAAGTGGATTTGATGAATGCGGAGTGTTTTAAATTCGGCGTCGATTCCGAGGGGTATCAATGAATCCCAGTTCGCAATGATAGACAAATGACTCTCATCACTCTCAGCGGAGAAAAAAAGGGTAAACATTCGTTAACCAAAGGGTCGTTTTGTCTCATTAAAACCTCGTCGCATGAGCGAGCATATAAAACCCGATAAAAAATCTCTCTCCTGAAAAAATGTTTCTGGTTCCCAGTCAAATTGTATGTAGAATAACAGACAGTGGACCACAAATACTTAAGTAATCATGGTCAGCGTCACGGAAATGAAGCTTGGAGTTTAGAAGGGAAGGGAGAGACGTGCACTCTGCAACTCGGAGGTCTTATGTATTATTTAAAAAATACTTAACATATTGTGGGTTAGGGTATCACCGTCATTAACTGAATTCATGAAGTTTATTATATCTGTTTCTTTGGCCTTCCTAAACTAATAAACGAGTGGCAATATTTATTATGCTTATTACAAAATGCATAAAGGTTTGATTATTTGTTGTGTTGTCTTACACATAACAATGAAGGAAATAGCAAATGTTATCAATTTTTAAAACTCAATCAATTTTAAAACAGCTGAGGGTCTACTATTATTATTAAACGGGTATTTTTAAACAGCTGCTTGCAAAAATTCCAGCATAGTAATTAACCTTATTGTATTTAAATCAGCCATGGTTATTTTAACTTTATATTAAGTCCATTTGCAGTAATGAGATCACTAATCGAGAGGAATATAGAATACAATCAGGACGTTTTTGCCTGTTTTGTAGATTTCGAAAAAGCGTTTGATAGAGTGAATTGGGAAAAATTAATGTGTGTATTGCAGAAAATAGGAATGGATTGGAGGGACAGGAGACTGATCCGCAACCTGTACATGTCTCAGACTGCTCAGGTGCGAGTGGGGAACGGAGAGTCCGGATGGGCAGTGTTAGGAAGAGGTTTAAGGCAGGGTTGCCCATTGTCACTGGTACTGTTCAACGTATATGTGGAGGAAATGATTAAAGAGGCATGGGAAGAACTGGAGGTAGGAATGAAAGTCGGAGGGGAATTCGTAAAATCCGTTAGGTTTGCTGATGACCAAGCATTAGTTGCTCAGTCAGCCAAGGGGTTGCAAGCATTGCTGAGTGAATTGGAGGTTCAGTGCGATAAATATGGGATGAAAATCAATATTAATAAAACAAAGGTTATGCGATTTTCCAGAAAGAAAAAGGCTAAGGTAAATATTAAAATAGGCGGGGAAAAAATAGAGCAGGTAGAACTGTTTACATATCTCGGAAGTGTTTTTGACCAATACGGTCAAAGTGGTAGGGATGTAAGGAGAAGAATTGCGCTAGGCAAGGAGGCTTTCTCAAGGAGGAGGGAGTTGATGACGGGGACGTTGAGTAGGGATGTTAAGACAAGACTCGTAAAAACTCTGATATGGAGCGTAGCTATGTACGGCGCGGAAACGTGGTCGCTGAAGCAGGAGGATAGACGTAGATTGGAGGCTTTTGAAATGTGGGTGTGGAGAAGAATGGAGAAGGTGAAATGGACCAAAAGGAAAACAAATGAGGAAGTACTGGAGATGGTGGGTGAGGAGAGGTGTTTGTTGAGAGAAATCCTTTGGAGGCAGGAAAAATGGATGAAAGGCGTATTGAGCGGTAGTGGAATTTTGAAGAAGGTAATAGAGGGGAGAATGTTGGGCAAGCGAGGAAAGGGTAGGAACAGGATAGGGATGTTGGATGGGATGAAGGGAGGAAAGAAGTACACAGAGATGAAGAGGGACTTGATGTAGTTTAGGTTGCTTGATTGGGTTTTCTTTGGAGTTACAAAATATTTATTTGATAGTTGTGTCCATCCAAAAATCTACCTTAACCGGTAGATCACCTAATAATAATTAAGTCCATATAAGGTAATTAATCAATCGGAAAAAAATGTGCGATAGTCTCTTTATGACCTCATTTTAGAGAGACTGGAAACCAAAGTAAAAATGCTTGAAAGTTTCGATGTCGAAGTGCTGAACAATATAATTTACTCTACCTTACTCATAAGAGTAGTCATATTTTATGTACTATGCACTCCCTACACATCGAAGCTGTAATATGAGATAGAGTGATAATATATTTTAATTTCATGTCTTTTTATATGCATGTAATCTTTTATCATAATATATAATGTGTATCTCTTTTCTACCTCCATATAGTTCCGTTGCATTATACAAGTATTTTTCGTAGAAAAATTCCACTTTTTGCGTTTGGTTGTTTACCAATTTAAATAAAGAACTTTCTTTCATTTTTATAAATTTGTTTACTCGATCCAGACTGATTTCAATTAAATTAATCAAAATTAAATATTCAAAGTACTGTCAGCGTGAACATCCATGTTATTTTAAACATTATTCAAGATGGGATCGCATTACTGGCAAATATTTTAGCCATGCAAAATGTATGTTTCGTGGGCATTTTAATTCAACCTATGTTTTTAAATCGTATTTTTTTGTAGCAATCAGAATTTGAAGAAATGTTCAGTTTAATTAACGTTTGTGAATCATACTCGTACTATCTATGAATCAAAATAGAAAATTTTATTTGATACATTTTAAAACTATTTACGTACACAACGGCGAAAAGAGACTTTTTAGAGTTCAATTGGAATATTTTTCGAGGTTTGCACCTTCATAAAATAATTACTGGGCTGCAAATATTTGAAAGCTAGCTATCGATTTTAAAAACTATTTTCCTGAAATAATGGAATTATTTAATAATTTAGTTTTCGAATACTTTCATAACTCTGTTTTCCAAATTTTAAAGGATTACTGATTTATATCCGGGCTTTGTACCTAACTAGTCAAAGGAATTAAAATGGAGATACCAGACCATAGGACCAAATAAATGGGAATGAGGTCGTTCGTGTACTTTTTCATACAGGAAACGGCTTACGGTAGAATTGTGATGCTATTTTGGAATACGCAGCAGTATCTTCCGTCCTCTTTTCAATTCGGTGGCCCCACAAATACAGTACCTATATGTGTAGCCCTCCACTTTCTCTCAGTGCAGACCTATTTAAAAATACCAATATGCTTCATTGTTCATGGATCATAAAAAGTATTAATTGAAATTTACATTAATGTTTATCAAACGGTGGTCTACCCATCTTTTAAAGTAACTTCGATACAAGACCTAAGCTTCTCAGGATTACTCGCTTTTAAAAACGTTCTAATTATTAAATAATCAATTTTTGTGGCATCAAATATTCATTTTTTAAATTTTAATGTAACCATTTTTTAATTATTTATGGGATGATTAGATTTCGATTTGAAAACGTTTGAATTAAGGGCACTGATTCAAATTTCAATTAAAAAATCTATCAATCTATAATGCTGATTTTTTTAAATTTCATTATAGTTAACCGGAAACTTGTTTTTTATTTTGAATTTAAAACCAGAGTAATCAGTCCGCGTTTCGCTTTGATAGGCGAGGGAAAAACGTTTTACGTCGTGCAAAATTCTCGCATCCGCGGATGTTTTTATTTTCCTGTGACTGTTGGAAAATCACCTTGCTTGGGTGAAGCTTAAGGTGCGCAGAGGTGCCACCAGGGGTCCAACTAGCCCCGTACTCCACCCACTGGACTATAAAATTCCTGTTCTAGATAATTTATGGTTATATTAATGTTTATCTTAACTGACTTCAAAATCTCCTCTGCTGATTTATAAGCTTGTGCTTTATTGACTGACCAAACTTTACACGAACGGGTTTCCCCGTTTCCTCTCCTTACAGTAAAAAAAATCATTAAAGAGAGATAGAATGAGTGTAAAACTCTCATCGATTTTTTTTGTGAAGAGGCAACCAATAACTCAAGTTAGCTATTTGATTTAATCATTCGCCACAATTTCTGTGTTTGTCTTTTATTTGTGTTCCATTCCCTTTTCCTTATATTCATATCCATGTGAATGAATATATGTTTGCCATATGGCAATTTTATTTGAATATGTGTGTGTGTGTATATATATTTGAATCTGAGGCAATTTTATTTAAATATTTGTATATATATATATATATATATATATATATATATATATATATATATATATATATATATATATATATACATTCAAACACGAAATACCGCCATATGGCGAATAAATATTCATTCACATTGAAATAGAGATAAGGAAAATGGTAAAGGAATGTATGCGTATTCTGAGTCTGTGGTGGCTGGTGAAAGTTGGACGAGCACATCCTGAGAGTAATGCATTGCAGCACCTTAATTTCCGTTACTGTGACTTAAATTATTACCGCAAAATGCGCAGCTGTCGTAAAATCAATAGCTACTGAGTGAGGGGGAGTATAAGTGAGAGCCTCAAAATAGAAAATGTTTTCATTCCACCTCCGCTCCACACTTTTGAAGAGCATTCGCATCGCTCGGAAGTAATCACGAGAACCCAAGACCGTCAAAACTTTGCAGCACACGGGTCTGAAGGAAAGGAAAGTGTGGGGAGGAGGTGCGGCGGCGTCCCATCTTCCTCGGATGAATGATGAATTAGGATAGATCATCGCGTAATAGGATAGGGTAAGAGCATCAACGTTTTCCACACCTTGCGGGAAACCCATCAGGCACGAATAACACCCGCCGTTCGGCTGCCGGTGCGGAACTCCTGACTCCCTGGAACGCGTCTTTGTGTTCGTGCGTGCGTATGATAAGGAACTTTTATAAAGCTGCGAGTCTGAAGGGGAAGAGTCGGCGGAGGAAAAAGGGAGAGAGGGAAGCGGGAGTGTTTTGAGAGGAGGAGGCGGGGTAAGAAAAGGAGTCGGCCCCATCGGGCGGGGAGTGGAAATGTGAATGGGATGACGACGAAGCAGGTGCATACGCTCTTTCTCCCGCGCATGCGCGACACTGGTGTACATGAAACTTTTGTTCCTCCACCCTTTCTCCGTCTTCCCACTCAGCACCATTACATCGCCAACTCAAGGGCCTCCCTGACTCCCGCTCCATCTATCCCAATCTCTCTTCTACTGGTTGTATATACTTACATAGACAAATTTATATGTATATGTATATGAATGGATATATATATATACACACACACACACACACACATATAGTCGAAACTGCCTTCTCTCTCACTTCCCTCACCCCGAGAAAACAGTTGGCACGAATACCGTTACCACCCCTCCTCGAACCATTTGCTTTACTTTTGTTTTCCAGCCACAGGATAGACCCCCTCTCGACTAATTTTCACCCTTCTCCCCCTCCGTCCGCTCTCTCTCCCTCCCTTGACCAAGCCGCCTCCTTCCCACTCTCCTATTTTATTCCTTCGGATACTATTTTTGAAGTGGGTTGTGTGGATGAGGAGCTCGAGGTGTTGGAAATGGTGGCGTTTTAGAAAGTGTTCCTCCTCCTCTCTTGGCGGCGAGGGGGGGATATGAAGGATTGTGTATGGGAGCCGAACGTGAGGTGTCGGAGTTTGGGGGCGGGGAGAGTGGTAGAGGGAGGAGGACATAAGGCGCGACGTTACGACCTGGCGATGGGAAATCGCGAAGGACCACCCTTCACCCACCCCTTCCCTGTATCCCACCACCTCTTTAAGCCTAACTCCACTCGTAACCCTCTTCCCACTCCGCCTACCTATCCCTTTATCGCCCTTAAAACCCCTTCCAAGTTCTTTAGCCAGTCCTTCGTGTGCACCCCGTCTCATTCTTGGCCTCCCTTCCCCCTTTCCTTCATTTGCCCCGACTAATTTGGTCCAAGCTCTCTCCGCCTGAAGCATTACCCTCCCCCAAAGCCTTCCCTTTCTTCTTCACTATATTTTCTTTCATTCTTCCCCTTCTCTTGCTTTCCACGCCTCTTTTAAGCACTTCATGGGATGAGAACACGAAATGGGTTAGTTCTGCGAGCTCTTGGAACGCGACTTTATTCCGTCTGCGACAGCGGTCGGTATTTCCCAGCGACGCATCGGACACACACCGGAAGTGAATTTTTCACCCTTCCGATTCAAGAAATCTACGGTATTATTCTACGCAGACAATGTGCCCCAAGTTCCGCCCGGGCGAATTAATTCAACGCGAATTTTAACAAATTCCCATTTTTCAAACATTTCAGATATTTTGTAGGGAAGCTTATATGCATGCATGAATATTTAACGAGAAATGAATTTTTAATACATTATTTATCCCCTACAGTTTAATGTTAAAGGGTTTTTGCATAATAATATTACTACAGGATTTTTCATGTGATGGTTTTGAAATCATTACTCGTAACTTATGTGAATTGATGAATTCATGGTTTTTACGGTTTTATAGTTTTACCTAGAATTTATTTTAATGGATATAGAATTTCCATTCTTGGACACGATTAATACAGTATGGGCGCTCATCAGTATTACTAAATATGCATCTTAAAACTAATAAAATATTTAAATTTAATGCAAAATCCTGATGTAACCTAAACAAGCTTACGAAAATAATTCACAAACTTTCTTTGCACTTCTTCTGTCCTTGCTTGAAAACAGACTAGTAATAATTAAATATCTATTGACATATTCTATTAATAAAGAATATATCTTTCATTTTCTCAGGATAGGGTAATTTTTTAACGTAGATTTGCTTAATTCCTTTACTTAAGCTATTTTCATTCCAGTTTACTTCACATTTCTTTATTTTTTTGTGATGGAATTCTCGAGGGAAGTGTAAAATCCTCCTTTGATTCTTAATTCGCAATCGATTCATAATTTACCTTAATATATAATGGTAGAATATGCTTCCTTTAGCCTTTGTTTTCGAATGATTCATTATTTTTTGCTAATGAACAGTCGTTACGGCTATGCATATCTAGCATCTAATCAATCACCACTTTTTTTAAGTCTCTTAAAATTACAAATTTACAATTGCTGCAAGAAAGAGATCGAGTGTATGTTTTATTAATTATTGCATTTTATCCAAATTTGTTTATTTGATCAGCCATTAGACGGAGAACTTTGATATTGAATGGAGTGAAGTAGTTATTTAAATTCCTTGATTTTCCGAAAATTATTACTAGATAAAATGGCTCAATAAATATTCATTCATTAGTTGTTAATAATGAAAACAAAGGTATTTCGATGCATACTTCGAACGAAAAAATGATGATGCATGTTACATGCATGCAATGTACATGATGTACATTTAAAAGTAAAAACCTTGAGTTATTATTATTAACATTTCCTTAGAATATCATTGCGTTTACGTCAGAACTTATGTACATTTCATTACCAGGGACATGCAAAAATTAAATTTTAATTCCAAACTGGGTAAAAGACAGACGATCTGAAAAAAGAATGTAAGGTATGAATGTTTATGCCTAAAGGTTATCACTCGAATCATGCGGAGGATTAATTTTTGATCATGTTCAAAATCTGTAGACATGGAGTTGAAATACTTTCATGTGCGTATTATTTATTGCACGATACCCAAAAATGGTAATGGCATTTGGTTCAATAAGTGTCCTCACTCTTTATATTAAATACTTTTTTGTGTAAATACGACTGTACAGCACCAAGAAACCACTTGTATAGTTGCACAAAAAAAATTTGGTTCACAAAATCCTCATGATCAACGTCAAAAACGAATTGGTAAAATATTTCATCGAAATACACAACAATTTAGATTTAGCATTTGGTGAAAGCTTTTGGGAAGAATTTATATATTATTAGACCAGGAGTTTTAGCATGTTATGTGGTATCAATATTTTGTTCCTCACCGTCTGAAAATTATAGCATTTATATAATGTGAATAGGACGTAATTAGACGGTCGGCAGCGGGTTAGTAATTTGCTTCATAAAGGTATTCAGCCGTTATAATAGAACTTTCAGTTTTTCATTATTAGGACTGTAAATCGGTCTATTGGTAACATAAGAATTTCCACCATTTCCAGATCAATTTCCTTCTTTTTATAGCTATCCAATTTTTACCTTTGCCAGCAACTCAGGAGCTCTGCACCGTGTGCTGTGATCTACTCGTATGTCGTGTCCTTAAAACGCAATACTTTCTTCAAGTAGACATTACTCCTAGGATATTTAAATGACAAAATATATTAAGCACGCCTTTACCGCTCAGAATAGCTTAATATGAGGGGAAATTAATATTTCTAAAATGCTAAATGTTAGTGAAAATAAGGAATTTTATTAAAGTTTTTATACTTTTGGCGGATTTTATAGCCAGAAAAAACACCCTAAAGGAAATTTTCAAAAACTTACAATCTACAATTGAAAATTCCCTTTCCGAGGGGTACAGCTTTGACATGATGGAAGAGCTTATGCGTTCTGATGATCCTAAGACATTTGCTAGGAGAGTCAATGGTAATTAATCCAAGTATGGCCACCCATAGATCGAAGAATAGGATTCAGATGAAAGGTAAGTTAACACAGCGTCTGATCCTCAATTAGGCGCCTACAAAGGAATCTGACCCAAGAGGGGGTTGCTTTTGTGTGATGTGGTCACGTGAAACACTCTAATGAGGAAGGCTACGAGAAATACGGCAATTACATGCCCCAAGTAGTGATGATAGGCACAATATAGGATTATGTTCTGCCAAATATGCTCGTATAGGAATCGGACCACTGAACTATGCCATTCCAGTCTGCGAAAGAGGCAAGGATTCTGCGATATTCTCTCACAAAATCCTTGTAAAGCAGAATAAATAGAATTAATAGATCATAAAATAAGGCAAAGAAAAAAACAAAACCAGTTAGAACAGATACTTGGAATTTTAGGAAGATATTGAGGATAGAAAAATTAGTGAATAATAACCGAGAGACGGGAAGAGAGATGTATAGATAATATTGGGTCTCGCGAGGTGACATGGAAGGATAGCGGGGATTGCTGGAACAATAATCATATTAAGTAATGTAAAGGAGAGGGGGATAGACCATCGAGGAGTGTCAGTAATATTGAATTTAAAGATAAAATAGTGCAGTAAGCACATATTGGGTGTTTGACACAATATCATTAGTAGAGATTAAACTTGGTCATTCCGAATTGGTAATTATTCAGTTCTGCATTCCAAAAAGTAACCAAATGGGGTAAAAATGTTGACAATTAATACGTTCAAATAGAATTAAATAATTACGTCTCTCAAAAAGGAAAAAAATTATGTTGATAGAGATTTAAACGTGACGTTGATCATCGAAGGTATCGAGTGAGTAGAGCACTACGGTTTGGAAACATTGAATGACCACAGACAGATTGAGTTCAGCCAGCGAAATTAAAAATCATAAGGAAACTGGGTTTAAACCCACAATCCATCTAGGCAAACGTGGGAAATACCTGATTATTCAAAGATATTATTTAGACTATTTGCATGCTTGGACATAGATAGAGGAATGGCATAATTGATTCACATATTTGGGAACCATTACCGGAAGGAAAAGATTACATGAGACAGTGGAAAAAATTTAGAGTGGGGAAAGGAAGACTGTTAACGTAGAAAAGGTTAGAAATATCACCAAAAACGGATAACTGAAGCCGTCCCACGAAATTACGGAAGCAGTGAATGGGAAAATGAGAGTTGAGTCATGGATTTGTGAGCGTGTGAAAAGTGTGCTTGAGATTATTAAAAAGATGGAAGGTAGAAGCGAATGGGAGGGAAAAAATCAGAGAAATGGGAGGAAAGGCGGACAAAAAGTTGGATAATAAACTGAGACTGGGAGGATAAAGGGCGAATTAAGTGTAGAGGAAAACTCATAGCAAGGATAAGCAAAGTTTAGAATAAATGAGTGGAACATGAGTGAGGTACATCACTGTCAGGAATTGAGAAGGGAAAACCTTTGTACACTATCAAATATACGGCAGTAAAGCTTTTACTTGACCCAGTAAAGTTTCACGAGAGATAGAATTGATGCATAGAGGATTTATATGATAAGGGTATTAGGGCACCAAGTGTAGACATGGAAAGAGAATATGACAAAGGTTGGATAGCTTACACCCTGGAGTACTAGATTACGAAATGAAAAGGACATTTAAGGCATTTTAGCTTAATTAATCCATCAAAGTAGATTAAATTCCGGCAAAACTTATAAAAGTACTGCAAAAAGTCAAATGAACAAATTTTCTGGGTTAATTAGTAGCAGGCAGTAACTTTGAGGCAGGAATATGGGTGGAATATTTAATTGGATAAATGTTAGTTCTTATCTCAAAAGAGGGAAATGCACGCATCTAAGGTGGTGCGTACTTAGGATTACCTATTAGAGAATGGAGAGGAGGGAAAATGATTACTTCGGGGATAATCAGTTTGAGTTCACGAAGGGGAGAAGCAAGCGTGCAGGAAATGGTAAAAGAGACAATAAGAGAACTGGAGTTTAGAGTGATTGTCAGTGGAGTTTCTATGGGTTCGGATAGGTTTGAGGATAATCAAAATGTAAAATTTGTTGTCTCAAACGTAACTTTATGGAATTTGCATAATGTTATATATTGAAATGAAATAATTTACTTTGTAATTCCACACACTTTATTAAAAAAACACGACCTAGGTTTCGAAGTCGAACTTCACGACCGTGGCGTCGTGACCTGATGATGACGTTCAACGTCGAAACCTGGGTCGTGTTTTTAAATAGAGTGGTGTGGAATTACAAAGTAAATTATTTCATTGCAATACATCTAAATGTAGTCAATTAGTCAGCTACAAGTTTATAGTCATTGATAAGCTTTTTATTAAAACAATGTGATTGATATGAGATGAAGATCAATAGAAATAAAACAAAGTTATGAGGTTTTCATGGAGTAATGCTGAGTTCATCGTTAAAAAAGATGATCAAAATCTAGAGCAGATAAAGCAGTTTACCTATGCGTAAATTCTTCTCGGGTCCTCCACCGGGTTATATCGTCCATCCGGTGGAGGACCCGAGAAGAATTTACGCAGCTGATACGCCGGGAAAACACCAAATCTTTTACCAGTTTACCTATCATTGTTTTGTTATGGATTAAAATTACTATAGTTTTAGGAACTATAAATGAACGATTGTGTTTAGAAAATAAACTTTCGCAATTAGGAAGGCTTTGATGACCAGAACGATGAATAAAGGTATTAACAAATCATTAGAGAAAAATTTAATAGGAAGTGTGGCTATTTACGGTGCGAAAACCTGGCTACATGGAAATTATTGGAAAGCCCAATGATGGATATAATTTGGTGGCTTTTAAAATGCAGTTGTGGAGATGAAAGAAAAAAGAAAGACGAACCGCAATGGTGGATCAAAAGAGGTGGAAAATTTCAAAGAAAAAGGTCAGCAACAGAGAAATTTCATCGGATATAGAATTTAAAAGAATGAGATAGAGTGGAAAACGTTAGGCAATCGAGGAAATGGGAGAAAAAGGATAGGCTTTGTTGGACACAATTAAGATAGTTAGAAAGTATAAGGAGTTAAATATGACTTTACTGCAGTTTCGGGCTCAGTTTGCCTTTTGAGCTAGGCTAAGAAATGTCAATATGTGTACACCGATAACCTACCATATATCGTAGACTACCAAACAATACCATGTAGTATACTAAGACCTTTCAGGAGAACTGAAAGCCAAACTTCAGAGGACCCATAATTCCTGTGTGCGGTTCATATGTGATCTTAGAAAATACGATCATATCTCCGTCTCATTTACAAGAATATCCTGGTTAAAGCTAGAAGGCCGCAGGCATTTACATATTCTTTCAATTTTTTACAGGATATCTAACCACACAACTATACAATCTATACAAAAATGTCCTCCCCATCAGCTCAATGCACAACAGGAATACTAGGGGTAACAATAAACTTATTTTCCCACACCATCGCAGGGAAATCTATCACAAATCTTTTCATGTTACAGCATGTTGTCTGTGGAACTCTCTCCCAGATGACATAAAAAACTCTCCATCTACAATAACCTCTAAGAGAGCACTTCACAAGTTCATCATCCTCAGGTAAAAACTTAACCAGTATACCCTCCCTTATTTCACTCAGCCTCTACACAGATCACTGTTTCTGCTCTTTTTTTGTCATCTCAAGCAGTAGAATCTTCATCATCATTTTTATATAATATTCGGTTTCTCATTACTCGTAATGTTTGTCAATATTGTCAATATAAATAGTTTCATCATTTAAACTTCAGTAATTTAATAACATGTATACTATATAAAAATGAAGAATTCTGCATATTCGGGTTTTCACCGCGTTGTTGTTTGAAGCCGACAACAGTTTCGCCGAAGTTGCATTCGGCGTCTTCAGGTCGAAGATGAGGGACTCGAATTTTGGCCGTCCTTATATAGGTGTTCCCGTCCAGGCGCTGCTCTCTGATTGGTCCTTTTCCGAAGGACTCTCTTCCACGCGTTGTGGTGATGGTAGCCTTCATCTCTATAGAAATTCGCCGGGATTTTGGCGATCTCAATAGCTTCTCTAATTAGGCGTGGATAATTCTATTTTCCTTAGTTATGATTGTTGCGTGGTGGAATAGAATGTCGTGACCGGGTTCACTTCATTTATGTTCGGAGATGGCCGACAGGTGAAACTGTTTATTCGTTGTTGCCCGGAGGTGTTCTTTCATCCGAACTTTCATAGGCCGGCAGGTTTCTCCGATGTAGGCTTTCCCACATGAACATAGTACTTTATAGACCCCTTCGTTTAGGTCTTTCGGGATTTTGTCCTTCAGTCCGCTATTTTCTTGGTGCAGTTGAATCTTGTCACCACGTCGTGCTTTTTAAGGATTCTGGCTATCTTCTCGGATGTTCCCTATACGAAGGGGATAGTCGCGTATACCTTTGGGTCCGGTTCCGTCTGCTTGATTGACTTGTCAGAATCTCGTCTTCGCCTTTCTTCCCTGGCGGTCCTTTTTAGGACCATATCGTTCCGATAGCCGTTTTGTTGTAGTGCTTTCAGGAGATGATTCTTTTCCGTCGGCAAAGAATCGGCGTCAGAGATTTCATACGCTCTGTGAACTAGTGTGTCCACCAAATATGTCTTCTGGAGCGGATGGTGGTGGGAGGTTGCATTTAGATAACGGTCAGTGCGTCTTCTTTCTGTAGACAGCATGTCCCAGCTTCCCGCCACTCTTCTTTTTGACTAAAACTTCCAGGAAAGGTAGTTGGTTGTCCTTTTCTACTTCTATCGAAAATTTGAAAGAATGATGCTGTGAGATGAGAAACTCAAGAAATTTCTGAAGTTCTGCTGCACCGTGCTGCCAGATGACGAAAGTATCATCCACATATCTTAACCACACCCTAGGTTTTTCTCGTACTGGTTAAGGATCGTTTCTTCAAAATGCTCCATGAACAGGTTAGCCACTACCGAAGATAGCGGCGAACTCATGACTGCACCCTCTGTCTGCTCGTAGAATTCTTCGTTCCACAAAAGTAAGCAGAATTTGAAAGATTTTGATTTTTTCTTAGCTATCGGTATTTGGCGATTGCGGCCGAAAAGCATAGATAGCCATGATGTTAGGTAGCATAGCATTTGTATCTAACATCATTGCTCGTGCATATAGCTCAAGTTTCAGTTCACTTACTTTCTCACCGTGTATTTAAAACTTCACTAACTCTTTAGAATCTGGTAAATTTTATCTTTACACGGACGATTTCCAGAAAAAAAGACTAAATTATTTTTCGACAATTTTGTCGTGATCTAATAATTTTGCAGTTAATGCTTTGCTTTGCTATTTCATTACATTGTATCAAAATTGTTGTTGCATTACATACCTAATATGTAATGCAACATACTTGCGTTTACCTCAGCTGGGTGATTTTTTCAGGTACCTGAACTATCAGGGAAACGACTGGTGGCACAAAAAATGGAAATGGCTCCCCTTCCCTGATGTGTGTACTCGTATATCACACGCCGTTGGCATTGCAAGTAGCATTGGGTGAGCCCCTACCTCTACCTCACCTGTTAAGCATAATTTTCAGTGTGATAATAAGTCATCTCAATATCCTGAATTTCATTATGAAGAGTCAGTACGGTAAACTGCTCAAAAAGCTAGAAGCCTTAGAGAGGATAAAAATGTTCGAGGTTGGGTTAAAGACCTTTTCATTTGCCTTTTGATTTATATTATTGGAGAGAACTCACTAAGGATTGCCGCTAAGCACAGCCCTAGTGTATTTGAAGGTACAAGATGTTCTCCGAGAGTGTTTCATCGGAAGTCTTTATTCCATCTTTGTGTTAACTATTAAAGCTGTGGTTAATGCGTAGTCAACTTCCCTTATTGACCCGAGTCACAGTAGTTTACAAGGAACCTCGTTATCCTAAGGAAAAAAGTAGCATTAGAAGATCACCTCAATGTAATACCAAGTTGGCGTGATTCCTGGTAAGTAGAATTAGACTTGAGGAATTGACCTGAACTGAATTCTTGAAATACGAGTATTTTTCTCTCCAAATCCTGCTGCATTAAAAATAATTAAAAAAGAAGTGTACTTAATTAAATACTTAGGCTTTACCATAACATTTGACCTCTCTTGAAGGAAGCATCTGCGGGGAGTATTTGGATAATCTATTGAGAAACTCTTATTAATTAGAAGTGGCTTGGGGAAATGTGACTATAGGGTTAAAGAGCGATGCAACCTTTCACTAATTTGAAGATGTTGTTGGCATATGGAGTTCTCTTAAGGTCGGTTTGAATGCTGATTTGAAACCTGTGCGTATAGATAGGAGCTATAAATATACTGCGTCATTGTGATGAAGTTAGTACACCAGGAGATTTCATAAAAATAGGAATTGAGACATCAAGCGAAGATCCGGCAGTTTAAAGATGTCATTTTTCCCACGAACGATAAAGAATCAGAATAACTGTAAATGACGGCGCACGGAGTGGTGGTTACATTTTAAATTCAAAGAAACTTGAATAATTTCAATGCTTATTTTCTCGTTTTTTTTGTAGTTCCTCTAGTTACTAGCAGATCATCTCGAATGCACGGGGAGGTATTTTGCGCTTAGATACAATAATGTATGTACCTGTAGCTCATGTTAACTACACCACTTGATTTAATTATCATTCATGCATTTACTGGAATTAAAATTGGTGTTGCATGCCCATCTGGAATCACCCCATGCCACATACTCTATGTTGAATTGCTGTGTGTCATTTAGATTTATTAATAAAATTGGGTAATATGATATTTTAACAAACTTTTAAAGGGATGTAAACGCACCAGCAGCAAGAAACATGACAAATATAGGTGACATTAATTAATCATAATTTCTTTGAGAAAACTTTTTCCGGAAGTATAAACTTATTGAAGGCTACCTGATAAGGTTTCCTCAATCAATTCAGCTTTTATCTAAAAAGTAAAAAATGGCTAGTATCGTGAGAATGTTTCGCAAGTGATTAATTTTTTTGGCTCTGTGATGCATCATTTGTTTTCTCCCGAGGATAAATTAGGATAAATTTAGACCATTTCATTGTAAAAAACATTCGCTCAACATAGAGTAAGATAGCATATTTTGATTCATCGAGACTATTAAGATAGTATTAACCATTAATTTTTATTGCATCGGAAATAAACAAAATTTTTAATATATTGTGCTAGATAACACATGATAAATCTTCTAGATAGAACTTAGCAGTTAATATAGTCATAAGGTTTTACGACTTTGTATTGATTCAAACGTTATCGTTGCTCAGTAATTTCAGATAACGTACACTTAAACGCTCAGGAAGTTAATGAAATGACTGAAGATTCCATGCAACGTAATTATATGTTTATTTGAAAATGCTACGTTATAGGCATTCCAATATGAAATTATTTTGTATTTTTAAGCTCGAAATTACAGGAAATACATTACAAAAGCCGTTGATGACTTAGAAGATGTCGTGATTCCAGGAATTTACTACTAAAAGCCCAAATTTTTTTGTAGAAATAAAAAGGCATAAACTAGTGTTAATTGGGTAACTGAAACAAAAATATTGGAGGCGATATTTTAAAGCATCCTACCAAGGTGAATTGATTATATTCTTTTCGAGTTTTCTGGCTATGCGAGACAGTTAATATGGGAAAAGGTTTTCGTGCACTGAATTTTGAATTTGGTAACCTCTAATACGATTAATTAACACATATCACGCCTGAAACGTCTCTTTTTACTCTGATACGATATTCAATATAAGATTAAAATTTGATAGAGATATGTACATAGTTTGGTTTCTTCTTAAGTGATGTGCCAATGAGTAATTTTTCCTTTATTTTATGACAGAAAGTCTAATGATGAAATATAATTACGTACTGCCAAATGTAAAAAAACTGCGTAGTATCTTAATCGTTACAATTTTCTTTTAACACATTTTTCTTCTTTGACTTAAACTGGTAATTATTTTAGTAAGTAATGAGTCATTTAAACCATTTTAAACCTTTTAATTCAAGCTATCTTATTTTACACAAGCTGGTATTTGTCTTAACCCCAACGGTATAAAATTACATGTAGCAACGATCGTCTGGAATGTTGGTTTGTTTGGTTGTTTGGCATGCGTAGCATGTGTAACATTGATTGATTTGTGATGGCAGCGTACAGTCAGCATATTCATTTTTCATCTGTGGCATGTTTATTTAGTAAAATTAATTGTAGTATTATGTTTGGTAACATTAGTTTTATAAGGTATTATTTTCAGTGAATCTCATTTTCCCGAAATATAACAAATTACTTACTAATATAACCAGAAGAAGGTTCGAGATAGTGTTTTGACATTTAATGCAACAGCAGTTATTATCAATATCTACATTTAAAAATACCTTGCAAACCGCTGGTTTCGTAAGTAGCGCAGTGTGTTGGAGGATAAGTCATATTTGCACAAGTATGAGTAATTGTCCACATATTAAAACATTTTATTATTCCTCTTGTTAATATCGGGTAGTTTTTCATGCGCTGAGAAGTATTTTACTCTAAGATCCCATTTTTACATTCCGCAAATGTTGCATTGCAATGCATAGTAGCGGATGACTCCGTCAAAAGGTTAGTCTTGCATCTCCCAGAGTTCATTGTAATTATGTAGAAATAACGTTTGTATCAATTGATAGTGAGAGACCTTGTCGACGGCTCTCCAAAAAAATGCAGCATCCAATTGTGTATTCCTTTCCTCAGATTACCAGATATGTATAATAAAATCCAATTATGTTTTGCATTTTCTACTTTTCCTTGAATCAATTAAGTAATGAGAGTTTAGCTTTGCTAAATATGATAGAAACGGCAAAAATTAAATAAATGAAGTAAATATCTTCACTAGATACTTTGGAGAAAATATTTCAATTTTTAAGCGTAATTATCAGGCGTAGTGAACACAACAATAGAAAGCGAAAGTGTATGGGAAAGTTAATCTATTCTACTTGTCCACCATTTTTACAATTTATTGATAAAGGAGGGTGAAGTGTGCAGGAAAGAAACGTTCCCTAATGTATGTAAGGCTTGCTTGTAAGTGGCTCCAACTCCAGGTCCACCACTGCTACTTACGATTTCTATCACTCCAAAATATAATATTTAAGCTCACGTCAGTATTTTGAAGTGTATAGCAATGCAACAAAAAATTATTTTGTTGATCTTAAGATTATAATTGTGCAGCGAATTCATCCTGATTTTGTGATATACATTTTATCTTGCATGATTTCACAGCGTGAACAGTATCAAACCTTACTGCACCAATTTCTTGTAATTAATTGTGCATCGTCTTTCGGAGTATTGATTTTTAGCAACTCTGAAAACTATCCTTTTCCATGCTAACAGTATCTCAATTTTCTCAAAGCTCCTTGCAGTGGCATACCCCATTAATTGCTCCATTAGTTAATCTTTGACCTCCTCTGTAATTATTCTCATTCATGCTTCCTTCAATTTTGGTCTTTAATAATCTATCATGTGTTATAATCAATCAATTTCCATCTCTTGCATGTGACATAGACTTGTCCTTTCACCCTGTGTTCTCTGTACTTCTTATTTTTTCATCATCCCCATACATTTAATATGCACAGATTGTCACCTGTTTCCATCGACTAAAAATTTTTACCTGCCACCCCTGCCGCTCTCGTAGCTTTGCCGGTACTATTTTTCATTGATTTAGCTGATTCTATTAACTGAAGTCACATTCATTTTAAATCTACATTATTATGTGCAGTACACTTCATATTAGAGGAATACAAGAATGATTTAATTTTGTAATTCTTAGTTCGACTGATATAGGTCCAGTCAGAAGGATACCACAGACAACAGCAAAATAAACGTAAAGTACTTTGAAATTTAATCCAAAAAGTTAAGTTAAACAGATGAAGACTTTTTTACTCGATTTAAATCCCGTTATCTTTTTTTAATGGATAGAGTTGAATCCGCCTCTGCATTTTGAGCCAGCAACCTTGCCTATTAAATGAAAGTCGTAAAATTAAGTTAAAACAACACAAAATAACGTAATTTGCCAATCGTTAACGTTTTTTTGCTCATTATTTGAATTAATGGTAATTATTAAAAAAAAACGGGTTGGAATCTGTTAGTGTAAGTTTCCAAGGAATCGGTTTATACCATTTAACGTTACTGCATGTCTCCACACAGTGAGGTGTTTATTCCACCAATACTAAATAGAATCATCTTAAAAAAGACATCGCGAGTGACTCAGTCTCTATGCCCGTCACCGAAATGTTCGTAACTCCTTCTCCACTGTCGTCCATCGCTTATAATAATTTTGGGTTCATTGTGCCCAATTTACGACTCTCATGGACTCTTTCGCTCCCATTATATCACTTTTTACCTAAGGAGATTCTCTCCAAGGTTTTTATTCCCGGCCGCAATTATTCGTCTCATTTACCGACCTTGTTTCTCGATTTTTATATCTTCTCCAGGTCCCTACAATTCACCGCCTCGCCCCACTCCCTATGAGCTCCCCATTTTTCCGCTTTGAAGAGACATCGGAGAGAGAGAGAGAGAGCGGGACCAAATGGGCTGGTGACTCCTCTCCCCCCCAATCCCCCCAGCTGGGAGAGAGAGAGAAATAAATGTTGTGGGAACCGCCGAGCTCCCTCGTCGCCAGATATTTTTTAAGCCAGCAAATTAATGCTTTGGGGGTTTATTAAAAAATAAAGATACGGATGTAGGTGGGCTTTCGTAACGTATTATTTTGAGATGATCCAAAGGTCTTTGCTAACACCCAGGAGAAAACTGTGATGAAAATGGCGAAAATATAAAAGCTACAGGAAAGAAAATTCGATCATCGCACCTCTGATAGCATGCGCATTGCGATTTGAAGCTCCGCAGTTCTCATAAATGCATGCATCACTACCGTGTAATGATTTCGATGAAACGAATAAGGACACTTAAGGAGAAAGATTAGTTTATCGTAATAAGTGATTAATTTCATAGATAATATTTATTTTAGGAATTTGTCATTTTTATCTCTCCAAGCAACAATCTTACCATCGTAATTGGAGTTTTATCACCATCACCCCCATGAAAATGATAAGCTTAGATTGATGCATAGGTGATGATGGTCTCATGTTTACTGTCCTTATCAGGCAAATTATGCTCTATCGCGACAACATTAGTGCCTTTGCCGTTTATACCATTATTTTCTATGTACGGCTTTGTCATTAGGAATTAGTATATTGTATAATTTTCATAAAGTTCATTGCATAATCGTCATAAAATGACCTCTTAATTGCTAAATTGTGAAAATAATTTTTATCCAGCCAAATTTACCGTTGAAAAATGAATGCTCTGCTCTAAAGTTTGCAATGACTTTTACAGATCTGCGCACTGAAAAACTCATATTATTCGACTGACGACATAATGATATAAAAAGTCACGTCCCCATGATGTATATTGTCCAAAACCATTCTGGTTCAAACCCGATATTTCATTCCACGACTCGTTATATTCCCTCCTTCAGTTAGGTTTTGTTATGCACCTTAAATGCATTGAAATAGTTCATTAACCTTTTCTTCGCTTTATTCTATCTATAGTCCTATTCTTGGAATTGCCTTATCACGACTCTCATTTCTTTTCTCATGCGTCGAATCAAAGTGATCGCTATCCTCCTCGTCAAATACTTTCTCATAGTCAAAAACATTTTATGTGGTCAAGCAGCACCACACGGTTGAAATAATTCCCATTCCTGACGCCAGGGTATGATTATATGAATCCGTAATTCAGCTGTTTAGCTTGAGCAGAGTTTGAGACGATCGCAAATATTACGCCAGAAGGGACTATTGTGTGTCTGGGAGGTTCTTGCATGTTATGCTCTATCTAGTTCATGCATTTCCATGAGTCGCGCGAACTCTGACACCTTTGAGAGCGCATTTTGATAAATGGAACAGTGAGACGAAACGCCTTTCCCTTTGCCATTTATCCTCAGCGATTGATACTTCCGAATCTCTGACCCTTGCCATCATCCTTGTTCATCGTCGATGGCTGAATATCGTTCTCCACCGAAGAAATATTGCATATTTTTGCAATACCAAAAGTGGAATTCAACTCATCCTACTAAAATTGCTGTGGAAAAGAGGCGTGAGTAAAGGAACGACGGAGATATCAACTCTGGTGAGAGAGCGAATGCCTAGCCGCCTGTCTCAACGTCTATTCGATCATCTTAACCTCCCTATTGACGCAAGGACGTTCTCGACGAGTGAGTGGAATCATTAGAAGAGTGGTTCGTTGAATTCCGCGATGGAGAACGAGGTAAGTGTAGAAATTCTCTTTTACATTCCCCATAATGCGTATGTTCCTTTCTGTGCGTATGGCTTTGAAATTTAACATCAAGAAAACTGAGTTAACTTCAGCGAACCATCCTCTCGTCTATTGCCTCAATAGCCTAGGTTAAAAGAAGCATGTATCATCAAGATGAAGTTTCAGTAACAGAGACCTAAGCGTCTATTTATCAAGGACAGAAGTTTGTTTAAATTGTGGTCAGCGGAATAAAAAATCGTGGGAAAATTTAGATTGAGGCTCCAGTCTAATGGATATCGCACCTTTTCACAAAGTATCGTTAGAATTTTTTATATTTCATCTACATCTACATAATACCCCGCAAGCCGCCGCAAGGGCGTGTGGCGGGGGGTGTTAGGTCACCAGCCAGGTGACCTAACACCCCCCGCCCACCCCCCGGTGAGGTTCATTTGTTTTATATTATCAATAATATTACTTCGTTTTCCCGGAGCGTCAAATTGTAGGATACCTATATCTTTTCGATTTTGTAAATAATGGAATCATTCTTTAGAGTTTTATATGTAAGGAAAAAAGCATGAGCCTCACGAAAGATTTGCATGTATCTCTGCCTTGAAAAATTCCCTAATAGAAAGTGGAGCCCTTTACGTATATTATTATAGAAGAAAAAATCTAAATTTACATGTACCTTTTGAATAATTCGTGTTTTTGCACCCCTGAACTTAAGTCTCCCTCGGGTAAATTCTCCAGCAGATAGCCAACGCACTCTTTTTATCTTGAGAAAATTGGTCTCATCGATATCCAAACAAACACAATGAGTACCCTAAGATTGAATAATTTTCCTCGATCATCCAAGTTTTTTCCTCCAAACGACCACCTGTTCGAGTAAATTTAAAAAATGTTATATCCGCAAGTAGGTGCGAGGATTGTCTCAACACTTTTCAAAGATTATGGTTTGTAAACAAATTTCATTTCAAAATACTTATTTAAACCTTATTATAAATAATACTGCATTAAAAGTGAGATATTTGCTCTATGATAAACAATATCATTCCATCAAAAGCTATTATTTAGTTCCAACACGAAATTTTCGGACACGTTTATATGTGTATTTCATTTATGATATACGAGTACGTTGTTGTAGCTACCTCGTATTAAGTGAAGTTTTGAAGGAGGTCAATGTAAATGTGCTGATCATCAAAATGTTTAATATTTTTTTCAGTTAAAGATGTATGCATTTAAATCATCTGAAAAATTGTAGCCCTTTCATATCTTTCCAAAACCTCCTCAAGGTTACAAGAAAATTCTCTTTTTAGTGTTGAACTTAGTATACCAATATGGTATGCGGTGATTACTTGAATAGTCAGTGACTACCTAGTCTCCACAAATTCCTTGGCATTCGATAGAGAAAAACTCTGCTAAAGTATACAGTATTGAAATGTTTGACGTATTACATTACTTATGATTATAAATTTTAAAGCATAAATACATGTTTTTAAGAAATAATATACTTAATAAACTTGTAAGATACGACGACATTATCCGTTATTACACCAAAATAGCGCCATTCTCTTTCTCTACTCTTGACGCTCTTTGATTTTTCAAAAAGCGCTTCAGTCCTTATCAACTATATTGCAATTCTGTACACCGGTGGTTTTGCAATTTCATTGTTTCAGCTTCTTCCGCAGTTTGGTTTTAAGCGGTTCCCATAGCATAGCACCCGGGTTGGTAGGGCAAATAAAATAAAGCCAGCCCTATTTTCAGTCCACCGCGGGCGAATCCCACTGAACCCACCCCCATTCGTTTCTACTCCACTTAGAACACTCCAATTGTAGCTACTCTATTTGACTTCACTCGGGCCCGAAATTCCGCTCCGAGTTTACCATCCACTAATCGCATAGTTCAATCAACATCTCTTTTGTGTAAGTGATAATGAAAACTATCGCAGTCATGGAATTCTTTTTTCAGAAATTGTCATGACTGGTCGCATTACTCCTAAAATTGCAATCATTGACTCAGGTTTGCCTTCGTTCACATTCCTAGTTCTCCTAGCCTTGGAAAAATAACATTGAGGAAATTGTCCCGCAGGACAGTAACTAAGATTGGGAAGCGCACTAATTGTTATATGAGGATTAGGTATTTGTCCCAATATATTTTGAGATCTTAATGAGTGTTCTTTAAATTTTCACGCTACATTATCCCCACATAACTTTACCATATATGCCTACCTTTTTACACAATCATCCTTTTGAGTTGTGCGCATTGGAAAAACACTTTTTCAGATTTTGACTGACTTTTTATCAAAATACTCAGTTTCATCTAGCTTGGTTCTTTGGGTGGCCTCTTGCGTGTTGCCCATGCTTTTAGAATATGAGAGTAATTTAATGTGCAAAATGCCTCGTTGCTTCTAAACATGAAAAAATATATTTTATAAAATATTGTTATAAGGTATTCAGAAAATTGTAAAAAATTAAAAATGAATATGCGTTACAATTACCATGTCGAACTTTAGTCCAAAAGTATAACTTTTTGTAGTCAATTATAAAATAATAAATGGAATGGTATAATTACAAAAACATGAATTACATCCAGAAGAATAAAATATAATTTATTCTTGGATAGATTCATTAATTTTACATTTTGTTTGTTACATGTTCATTACATTTTGGCTGAAATTAATTTTTAGACTAAAAAAGTTAAAAAACAAACGAACATTGCATATATTTTTTAAATAATAATTAATGATATGAATTCAAAATATAAGTGAATGCATTATCATTCCAGGTATTCTTACTAATTGAAGATAAATTATAGATGATTTCTTACGAATATTTGTGTCTAAGTATTGGGAGAACTTACACTTTCTTTTCAATACAATCTTCTTAATCCCATCATATCATCTTCCCATCTTAATGCTGTCTAAAAGCATATTCACTTCCTTCCTCTTCTCCGCTTACCCAACGTTCTCCTCTCTTTCACGACCTTCAACGTCCGTCTGTCTTACAATATTTCCTCTAGCCACTTTCTCTGCATTCCACGGATTTCCTCCTGCAACTTCCTTTCTCCGCTCAACCTATGTCAAACTTCGGCATTAGTCTTCTCTATCTGACTTATTTCCTCCTTTCTCCGCCATACCCAATCGCATAAACTTCAATCTACGCTCATCCTCATGTCTCAAAGATAAGTTCTCATAATAATATAGCACTACGCTTCATATTGAAGTTTTTTAAAAAATTAATTTTTTCTTCATGTATTTTCTTAATGAACCTCAGATTCTTTTCCTAATCTCTCCATTGTCTATAAAATTCAGTTTAAATACATAAACTGCTCCACCGGCTTCAGTTTATTTCCTCCTAATTTAGTATTCCACCCAGTTCAACCGCTTCTCCATATTCTCATTTTCCTTATTTTTGTGGGTAATCCTCAATTCATACATCTCATCCCATTGTTTCTGTAAAGCTGTCAGTAATAAGTTCAACCCATTGATACCTGATTCATTATTACTTGATCATCTGCAGGTATAAGTTACGTAATCATCTTTCCTTCAGATTTTATTCCCAGCTCACATCCTACTCATTGTACCCTTATCATATCCTCAGCACATATGCTGAAAAGAACCAACAGTAATGGATAATCCTGCTCCCTCCCTGTCAATCACTACTCAATCTCTTGTCAATCACTACAAATCCCGATTCTCTCTCTCTCTTAGCCCTACCTGTGCCGTCTGATTCACGAACAAAGTTCAAATGAAGGCAAACCTTCAAGTCAATTCCCATATCTCGTGGAATGTATCTAGTAACGTTTACCATACTACACGGTCATACGCCTCCTCGAAATACATGAAGAACAAAATTACTAATGCTCTCAGCACTGCATCACGCGTTCCTCTCCCCTTTCTGAAGCCAGACTGATATTCGCGTCGGTAGATTTTTTTACTATTTTGTAACCTTGAATTGACGATTTCTAGAACTAATTTTGCTGCACGTGAAGTCAAACTTATTTTTATAAGATTATCACGTACATATTCTGTATTTATTTTCGGATGGGGAGCAGAAGGGGTCTCATAAAACCACATATCTCAGATCTCTTTTTGCCAAATTGTATTGATCCCCCCTCCTCCCAGCCTGCTAATTTTTCAATATTACCAATCCTTTTTCTCCGTCTCAAACCATAGAGTTTTAGCCCACCTCTTCCCACCTCAACCAATCCTTTCCTTCCTACCTCCTCTTCCCCACCGCCCACAGATACGTATATCTACTGTGTTTGACCTGTATTTTTAACTGATGATGTTATTCAATCACGAAACCTAGGTAGTGAATGATGAAAAAAAATTTAAGTGAAAAAACCAAGTTGTTTAATTTTCAAATTTCAACATATACGAGCTAAGTATTCGTATCTCAGCTAATTTCCACGTAAGTAATGCCTGTAAGCTCAAAGAATCCGGAACTTTCGTTTCCCCATCTTAGTTTTAATAGTTCTACAGTAGCAATATTTATTTATAATGCATTGTTTGAGTTCATCTTCCGTATCGCTTTTTTCCTCACCATCTACCAGTCCTAGTCCAAAGCTATCCTGACTTGGCCTTCCCTCTTCATAAACTCGTTCGCCTAATATCACCTTTTAATTGTTCGAAGTATGTTTTCCACCGTCCCTGAATCTCCTCCAGTTTTTATATTAACTTTCCTGTGTTCTCCCTTACGGTATGCATAACACTCTTACCTTTTTATTCACCGCATCTGCTTTTTCTTTCCCATGAAATTATCTGAAAAATTATATGAAATTATTAAAACTTTCTATGAAATATCATCGAATTGATCTTTCTATTTATTTCCCTTTTACTGTTATTTTCTGGCAATTTCCTCAGTGAAGCAAGTCTAAAGGCGTCTGACCCCAAAGGGACAGCCATTGATTAATTGTTTTTAATATGACACCATCACTCAAAAAAGAGGGCAATGAGAAACCAACTCAATTATTATTCCCAAGAGTTCAATAATGAAACGTATAGAGAAAATGAGTCCTGGCACCCCCTCCCAATCGACTGTGTGTAGCACATGGCTTAGTCCAGGCTTAGGTCCGAGCTTACTCGACGAAGAGATAGCAAGGGCATTAAGGAAAATGAATTCGAATAAGGCCGTGAGGGTACACAATATTCCTACGAAAATACTTAAAGGTTTAGCTTAATGTAGAAGGAAGAGTTTTTATGGACTCTTTCGTAGCATTGATGACAGAAGAATTTGACCGGAAGACTTGCGAGATTAGTGTTAGTTCCTATTCCTAAAAAGGAAAAGGTTATAATATCATGTGTGGACTACAGAACAACAAGTTTGATTTCACACACAGCTTAAGTGGTTCTCATGATCTACAAGAAACGAATGGAGAGCAGGGCAAATGATTTGTTGGGGGATGACCAGTTCTTGTTCAGAAAGCGGAGAGGCACCCGGGGTACCATTGCAGTACTAAAATCACTTATAGAGAGGAACATAGAATACAATCAAGATGTATTTTCCTGTTCCGTAGATCTCGAAAAGGCGTTTGATAGAGTGAATTGATAAAAACTAATGAGTATATGGCAGAAAATAGGAATAGATTGGAGGAGCAGGAGACTAATCAGCAACCTATACGTATCTAAGACTCCTCAGGTGCGAGTGGGGATGGAGAGTGCAGGATGGGCAGTAAGGCAGGGCTGTTATTATTTATCAAGAGACACCTCATGGGTATTCATTACACCTTAAACGATGAAGTGAAGGCAGCTGTCAAGTACTGGAATCGAGAAAAGTCGGAAGAGGTTTTCAGTGACAGAATGAATAAAACTTGTTACACGTTGGGAGAAATGTGTTAGCCATAACGGGAACTATGTTGAAAAATAAATATATGACTTTGAAACTTAAGAACTGTACATAACTGAACTTTTTGTTCGATATTGCTGTTTGTTTTTCATCGCGCCCGACAAGCATGTTTGCAGTTTTTTCAGCCTACTCTCCTGTATATGATATTGATCACAACTACTTTTTTAGGATTCCATTGGCGATTACATAGCTCATAATTGTGAGAAATGCCTCCGATTGGAGGAGGGAAAATCGGATGTGAATTTCAATTAAACTGCATTTTTACAAATTTTAGTAATTGGAAAATGTTTATGTTTGTATTGCACATTATTTGAAATTTTAAGAATATCTATCAAATTCCTTGAAATCGTAAAAGATACAGACGAAACACTTGTTTTTTCCACTATAATTGTGTGTGTACCCTTTCTCAATATTATAAACTTTCGTAAAGTGAAGCCTGTAACAGTACAACTTGTAGGCGTGCTTTGCAGGCGAAACACCTGGTGTCAGGTTTTCTTAGGCACTCACCTACCCACAATTTTAGTTCTTTAATTTTGTTTGTGTGACTGACGGGTCCCTGCCATAGGAGGAATCCTTGTAAACCCTGAATTAGTGAGTGCGTGCGTTTCACAAAGGTCCGATACACCTGAGTGATTGAGTGATTGCGTTTTTACCGAAGTCCCTTATTTCCGTTTAGTTATTTTCGTGTGATTGGCGGGTCCCTGGCCTAGGAGGAATCCTGGTAAACCCTGAACGTGTGAGTATATGTGAATCACAAAGGTCAATGTTTTCGAGCATACCGGAGTGATTGAGTGACTGTGTATTCACGTAAGTTGTTTTGTTTCTTTACATCCTTTAATAATTTTCATTTATTCGTGTGATTGACGGGTCACTGACATAGGAGGGATCCTTGCAAACCCTGAGTGTGTCTGTGAATGTGATTCACGAGGGTGAAAGTTATTTCGTAACTCACCCTAGTGATCGAGTGGTTGTGCGTTTTTTGTTTCGAATTTGTGTGTGTGTGGGGGGTGTTTTTTTAATTGTATTATTATTATTGTTTATTTTTATTATTATTATTATTTTATTTATGATTACTTTTTATTGTTATTTTATTTTATCTATTTTTTTATTATTATATTATTATTATTATTATTTAGTGCCATTCAAGTTTACGGTCCCGGTATTTTATGTTTACATTGATTCACGACCGTTGCTACGTTTCTTGCATATTTAAACAGTATAACTTGTTGAAATATTAATAAAATAGCTGGAAATAACGAAGATGGGCTTAATATACACTTAGAAAATCTCTCAAAATTCAATATTTTAATCATTATCTTAATTATCTTATTAATTGGGTTTACATAAAGTATGCAACTACTATTTTGCGGCGTATTTAACAGTTATAATTATATTGCGTGTTTAATGCAGTGCATTAAAAAATACAATCACAAGATGGAATTGGGAGCACTATGTTTATGAAGAAATATCATTCCAATCCATGGTAAGAGGGCGGAGCAGCGTCTGTATTTGAGGAATAAAAACCATTGGAATGCCTAATTAGTGACGCTCTCCAATCTCTCTTCTCCTCTCGTACATTCATGTCATGATGCATATACGTATTTTTCCTTCCAAATTCATGTATTGTCTTTCCTCCTCCAAAACTCCATTCTTCGGAGAAACTCAATGTATCAAATAATTACCAAACAGCCATTAAGTACATTAAAATGCTCTTCTCATTCAATGTATTTTCCATGACAGATTTTGTTAATGAACTCTCGACGTGTTTGCCTATAAACCACGCGACAGCACTGGCGCGGTTAATTTGTTATTTTTCAAATAATGAGGTTTCCCTCTGAAATATGCAGAATCTTGCTATTCAGCTTAATACGTTCCCACGTTGAACCTGATGTAAAAAGGTCACAACAAGGATACAATGGTGTTTTTTCCTTATTTTGATAGAATAATACGTAAAACACAGTATTTATTCATTTGTAGATAGGCAAATAGGGTAGAGGGAAGAGGTGTTTTCTAAAACTTTTCGTAATAGCGTTTTATCATTATTAAACAAACTGCACTGGATCAATTTTGAATGCTTTTGTCGAAAATAGCTGTACATGCATTTTATTTCCCCGTGGTATTAAGTGGAGGTAGCAGCACTCGGATTGAGGAATCCGTCTGAAACGAGTCTATTTTTGTAGTGGCCTATAAAAGGAGCGACAGGTGAGACGTTTAAATTCACAAAGACCTAAAATACATCACATCATCAGTACTTAATAGATAATTTATCATGCAATTAAGTTAGTACTTGCATTACTGTGGAGATGCTCCATGAAGCCTAAAACGTAAAAATATCACAGAAGTGTCGAAGTATTTTGCTTTTCTTTGAGAATGTGAATTTAATTTATGGATACAAACAAGTTTATTTTTCTTATGGCAATTTTTTCAATTCGCCTTATAGTATTTACCTCTTTCCAGTAATATATGCTAAGTACTTCAAATGGCTATCACATATGTTCGTGGAATATTATACATTTGAATATTTTACTTTATTCGGTATGCCTTTTATTTTCTCGCAAACTGCAGTCGATTACTCATTGAATCATTAAGAAATTTTCAGGAAAACTGCTCTAATTTGTATTTTTATGATCTTCAGCAGTTGTCGATGTGATGGGAAAGATATAGGTTTGTCCCATATTTCTCTCTAAGCATACATGTCGGCACCTTCAAATTTAATGGAGATATTTGAAAGAGATTATAAGTATTCTCCATTAAATTAATATAAAATAACGGGTTATGGCTAGTGATGCGTTGAGGTTTCTGGTATCATTGGTCTTGTTTTTCTCCTTTGATTATTCCTGTGCACATTGAAATTAATTTATTTTGTCAGAGAAATCATCCCAGAGTTGAAAACAACCTCACAGCAGAGAAGCACCTCACAATTTTATTAGCTGGTGGGTTGTACTCCGGAACGCCCATCGACAGATATAAGTATAGCAGTAACATCTAGGACAAGAATCAGCAAAGGATAGGTATTTGTCTTCTCACGGCTAATATAATTCACCGTAGTATTTTCTTTTTCAAATAAACATAAGTCTGATACGGTATGATAATCGAAACCATAATCTGAATTTCGCGTCACCTGTGAGAGAATTAATAAACTCGTAAACGCCATCTTAGTGACTACATTTTATAATTTATAGAAAACGAAGAAATTAATTTAGTCTATTTCTCTGATTTTTAAAGCCAATTTTTTATTAAATTTCCAAATCAAGGAAATACTATTGAATTCATAAGGTTGGTCTAGATTTTGAATCGCTATTCTAGAAAAAGTAATGGACCAAAATGAATGCTTTGCAGCACACTTATTGGTGTCACAAATTGTTGTTGAGTTGACCTTTCTTCCAGAAAATAATCATTTACGCGACTTATCGACCTTGATTTAATCAGTTGAGCCACAGGTAGCTTCCCATGTGTGAGGATTTCTCGCGAATTGCCCATGTTATGAAAACCTAATTGAATATTGAGTTCACCATTATCCATATTAAGTTTACGCTAGATAAATTTACGGTTAAGGCCTGTTTCATTTCTGTGGTCGTGCCGAGGTTACAAATTCACTTTTTGTGTACATTAATTAAATCCAACGTCAGCGGTCATTTTCATGCATGGTTTTTAGAATTTCAAACAAAGGACTCACAGAAAATGCATTTAAAGCCGTGTATTAGGTTTCTTCAGTTGATAAAATAATAAGCATCGGTCAAGATAGACAGTAATAATTCTTTTTATTAAGTTACTCTTACAAATTTTTTTCAAACAGCTTTTCGAAAGGTTATTTAACTCCCATAACCTAATGTGGATTTATATTCTAACAAGAAATTGAATTTTTTATAAAATTGATTACCCCAACACTGGTATTATTACGTGGAAACCTATACCATTCATATCCTGGTGAAATATCGAACTGTGTTGCACTTCAATGCAGAAATAGATACTCTATAGCAAGAAATTAACAATTATATATCTTTTAAGATCAAATATATGGTTTTGAAACAAAGTCTCACCAAGTGCAAAGTAATAGGTCAATTGTCTTTGTGGCATTGTTTCAAGGAAAGATAGTTTTCGATGGAAAGAAAGTTAAAGACGAGGGGGTCTGCATAATTAAAATTAGATTAGGAATACACATAAACGTAGTAAAAGGCTGCTTGACAGTGCGTGAATAGCATATTCACCTCTCTTAAATTAACTGCTTGCTTCTTTAGGATCTCTCTCCATTTCTTTCGAATTGCTGATCACACTAGTTGTTTCTTTCACAGTTTCACTCCTCATCAAGTGATGGCTTTGTAAAAGGCTGTCTTCATCTTCTTTTTAAAAAGTTCAACTCCTCCTGTCCTCCCCCCAACTCTAGCTCATACACTTGTCCTGTTTTTGTGTCAATTAAGGAGGTGTGCCTTTTGCGAGCATCGCTAATTTTGTTTTTTCCCCACTTCAAGCGGAATTAAGGAAGAAAATGTGGAGGAACGGACGTGCGTCAGCTAGGGGTCGAGGTACCCGTCTGTGTCTCACCATGACATTAGCGCAACCCCTATCCTTTCCCTCTCTGTAGCAATTTCTTTGCCATCATTCGTTGACTTCCCATAATGTTTGCTGAATTACGGAAACTTTTCACTGAAATTTGGTATTTATTTTCGATCATAAACAATTAAGTCTTCCATTGTTTTAGGACGCAAAATTCATTTCTTGAAAGATATTTTTTTAGGCAACTCTGTGCAGTGAGAAAACGAATGCATAAAATTAGCTTTTCGCGATTGCTATTCCTGAGTGCAACCAATATCTTGTTATAAATTAATGTCATCAAAACTTTTTCCATCAACCTTGACAGTTGATAGATTTTAAAAAGTGGCATTACATATTTCTTGTTTAACTCATTCGGTAAGTGCGTGCGAGTGTGAGGCGGTCGGAAATTGTTAGTGGAAACTTTGGGGCCGGGTGAACGTAAGATGGAGCCTAGAAGAATAACAAAACGAAAAAACAAAGGTAACCTGTGAAAGCGAAGAGGAAATAGGGTTTTGCGGTGCTAATGTATTGGCTTCCCTACCCCCTCCCCCTTCGAGGACCCGGATCAATTCCAATGGTAGTAGGTTTATCATTTCTTTATCCCTATCCCAGCATAGGGTGCTAGTTGGAGAGCACTACTTTACGTGGAGTAGGCCGTCTGTGGAATGGGACGTTGAAATTTTGATCCCTTTGGCTCTTTTGTCAAAATTAAGCTAATGCTGACGCCAGGTTTCCCTCCATCCTTCTCTGAATAACCAATCCCTGGTATATTACCCCACATGGCCCATATCACCTTTGCTGTCACCCGCCTTCCCTAATAACTATTACTAACGATAGCATAACAAGAGGCATGTAATAGGGTAGGAGGATTCAAGATATTTACTGTAAAAAAAGTTGTACCTAGGAAAATAAGAAATGCATGCTGGTCATTAAAGAAAAAGAAGGTAGAATACAGATGGCAGATATCGAATAATATAGAATGATTTTGGAAATTAAGTGTCCTTCTTTCCTTTCGGTTTGAAATAATGTACTGTTTTGAAGGAGTTGATAGGGATAGGAAAGAACGAAAAGAAATAAAAGCTATAAAGACCAGGAATCTGCGATGACTGTCTTTGGCCAAGGATAAAAATGTTAGGAAGTAGTTTAAAAGGAGTGAATTTTTTTAATAGCGGTCAAGCACATAGATCTTAAGTAAAATATTGAGATGCAGGGGCAATCTTCTCACTGTGCCAGCTTTTCTATAGAGCGACGTCTTAGTATTGCTCGTAGGGGGTGTAGCATAGAGAATCAAACTGAGGATAGATGCCTCAAAGTATAAGTACGAGTAATATTGATTAAGTCAAATGGGAAATTGATTGAATACTTAAGTTAAGCGGTAAAACTATTGAACCAGTGAATATTTTCTACGAGTAAGTACCATATTTATAAATATGGTATGGTGGACGGAGAAATTTGAAGCCATGAGGATAAGAGTTGAAAAGTTGTTGGAGATATGTGTAGCGTATCTTGAACTACGTCCTGGAATAAAGTAGAGAACATCCATAAAATTGTACTCATCATAACATGATTGTATTGAAGTGGAAACAATATTCTACGATTAGTGGAGAAGTCGATGTGTAGATAAATGCAATTAGTGTGGTGCCCTTGAGGAATGTTTTCGGAAAATATAACAGGTAGGATGAGGAAAATTACGAGTGATTTGTAAATAACTTTAAAAAATTAAAGAATGCATCTTGAATGGACTAGTGATGGGCATTTATATCAAAAGGGACTGGCCCGATCCTTTTGAAAGATTGGAAAATGCCCAATCTCCAAACTTATATACAAGGGATGAGTGTTTAATTTGAGAGGAAGTGTTTCACCGATATAGTATTGGTAGTGTGTAGATAGAGGGACTTCAAGCCAGAATTATCAAGAAAAAGAACGGAACAGGTAATGCGAAAAAAATTTCTGATTGTTACAGAGATAAAAAACTTTTGAAATGGCTAAAAAGTATCGAATAAATTAGCAAAAGCGAGAAAATTATCCGAAATGACTTGAATCAGCATTACCTAAATGGATTGGCGCAGTTACACGAGTAAAAATCATTCAGTCTGTGAATGCAACTTCTTTCAGATGGTTTAAATGTTGCACCACCTGAAAATATGTTGAAATATGAATATCATTGATGGACTGGCGGAATAGGAAAGTTTGTGACAATATGGTAGGGTAACGATGATCGTGCATTTTTTCTGCCAACCATGCTTTGGAGGAAAGGTTCTTTAAAAATGGCTGGCTATTAATGCTAAACGATTTGCCCGATGTGGAAGTGCAAAATGACATATAGATATAAGAACAAACAAATTAATTGATTCATAAGCGAATTATATTCGTCAATATATGGCTTTTATGCAGCGTAAAAGTATATAAAAATTTCCATTAAACCTTGAAACAGTATCACAAAAATAAAAAAAAATAAATCGAAACCCTACGGGTTGAGTATTATTAAGTCAGATAATATGTGGTTTAGAGGTGCTAAGTTCTCTCTCTCTCTCAATGGGTAGTCTATATACGATAACCTGTGAAAACAGTTGTGTACACATCTTTTAATTTTAGCCGGCTCATATAATTTAATTATTCATTTGATATGCGGTAGTTAAGGGCCTTTCCCACAGGCACTGTGCCTAAATATTTTCTATTTTCGTTTCGCAGTTCTTCAAACTCTAAATTTGAATTCCAGCATCTGTTGAGCGCTGCAGCTATAAATGAACCGCGACAGGAACTCATTTTAGTCTGAAATTGAGCCATGTTGGAGAGGCTGCCAATTGTTCCACCAGTGGAATACGATTTTGGCAACTCATTTGTTCTATTAAATAATATTTTTTGAAGCCATTTATGAAAATCCCTCCGTCATGATTTTTTCATTATTTATTTTCCGCTCGGAGTTTAATACAATCCTATATTTATTTGAGCCAGCTCTCCCTAATGAATTGTGTGGTCACCTTCATTTTGAATAATAGGTGTATCAATTGCAATAAATGTGTACATACTATATTATTAGTATTTACTTTTATCAAATAAAATCTAATTTATATATAATGGGATATTTTTAGTAAATTATTCAAAACCGACTCCGGTTAACTTTAGATGCTATTAAATAAATGTTGATACTGACAACATTTATGCATTATTGCACTTGGTATATATGTACTATACACGAAAATTAAGAACATTAGTACATTGGATTTTATCAGCCACCGCAGTTATCCAAAGTGATCAACCCGAAGATGGGTTTGGTTAGGGAGTATAGAGCTCGCTAAGTAGTAGTTACGAAGGAATGATGACATGTGCTACATAACATGCACGAAAATATATCTTCAAATGGAGCATGTCTTAGCTTATCATTTGAGTACAGTGCAATATTTCTTAAATATAATCAAAGTAGCATTTTCACAATAAAATTTGGTATCGTAATGGGCCTTAACACCAAAGGTATTAAGACCCAAGTAGAAGGTGGTATTTAGGATGCTTGTGAATACTTATTTTTGAAAAAGGGAATGAAAAAATTATGTATTTACTGATTCTTATGACTTTAACGGAGTTATCAGCGAAATGCACATTTTTTCAGTTGCATCCAAAATTATTATTTTACTGTAAATCATCCACATATGTACACTGGCTCCACATAAGTTTTCTTCCTTTCCTCAGCAGTTTTGTCTCACGTTTCTCTATTTCTTATGTCTCTTAAATAATTTGATTTACTTGGCATCAATATTATTAAGAATTACCTCAAAGTCAAGTCCCTGTACAGTTATAAATATAGTCTCCTGATTATCACCTACACAGATTGTCGCCTGTGATTTTTATTTTCGTTTTTTTGCTAATTTTTCATAATCCTTATGCCGAGAATCTTTTAAATATTGTACCCCTACTATCTGAAAAACCATGTAAATATAAGTATTTTGTCTTGATAATTATGATATGTCATTGATTTTTCGAGGGTACATTTCCAGGAGGTATTGCCTCTACATTATTATTAAATTACAGCTATTTTGGGTTGTATAGTATTAGAGTTTGACTAATTGTACCTTCAGAAAAATGGAACAGAGTAGTGACATTCACCTAAAAATAGTTAAGCCCGTGGCGAAGAGTGGCTATATTGTTGATGATAATTACCTTATTTAATTGGACCTCAAAAGTTATGCAATTATCCATGTCGTATAAATATTCAATTTAGTATCAACATTTTATGCTGTTGTACAACATCGTCAGTGCTATTAATGCAAATATAATTTGAAAAAGAATCTTAACGGAAGATAAATATTTCTGAAATTGTACGTTCTTACGTCGCGCCCTGTTATTCCTTGAAATTGGTTTTGATTGATGCCTAATGTCTCTCTTCTGTGTCCTCCTTGTAGTATACGACTCGTACTTAGGGCTTAAAAAAATAGTCCTACCTCTCCCTCCAAAACACACCGTTTTTTAAATTTATTTTTTAATTTAGATACTTATCTTTCTCCGGACGCGTGCACCTCTAGTTTTACTGCATTAATATTTATGGAGTCGTAGCCGTTTTCGGTACACAATGGGTGGACGCACTTAAATTGCTTGAAACGACTACCACTGCCATCCCAACACCCTCATTACGCCTCCCCTTCAAATCTCTCTACCTCTTGGTTACCCTCCCATCCTCTCTCTCTTTCCCTCTTTTTCTCTCTCTCTCCAATGGCGAGGGGAGAAGCTGGTGCTGTATAAAATAAAAAAATGGAAAGTGTCACGTTCCAAAGCTACTTCCCTTTTTTTGCGTTATTCCACCTCGTCTCCCTCATTGCTCCTCGTCCTCTGTCGCGCTTTCTCTACCAACAGCCCTGCTCCTCCACCTTCTCCTCTCCCTTCTCCGCTTCCCTCTCGAAATTTTCTTTTCCCCCTCCCCCCACACACATACACGCTTCCTTCCCCTGCGACCTTTTTAACCGCCCTTCCCCACCCTGCCCACCACTACGACCCACCTCCCCCTCCCGTAATTCTCCTTCAACCTCTCCACCTTCCTCATTTCCCCCACCACCTCCCTCCCATACATACATCCTGCCTCCGCTCCCACTCCCGACTGAGTTAGAAAAGAGTGCCGTTTCTACTTCTCCCCGCCGTCTCTGTCATCTCGACGACCAATGTGGAGTCCTCTTGGATTTCCTTCCCTCTTCCCACTCTCCGCCTCCCTTTGGCTTATTGCCTTCTCAAAGCTCGTAGCTCCCACCCCCTCTCTTCCTTCATTCCCCTCTTTCCCGCCACGCTTCCTTTTCTTTCTCCGTCTCTCGAAAAAAACACTCCTTTCCTTCCCCGCCCAAAAGCTATCCCCGGGATTGGATTGTTCGCATCCTTCCATCCTTCGCTCCTCCGCTCACTGATCCTTAACCGATCGGTTGAGGCAAATGCCGCGGGCGCCTCCCCCTCTTCACCACCGTTTCCTGCGGTCCCATCTGTCAGTATCCGTCTTCGCTAACCGACTAACACTGCCGCCAAATTAGTGTGCCTCACCGTTTCTGTTGATTCGCCCGATATCCGCCGTATGTATCTCCTTCAATAATCTTACCGTATTGTCTTACGTCAACGGAGCATGTTAATTCCTTGCTCGCGTCCAATATCTTAATTTTATGATCCACCCATAGTTGGCTGTTAAGACTTTTAAGAAGAAAAAGTTTAATTTTTTTAACAGGTTATTACAAAATTCCAAAGCCATAAATGAATGTGCCATACTTTCTTTATTTTAGAAACAAAAGGTTCCATTATGTCAGCCAAATTAAATTTTAAAGAATTACGCTCGACTGGGTAATGTGATGGTGTTAACCAACAGGTTTGTCCCACTTTCCAGCAGCTGATATTCATTGGGTCATTTGTATTTTATCCAGCCATTTATTTCTTCAATGGATGCCATTCATGCCATTTAAACCACCTGCGAAGCAATAACTAACCTAAAGTCTTCTATCACCGAGTAACCTGTCTGCCTTTGTTTTTGTCTGGCTTCTGTTATAATCGGTGATGGTTCGGTTTTGAAAATGGACCATCAAAATTCCTTTCCGAAATTTAAACCCGGTAAAACTAAAATTAAGGTAAAAAAACGCTTTAAAACCACCTCATTTGAAATACGAATTTATGGGGATTGTAAACCACCGTTTTTGGCTAATTTACCCATTTTTTCAACACAGAGGAGCTTTTGTGCACAACTCAATAAGAATATCTTAATATTCTCAATAATTATGTGTATTTTTTATTTTAGTGATTTCCCCTTGGTATTGTTTTCGATCCATTCCTAAAACCACACTTCTATTAATCACATCTATGCTATATGTAGTTACGATTAGGTTTATCTTCAGGAAGTTTTGTCATGGCAATCGATCGGACGCGGTCATTTAATTAAATAACATGCCATCACAGGTTCTCTATAGATATTTCCTCCGTATTCAAGACCGCATCGAAATTCTGTGTCAAGCGGATCCGAGATGAATTCCGAAGCCACCCCGTACAAACTGTGGGTGTTAATGTGTTGTGGAGAACAATGCCAGTACCAAGAGACATTCGGAATGTAAGAAACAATGTTGATATTTTGGTTTCCTCTCGCATTTTGAAGCCCGGGAAAAATACCTCACCTTCCACCCAAAACCACTGGGTTTTCGATGGAATCTATTTGTTTATCTGTCCGCGGTAAAAAAACGATAAAATTTAGCTTAAATATTCGGAAAAAGTGTCACTTTAATTCGTATAAATAAAGGTATAGACGGGATACTTTTTCTGATAAATTTGTCAAAGAAGATAGAACACCCCTAAGATATCACCGGATAGCTTTGAATTAAGCTTTACCTTTTTACGAATGCGGGTGTTAAAACCACTAAATGTTTGCTGCAACAAACACGTTAACATTTTGTGCGATTAATCCACGAGGAAATTAACTAATAACTTATAAGTGTCATATCAGGATCTATTTATTCAAGTAGTGGATTTGAGCAGCCCAATAAGTATCCTTGTAACTACCTTAGCCAACATTGTACCTTGCTCTGACGTCAACTGTTTCTCGTAAATTAACCTTGGCGTTCCTACTTGTATGTAACACGTATATTCCAATTATCATTCAATTATAAACTAGAGTAAAATGTAGTACCTCAGGATGCGTCTATTTCTTCACACTCACTTCTTGCGTCTTTCATGCCGTAGTATTTTCGCTACCTCTTCAAAGTAAATGTCATGTTACATAGTCCATCGTTTTATTTTTACCATTCTCCTGTATAATTGCATTTTATGATCTTCTTTACCCCAATGGCTCCATCACCCAGATCTCATAACCGTAAAAAATTAAGCTCTGTATTTAAAAATGCTAACGAAGTGCATCCTTATGTTCAGTACTGTTGGAACTCTTATCTTCCCGATTTTCCTACGAAATCTATCCCCAGCAGTGTTTTCCCGCCTTCCCCACACTCATCCAGCCATCAACTTCCGCCGTCTTCCTCTTCAACTCGGTTTCTCCTACCTACCAACTCTTCCTAATCGCCCCCCCCCAACCCGCTTTAAAAAACCCGAATCACCACGCCCCCCAAACACCTCTTTTCTCCTTAACTGCTCCACCTTAATTCTTTATTTCCCCTCCCTCCACACTCCTACTTCCTCCTCCCTTGGCCCCGCCTTCTCCGCTCGTCGCTTTCTTCTTCCCGACCCCCGCCGATCCCTCGCCCCGTCTCCCGCCACTTTCCAAACGACCTCCCTGGGATCGCGGAGTATAAATAGCCCAGATTTTTTGAATGAGAAGAAAAGGGTTAAGGTGACGAAGTGGGGGTATGGAGGAGGGGCGAGTGGGTGAGTAGGATAGGAGGAGAAGGGGCGGGAGTGTTGGGACGAAAGGGTAACGGGGGAATGGGCTAGGAGAGGAAACGGTGGAGAGAGGGAAGGATAGAATGGGGGAGACGGAAAGAAGGTGAGCTGGAGTGTGTGCGTGAGAGGGACAGGGTGAGAGGTGTGGGCTAGGGTTAGGGTTTTGTCGGAGTTTGGAAATTCGCTCGGGATGGGGGCCAAGAGGAGTAAGGGGGGAGCGAAGGGGACAGGGGAGGTTGCCGGTTTGCGGCAGGGTTGAATTTCTTTCTCCTTCTCTTCCTCTTTGGAGTCACCTCGTAAGAATAGTCCTTCCCTTCCCAGAAGAACATAATTTTTTTTTTATTTCCGCCGGAGATTTGTAATTCGGATTTGCGGCCGTTCTAAGGATCCCGTAGTTAACCCGCGCATTTTTGACGTCTTAATCCTCCCCCCCCCCCCCAACGACTTTCCCTCTTTCCCTTTCTTTCTCTCCTCGAATTTATTTCCCACCCCACCGGAATTAACATTTTTTATTGCCGTGCCGCCGCCCTCTTCCACTGCAAAATGTTTTTTATGGGTTATTCTAATCTCCTTCCGTGCGGGTTGCGGTATTATAGCCCTGAAAATCTCTCCCTAGGCCAACAGTCCGAATTAACACCATCCCCGTTCGCCTATTTCGACTTCTGACGTTATTCTCTCTCACTCGTGGGTTATTTCTTCTGAGTTCCTCTTACAATGGTTTAATACTCACTATCATCTTTATGCAGTTTCCTCGCAGTACGAATATTCGCCATGTGTATTTTTTTCCCCGGGGGCAACTATTTTAGTGGAGACAAAATTCATCTGAATTACAGGTGTTAACAATTTATCATTTATTTTATTGTTAATCATTAATTTGGCTGGAAATTTTGTTTCCATTTTCAAATTCATTGTTCATCATGATAAATGACGAGCAAGCTTGCTTTTGTGGTGAACTTTATAAAATGATGAATCCTTTTACTCTCTGCCTGTATTCGTCTAATGTCGGCTAAAATATATTTTCCGTGTACGTTACTTGCCCACATATACAAAGCTTGCTTCAATTGGGAACTTTATACCGTTTCATACTTTTTAATGCATAGAGTATCTGGCTAATTTTCAGGGTCTCTTAACTGTTGAACATCCAACAGAGTTTCAATAGCCAATTTGTACTCACGACTAAATGCCTAAAATCTCTTTCAAATTCAATCATTTCCAATATTCCTAAATCATGGCTCATGCTATTTAACGTTTGATTATGTCTTCTGCAACAGATTTTCATGATATTTTAAATGAAATTTTCAAAAACTCAATTTTTTACTATATAACGTCAATCATAATGTTTATTCTTTAAAATTAGCTACAAACGTTTTTCAATTTATTTTGCCACAATTTACTTGTTTATGTATATATCTATATATAAACATTGCTAAATAACTCCTATATGTTCATACATACATTATATTTCATTGTTTATGCACGTGGTCAAAAAGAATATTTAAATACTATATAGTTAAAGTCGGAAGTACGTTTTTTTTACAAAACTCTTTCTAAGCCATAATTTCAACTTATGAGAGATTAACCAATCATTCTTGGGCGAGTTCATTCTAGATTTTGAAAACAATTTACTAAATATTTTACTAAATAATTGAAGAAATTTCAGAACTTCCATTTATGTTATCTTCCAAGAGCGTTGGTTTTTTCCCTATTCACGGTCCACTGTACGTTATCATGAATTGTAATATACAGCCAAATCATTTTATTTACAAAAAAAATTCTGTTCAAGCGCTCGATATTTACCCTACCCTAACAAGCTTGTTTCTATTCCGGTAGTAGTTGAATATCACCAGTTGAAGGAAACTCATCGGGATGGAATTAAAAATTTTGGACGCATTACTCAATGTACTCTGTCCAAACTATATTCTAGTTTTGACTACGGACTCATCTTTTGAAGGGCTTGACAAATTCGGTAAGCATAGTAAGACTTAAGGTATTCTTGAAATTCTCTCCTGTATCTGTACTCTTATTTCCCTCCACATTGAATAAATATACTGGAGGAGAAAAGTTGGATTACCATGATCGATAGGAATTAATCAATTTTAGATTAGAATAGTTTTTCCGTTCAGCAAAAGCTATGAAAATAGAGTAATTTAATAATGGTTAATGAAGGAAGGGATTCCAAAATTATTCTAACGCTTAGTGAAAAAAAACCCACGTAGTAAAATTAGGTCCCATCATTACAGTGAGGTGAAATGTTTATATTGTTTCCGGCAAGATAAGTGCCGAGGGTAGAGAAAGTAACGTTGTATTCCACATAAAGCTTTATTAATTCATAAGACCATGGTTTCGATGCTACGCATCATCATCAGGTGATCATCGTCTGATGATGATGCGCAGCATCAAAACCACGATCGTCAAAGCATTTTATTTAAATTTTTGGTCACCTCAATATGGATAGAATCAATTTGCCTGGTGCGAGCTGCAACTTGGAGGTCTTTATGAACTCTTTCCATCGGAAGAATAATATTGAGTTTGGTACCATTCAATAATATTCAGATAAAAGTTTTAAATAACTTTTCTCAGGCACGGGACAAAAAATGTAACTCATGGAAGCGATTACAGAGTAAATTAATTACCATATACCTGTTTTATCAAGTTCCGTATATCCAGAAAATCCACTCACCTACTTTGAAAACAAGATAGCAGGGATGGAAATATATTTTATTACGACAAATTTAAGGTGAATTACATCTACTTGTAGTAATCGCACATGTAAATGTGTTTGAAGCTGTCATATCGGCAACGAAAAATTCTCTTCTCATTTACTCTGTCATCCATTATACAATTTGACTCTTTGCTTCACATCCTCTCGTCGCTCATCACTTTTCTTCCCTTGCAATCTGGAAGCTATTTAGATCTCCGTCTCGATTACTCATATCAGACTGCCCTTTCTCCAAACTCGTACTCAAAAATGCCGCCGTTGGAGGGATGACCCTATTGTGGCATGAGGCGCTCATCTGGAAACTCCTTTTGTTATCTTTCACTCTTGTTTCTGTAGATGAAAATCGACCCCCGTTTTAGTATGAATGCCCTAAGGAACCCTTCATTGCGTTATTCGTCTTGTTGTGTCGCAGTTAGTCAATAGCCGTTCATGAAACATCATTGAATAACCCTTCGCAATTTATCTCTTTCTTCCGGAATGTCATGTGAAAAGGATTAGTAAAAGGATTTACGTTCCAGGAAGCTCGAGAGTGAAATAATACTTTTCTTCGTTTTGTTGCAAGCATACTCCCACGCGTCATTTTTTGCCTCGGTTGTAGCCGTTCTGTTTTTTCCCATGGTATAAGAAGAAAGGAGAGGATTTGGGCACACGCTGTTGATAGTTGGATATATCTCGTTTTACGCGTGGTGAGTGCACTGTCGCGGAAGCATTATTCAAATAAGTAAACCCTTGGATATCTCACTTAGCAATGCAACATGTTCAATGGAATCCAAAATACCAAATAGAAACACCCCGGAGTATACAGTAGTATATGGTTTCCACGGAAATGTGCAGCATGGGAGAGTGAGAGCCCGTCAACTCAATTACAGTGAGCATTGCTAAAGAAGGCGTCTCCTTCCAAAACAGCAAGTAAGGAATTCCAACGGTTTGAATAGCCATTATTCAGTGAAATAACATAAACGTCAGTCGTCGGACATTCCACACGATGTTTGTAGCAGCAAAGTGGTAGAATGATATAATGAAATTTTTCTATATTGCATCCTGCAAGTCACCGCTAAGGTGTGCGGTAGAAGGCAGGCAACATGGATGTTAAGTTTTGCTCAGTTTTTAGTTCTCAATAAATATGAAAACAATATCATATAATGGAAATAGTTCAACTATAACTACACAGAATGCTTCACTACACATGCAAGATGAGCTGCTATAATCGCATTGAAGTAAGGATTAGATAAAATGAAGGTATCATGGTAGGTATCTTAGAAATATGTTATTTTCACCTACCATGATACATTTACTTTACTGTTCACAGTTATTTCGACCAATTATCTTTCGCGGGGTTTATAATTATAAATTATAAACCAACCCATTGAATTATAATTCAATGGGTTTGTTTTACACTTTATCTCTACAGGTTTCTATTTACAAATTTATATCAGTAATTAATTTTCACGATCAATAACTTAGTGCGATGGGGTATATCATGCACCTTTAAATTCGTCACCAGGTGAACCATTTTCCAATTTATTTGAGAGATTTATACCATAAGTTAACATTCCCTTTGTTAGTGATTCCAAACCAAGGTGCCATAATAATTTAGTTATAATAATAGGTCACTATAGTACTAGGTGTAGTAATATTAATAGGTACTAGGTGTAAAAATATTTCATAAGTCAAACACCTTTTTGCTGTACATGATATTATTTGGCAGTCAACCAAATCGACCTTTGTTACTAGATATAACGTCATCGAGAATGCAATGAAGCAATGATAAGGCCTAGAGGTGGCATTTCACAAGGGTCAAGTCTGGACGCTAATGACCCCTTCTGCTTATTTCAATTGGGCAAGTTTCTGCAGTCCGTTCCCAAAGTTGTGTGCACCAGACAACTGCCGACGTCCACTGCTCGAACTCTTCCTGGTCAGCCAGCAAATAGTCACACGACAAGGAGGAGTGTATTTGAAAGTCCAATTTCTCCAGCCGAGTGTCGTTTCTGGAACGGGAAACGACACTTGAGGCGACCCTGCGAAGTGGCGTACGAATCAGTGCACTTAGTCGCACGTCCCACTGCAGTAATTTTTGGGAACGAATGTGATTGGGCCAAGACCAAAACTTCAACCATTTCAGATATTCTTCATGTTTGTTTCGATTAAATCCGATAAAAAATTAAATCAAATACTTTTGTGAGACCATGACCCCACGTAATTTTTTTTTAAGATTTAGGAAACCGGTCACCGTACTTTTAATAAAACCTAGCGATCTAACCGCCGCTCTTTCACTTGAGGTGGACGCATTTTTGCGCTCAAAAGGAAATGCACATTTGAGTTTTTTTATGCAAAACTTTTGAAGATTTTAATCAATTATGTAAATAATAAGGCATTCCTTTTATTTGATTAAAGAAAATAATCATATTTATGCAAAAACACTTTTGATTTTATGTTCGTTACATTTTCAAGTGGCAAATTTTTTTAAAAGCCTCACGGAAAAAGTCGTTCCACCCTTCATATTTCAAATTAAGCATAATTAGAGTGCTAACATGTAATAATAATTAGTGTTAATCACGCCCAACCTTCTAAAAGACTTCAATTTTAGCTCAATACAGTACAGGTTCTTCGATTGAGTCTTGGGTAAAACGGGTGAAACTGGTAAGCTAATTTTTACATAAAAAATATCATATCCTTATTCCTAAATTTTAGACAAGTGTTCAGATATCAAAATTAATGATATTGTCGGTAATATAAGTAGTGAGTTAAAGGTAGGTAAATGATTAAAATTTTGTAACTTGAGAAGAGCTAAAAAAAAACAGGGGGATAGTCTAGGGGGGAATCACCGAAATAATTCAAAGTACATGACATCAAAAGCATAAATCCAAACTAATACCGCCCCAAAGTACCTAAAAGTGTTCTTTGCGCGTAACAATTTAAAGCTGTTACATAGGTGTGCCAATAGTTCTCATTATATGCTTAAAGTGAACTGAAGTAGAGAGAAACTCTTGGGACTGGATGACGTTTAGAATGGGAGTAGAGAGACTGATGTTAGCCTGAGATTAACGCTTAAAGCAGACACAAAATAGAGGGTAAATAGGGGTCTTGGTTAATGTGTTAATAGGGGAGTATGTGGAACTCAGTAATAGCCAATCTTAAGAGGATTGCTTGGCGATCACTGACTTACGATGCCATGATTTATGTATCTCGGCCAAAGGGCACAAAAACAAAGATTGAACGAAGAAGAATAGGCCCTTATCTTTACTTGGTGATTATCCTTAACACTTCGTAATTGAGCGCGCTTGTATAAAATAGTAAAAACCGTAAGATCATCAAATAATTGTGTGGTAAAATACAATAGCATTGTTTACGGGAAATAGTGTGCAAGCTTAAGTAGCTATCAAAAAATAATCTGTGGATCAGGAATATATAGAGCCGAAGGATACATGGAAAAGATAAGTCTAGCTAATATTACAGTTCAAGTGTGGGGGTTTTGGTTTGCCAGAAACTCACCAAGACCATTATAACGCCCCGGCACACTTCATGAACAGTCGATATGAATAGCTTTACTTGTGCTACCACTACCCAAAGCATAAGGGTCAAGCAAAAATTAAAAAAATAGCGTAAACGCTTTTTTTTCACCTTTTTCATTCTTAATTATTCAATAGTTATATTAAGTACCGTCTCCGCAATGATTATAGACTCGAAATGGAGTAAATACAACAGGATTAAGTCCACGAAAAGAGGAAGGATAATGGATAATGATTTTTTAATGGGAAAGGAGTGTTGATTAAAATTCCAGTCGGGGAGTAGAATCGAAGTAATAATGCACGCATATTTATTACTCAAGCTTATCATAAATAGATAAGAAGATAAATCTAGGTAGCCTAAAAGGTACTTCTCTGGTAAGGTCACCATCAAACAGTTTTGGCCATGCATTGCATGTGAAAGACTACAAACCTCATCGATTACCAGTACATTTGCAATTCAACAGAAATTAAAAAGGAAATAATTAAATATAATTACAATAAGTAAGAATTAATAATGAGAGTTACAATAGGCCCTTCAGATCCTCATTATTGAAAAGCAAATTTTTTTTCTGTCATTTTAATGTATTCTGTATTGACGCATTGATACAGTAGTAAATTGTATTTATTTGGTCTTATATATATATATATAAAACATCATTAAATGACGCCAGATTTGGCTTTAAAAAGGATTAATAACACAGTTTTAGTCGCAACATGGTGGAAATCCTTCATGATGAGAGAAGACACTAATCATTCCAACATAGACTATTTTTATTGTGACCGAGGTTTCGTTACAGCGTAAGAACCTGATGATGTTACGCTGTAATGAAACCTATATCGGAATAAATATATTCTATGTAGAAAAGCAAAGTGTCTTCTTTCATCTTGAGAAAAGGTATCCGAGTCTCACGTAGAATAAAAAAGGTAAACCTGTACAGCGATAACCAACCCTCCTAAATAAAAACGTTGTAGATTTTTTTAAATAAATGAAGATCATAATGTAAGCAACTCTAGGCAAATGAAAAGAAAAAATTAGACTCCAAAATGTTTTTTTTTAAAGATTGATTTAGTTATTCTTTTGGTAAATGGTCGAGTATTTGAATTTGCGATTCTCTAGGTATTTCCTAACATTACTGGAATCAATGGAGATATAATTGAATATTTTAGGATTATTTCAAAAGAAATTTCAAACCTTTCGGTGACCCGTTCCAATGTGCTTCTGAGAACTATACCATAATCCGAGATAAAATGCATGTAGCTCTTTTAGTTAGCAACATATATCGGAAGGCGTATACTGATTTTAATTGCATGTTAGTTCCATTATAATCGGTTATTTAGGTAGCTGATCAACTGCCAGAAGAAATCTTAGCCAGCAATTCTAAGCCAATGAATAACTACGCAATTTTTAATGTAGAAAGTTCTCAGAAGAGAACCTAACAAATTGTCAGTAGTATTATGAGATATATTGATCGTAGAAAAATACTAAGTCATAATTAGCACGAATTTAGGAAGAGCAGATCTTGCGAAACACAAATAGGTCTTTCCATTCACGATATAATTAGATCGGGAGAAAAAAATGCACAAGCCGATGCACAATTCCTATATTTCAAAATCGCCTTTGATCGTGTCCCACACAATACATTAATACACAAACTTACATGCTATAGCATCAATGAGAAAATAATAAATTGGAATTAAATTGGATTAGAGATTTCTAGTTGAATCGAAAACAAATAGTAGTCCTCGATGGGTTGTGCTCAACAGATATACACGTAGATACTATATAACTTCAGTCGTCCCACAGGGAAGTGTAATAGGGCCGCTTCCATTCTGAATACACATTAATAGCTTAAGCGCACACGTTAGTAGCAATCTCAGATTATTTGCTGATACGGTGGTAAATAGGAAAATAAGGAGCAAACCAGATCGTGAGCTAATCTCTAAAGACTTGGACACAACATCGGATTGGTGCAAGAAATGGTGTTTAATGCTTAATATAAACAAATACGCAGTTTTGAAATTTTGGAAAAAAACGAAGTTGTAAACAGGACATAAACTACGAAATGGAGGGTTCAGTGCTAACTACGGCCAACCAAGTTGAATATTTGGGTGTAGTTCTAACATCACGCCTTTCATGGGGAGCACATATTAGGACAATATGTGGATCTGCATTAAAGAAACTCTAAAAATGTAATGTGAAAGTTAAAGAGAGGTGTTATTCTGCTCTAGTTATACCCCATTCGGAATATACCGCGAGTGTTTGGGATACTCGGGAGAAAATTTAAAGAATTAGATAAAACCCAAAGAAAATCCACCAGATTCGTTAAAAATTGTTGTAATAAGAACACAAGGTCTCCTAGTGGATTTAGGCTGAGAGCCACTTGAGATTCAAAGAGAACAAGTGAGACTTTTAGAATGGTTCAGAAAAAACGAGTCTACCGATGACACTAAACGAATTATAATGATCCCACACTACTTAGGTATATCAGACCAAAAAGGTAAAATAAGGGAGATAGGTTCCAATAGAGACAGATTTAAATACTCATTCTTTGCCTGGATAATCAGAACTCATAATATTAAGAAACCAAAGTAACTTTAGAAATAGTAAAAATATATAATTTACGAGTCGGAACACAATTAAACATTGCAAAGTTTTTTGGTGTATCTGTAGGTGCATGTGTATGTTAGTTGGTAGATTTTGTGTTTCAATATTTGTGGGTTAAAAGAGTTTTTGCATGAATGTATACTATGTTTTGTTTGTGGACTGTATAATTTCGTGTTTTTTCCATGCGGTTTTTTCTTTCTTAATTACGGATGGTGCCCTAAAACCCCCCGCCACATGCCCTTGCGACGGCTTGCGGGGTATTAAGTAGATGTAAATTCGTCGGAGTATTTATGCGCATCTTTCATGTTGAAAAGCTGAGAACATGTTCCAAGGAAACGAAAATAGCAGATACCTTTTCAGATTATGGATGGAAATTTCACTCCTCAGTTTCTATTAGCAATAGGATAGCATTTTTTAAAACTATAACCGCTGGAAAAATGCCGTATATTAAAATATAAATGTAATATTTTCTTCAACATGGAGTTGTTCGAATTCTGCAGTAGTGCCAATGGGCATAATAGATGAATATACATGAAATTGCCAAAAAAACAAGTGAATAATGATGGGGGAAAAGTGCATTTTTGGGACAATATTTCTGTCACGCTCATTTTGTTCAGGTGGATCAGAAATCTGTACGGCGGGCGACTACAGTGGCAACGGCCGGGCGTATGTGTGGGTCGCACCAAAGAAATCCCAGTCTAACTCATGGGTGTGGGGTTGGGCGGTGAGAAGGATTATATTGAGCACGTGGTGAGTGGCAAAAGGGGAACAAAAGATGGGAGTGGGAAGGAGTGGAATGAGAACAGGAGCAGTGGGGAAAGAGAATCGAGAGACGCCTAGTGGAGACGCGGCCGCGTAACCCCGATGGGGGAGCGGGGGCCGAAATCTTTACGAAACGAGTGTGGGGGCGAGATGAGAAAGAGAGGGAGGAGAGGTTGAAGGCGGAAGAGGGCAGGAGGCAGTTCAATCGGAGCAAGGAAACGTGAATAGGGATGCCCTTGTGTGAAAGGACGAAGAGGGGGGGGGGAGAAAAAGGGTGGGGCATATTGAATGGGATTGGCGTGAATGGAATATATTCCCCGAGCATTGTGAATTGGGAACTGTCTGTGCAAAGGCTGCCAAAATTTTTAGAAAAATTCTTGTTTATCCATGAAAGACCGTGATTTATTTGAAAAGAGGGGAATCATGGACTCAGAATGATTAGTAAAGTTTTATTTGGTTACGCATTGCGCGTTTGTATAGAAAAATTGAAGTTTGAATGGAAACAGTCTCTAACCGATCCTACCAAGTGGAATTCTCCCAGTGGGTATTGTGCGTTTTTCCCTATATTTGTTTTCTCTGCTTTCTAGGAAAACCAGTTCATCCAGCAAGGAAATAACAATTGTAAAAAAACAAATTACTTTGGTTTCACTGCTAATTTATGACGTAGCTAATTTTTGACATTTAAAAATTTACTTTATATGCAAAAGTGCTCTCTACTCTATTTGTTTTGTACCATTTCTAATAATTATAATGATGGAGACCACTTCAAAACATTCAATTTGAGTTGGAAATATATGTTACTTAAATTATTCGAACTTTCAAAACCATGCTATTTTCGTTCCCATGGCATCATGACCTACGACATTAAGGTAGGGTAATAGCCTGCACGTTCCGTTGACCCTTAGATCCCTGCAGGTACTGCAGGGACAATGATAATTACTCCTGGTAAGGTCACGCATGCAGGATAGGTCAATTGGTAGGATCCAGACAAAACTTGGTCCGCGCAGATTCAGTTCTTTAGTGAGACGGCTGCAAGGGCGTGACACCACTAGAGAGGTCATTTAAGTAATGGTTTCATGTTAAATACACAATTAAGAAAGGCCAAAGGGAACCATCTCAATTATTTTTACATGTTTTCCCATTTCCTATGTTTTCCAAATAATATGGATGGAAACAGATTATTCGAAGTTTTAAATTCTGTGGGTGAAGACAGAATGTTTCCAAGGGAAATCGGGAAAGGGCAGAAAAGGTGAGCGGAAGGTACTGAAAGGTTGTGGGATGAAAGGATGTAATGGAAGGGAAAGCGTTGGATAAGCGGGATGGAGGAAGGAAGTGAGTTTTTCGAGAGCATGAAAGCAGGCTGAAGTAACAAATAAATGAAGAATGAAATAATACCAGGTAAACCAAAGAAATGCCCACGATCCGTCAAAAATAATTAGTCTTGCACCGTTAATGGGTAGCGTACCTTGAAGAAAAACATTAATTCTGAGAAAATATATTAGTTAATCAGGTTCCAACGAAAGTGATTACGAAATGATAACCTTCCAGAGGAATTTAAAAATGTAACCTTCAGGAATATCTTTTTAAATAATTTTTTTTTAATTCCTTTAATTTAATCTCTTCGCATGTTTTTCATTTGTGATTATTAGAATTTCTCGAGTGGGACAAATGTGATGATGTTTTAATTAAGTAGAGAGTTAAATTTATGATGTTATAATGAAGTCAACTTAATGTTAACAAGCGTCATGGTTTCTCTCAACTGACTGTAAATATTGGCTTTAGCCCGCGAATATTGTTATTCTTCCCTCAAACTGGTTTAACTAATCCATTTGTTTCTGCGAATTAAAAAGAATGGGAGAATTAGATGTAGGTACTTCACGAGACTGAATTCTCGTGAGACAATGTGTTGAAATTACCTTGAAGCAAACGTGAAGGTAGAAACCGCATACCCTAATATAGCAATTATGTTAAACTAGGAGTAAAAGTGACCTTTTTTGAGAATCGTGGTTTTCAATAATAAGATTAAATTGAACCAACCGAAGGATTGAATTTAACAGTGAGAAAAGACATAGATAGCCATTATGAAGAGGAACTTCCTATTTACGAACCCAACATGCTTTGGGATATTGATACAGATAGTGACTTATATGGATATATATCAGGTCATTCGTTTCAAAGCCACGCGTTTCAAAGCCGCGTTTCATGTCACTTCCCATCAATTATTTTTCCAACTGCGTGTGACATTCAGTTAGTATCCTTTTTTTTAGGTTGTTAGGTACGCATCCACAGAACCCAACAGTGGTGATTATAGCCCAGGCCTTCATCTCAGATCCGCATTAAAAAAATAACTTTTTTATTACACACCGCTAATTTAATTTAGTGAAGGCTCAATTGCATTTCATATCCGGGCAAAGGTCTCTCACGAGACTCCAGGTCTGCCGTGTCGGATAGAGTGGAGCAATTAAGTTTTTTCGTGACCGTAGAGGCCGATCACTCCATTGTTTTTGGAGATAAAGGAAAGTCTTTTATAATGGAGTGAGGAATGCATAATATTATCCAAGGGAATGCTGTAGAAAGAGTGGTCTTTTAAGTAAGAATCCACTTTAGCGTTTAAATTGTGTGATAAGCGTTGGAAGTTTGCTAATGCGGTGAAAATATCTTCAAATGTCCGTGTGAACCCCTGAAGTGGGAAACTATGCCGATTTGTGCATCTAAAAATAGAGAGGAATATTTAGGAAGTGCCTTAACGCGATTGAATGTGTTTTACTCTAACCAAGCCGTTTACTAGAGAGAGGGATATCATGTAATTCACCCGAATTCACTAACTCATATGCAGCTTCATAAATAAGTGGGAACATTAAAGTAATAACAGCTATAAAGCATGCCCAGTGTTCACAGGGACAGATTGCATCTATTATGCATTCAAAGCTGGTGTTTTAATCATTCAAAATGCCAAGTAACAATGCCTTCATTCTTTAATACTGCCTCTGATTGCCGGCAAATATCCAATAAGTGCACATATTTACAACTTTAATTTCGTTTTCGGTAGATAATTTAATGAAAAATGTTGGCTTGGTACAAATCTATGAAAACCATTTAGAATTGGTAATGGCAATATCAAAATATGTAAGTTCATATGTTAAAAATAATAATTTTTCAACTGTTAAATTCATCATTGAACTTCGCTGAAGAAGATTTTTTATCATGCGTTAAAAAAATTGAATAGTGAACAGACTAAGTAATTTTTACGAAAATATTTATCTCATTGTAACCGGTTTATTTTTAATAAGTTATTTGGCAAGTAAACCATTTATTAAAAACATATTCGGTTTCTTACGATATTTATCTGAAATTGTAGAATATTTTGTTACTAATTTTTGTGATTAATGTGCCATAATTAAATGCATGGGTTCTTTTCAAAAATATTGAATTGCGTTGAAATTTAGAATGATTTGTATTTAAACCAAGGGCTCGTTTAAATAAAGGAAATTTTATAATTTTACCGTTACTTATTGATTAATGTACACTATGAACGAATTTAAAGCAACATTACTTTTTGTATAGTGTCATATATTCAGAAGTTCTTTAGTGTAGTTCTATCATTGTAAACTTTTTGCTGTTTTATTTATTTATTTACATACTTCGTTGCAATATGCTTCATTTTATTTCTTTTCCGTTTTTCTTTCACTGTCATCTCACAAATCTAAAACGAAGTATTTGCCGCCCAAGACGGGCGCTGAAAGCCCTCAGTATCACTGTGATTAAAATACTATGTTTGAATTAGCTTGGAATTCAACAAATGAGCGTTTACCTGTTTATTTTTAAAACACACTCAATAGTAATTTCATTGAATGCAATCAATATTTAGCGGTTGTAGGAAAAAATCTGTTGCAAACGCTTTTGCGCAATATTCCTCGCAGATTAAAGAGCTTTTGTAAATACTTTATCTGACACTTTTTCATTTGATAGGTTTGAGGTTATATCTGTCATTGATAATAGAATTATAATGTTAATCCGCTGGAGGAAAATTTATAGTTACTGATTTTTATAAATTTATATCGTCTTGATGATTTAGGGCTAAATAACTTTGTGAAAGAAGCAACTCATCATAAGAAATTAAGAATAATTTCCTGAATATTTTCAGGCGTGGCAAAATAAATTCTTATGAAAATGTGTAGTATATTTTAGTAATTATCGGTAAATCGGTGCATATATGTATTACCTATGTCTTTCTCACCGATATCAGTTATAGTGATATTATTTTGTTCTTCACATTAAAATAAAGGCACGTTGTGTCCTTGGTGTTTGGCTAATAGCCTAAGGGTTTAGTTTCAATTATCTTAGATTTAGTACAACGCTTCCGTATTGTGTAGTGTACACATCAGACCAAAGTTGTTACAGGGAAGGAAACTGGCCCTTTACCTCGATGCGTGAACTAAATGTCCGTATAAGACTTAGTGGGATGTTAGCTGTACCTTCACAAACCAATTCAACCTTCAGAGTAATTGCTGAGGTTGTCACCCTAAAGTTAAGGTTTCAGGGTACTCTAGAGTAAATATTTTCTAATATCTGGTTAGAGGTAGGTCAATTAATGTTATCGATGATATCTCGTAATTTTTTTTATTTTAAAGCTTTTAAAATCATCATAAAACATTGAGTATGGTAATCAAACATATATTTGATGCATTTTGAAGTTTATGATGCAAAGTTTTTAGATTTTTGCTTACATATCATATGATAGTCAGCATGAAATATATTTTAGAAATTAAAATTGACTGCATTGTAAATAACTAATGCAATTAAAAGAACCCATTTGAAGTCATAAAAACCATTCTTAATTAAAATTTGTAATTTTCCACAAAATCAAATTTTTAATGCGACCGGTTTCGATGTAACTACATCATCTTCTGGTAACAGTCATAACTCAGTGTCTAGTACATATGCTGAAAAGCATAAAGCATATATACTAGACAGCATATATACTAGAAAAGCATAAAAGAAGATATACTAGACACTAGGTTATGACTGTTACCAGAAGATGAGGCAGTTACGTCGAAACCGGTCGTATTAAAAATTTGATTTTTGTGGAAAATTGCCAATTTTAATTAATCATGATATTACACCATTTCACGGCTGAAACGTTTCTTTTTATTTATAAAATCCATTCATCATATAATTTTATAACTATTGGAATTATTACCAACAACTGGGCTAGCAGCGTTTAACAACGTTACAAGACTTAGCAGACCAAATTTCTATATTAATAACACTGACTCTATGATTTTTTTTGCATTTTGACAGATCTAAGAGTGAAAAATTTTGCAAAAAAGATGACACAATACAGGATAAGGACTAAAAAATATTTTCACCGAAAATATAGTATGTAAAATTGATGATATTGAATTAGATGAACTTATACACTAAAGAAACCACTACCAAGGGTTGGTTTTATAACTTTCGGATAAAAACAATTTCATATTTTACCTTCATTACATTTGATGCCATATTATTTCTACAATAAGGTCAATCCATCTGAAATTAAAATAAATCTATTTTTTTACTTTTTATAGTAAACAAGCGGAATTGCACTGACATAATGGTATCTTGACTGGTCTCCGGGGTGGCGGGGTAACGTCCTTGTTTGCCAATCCAAGGGTCGCCGGTTCGATATTTGGCAGGGCGGGTTTTCATCCGCATAGAGCTTGGGTGTTTGCAATCGTCTCCATTTTTTTTCACTGTTAATATTTCGATGTAAAGGCCAAAAGTGCTGTTATCGGACTTGGCTAAATAAATAAACCCATAGGCAGCCGTGATTTTGCAGATGGTGATTTTTATCATCGGGAACCGGTAGTTAGTATATTTTCAAATTATATTTTCCTAAAGTTAAAAACTTAAATCATTGGTGCTTTCCATAAAAAGTGCCTTTCCTTTCCTAAAATCTATGGTAAATTTACTTCATAAACCATTTTAAAGATCCCTGTATCACTCTCTGGCTATAGTTTTGCTATTGAATTAGACTTTTAAAGAAATTGACCAATCATCTAAGGTCGCTCATCATTGCTAAAATTTGTTTTCAAGTGTTCTCTCGAATTCGTCGTAAACTCCTTCCGGATGGACATCAAGGACGACGAAGAACACATCTCATAGACCACCACAAAATCACCTCCCGTTCCAATAGCGTCCGTCACGCAACCGACCTCTCTCTCCCGGGAGTAGTTTCCTCCTTTTCAGTGGCACCCTTCAAACCCGAAAAACCAGCGAAATCCTTTTCATCGCGTTCCCTCAAACTGAGAGAGGCGATTTTCCGAAAAAAAAGAACTCTTCCACCCTTCCCCGCACGCTCCCAAGGGGTCTCTTGATGCTCTTTGCACGCCTAGTCCAGTTCCACCACCCCCTTTCCCTTACCACTCACAGGCCGAGGGCGGGGGGGGGGCGCCCTTTCTCACGCCCTTTCCTCTCCCCCTTCCCACGCACATACAGAAACACATCCGCCACCCCCTCCCGTGTCCGTACTGCGGGAGGGAAACACCTTGCCAGTTCGCCGCAGATGAACGATAACAGATTCCCGGAGTCCTCCTCGAGGAAACCGAAAAGATGTCGTCCATTTCGTTTCTACTGGTTCTTTTTGGGTCGTTCTTTTGCGGTCCTTCGGAGAGAGGTGGGGCAAGTTGGGTGGGTCGGAAGGGGAGGGCCAGAGCATGGGGGAGGGTGAAGTTGGAAGGGAGGAACATGTGTGAGAGAGGGTAAGAGAGAAGAGGTGCCTTCCGAAGAGGTCTTCCGTGTGTGTGTGTGTGTTTATGGTGGGTGGCGGCGGAGTGGGAAAGAAAGATACATCAACCTCGGAGAAAGCATCGGGTTGGAGGTTGGTGTTGGGCGGGGGTGGGGAGTAAAGGGCCGTTCATTTGGATGGTATTCTCGACTCATGGACTGGCGGAAAGGAGAGATGGAGGGCGGGGGTCGGAAGTGGAGAGAGGGGGCCCTCTGAAGGTCTGCAGAAGTGGGAGCGGGAGGAAGGTCACGGTGGTAGAGATGCTGTGGAGGGGGATTGAAGAAGGGTTGGGAGAGTGGGGAAAAAAAGGGAACCCTGATTGAGAGTTGGAGGGAGAGTAAGGGGGTTGGGCTTCCGTGGGAAGTGTGAGGGGGATGGGGTTGAGGGGGAGAGGAGAGCGAAAGGGAAGCATCGGGAGGTGGGATGGTTTTGAAATGAAGGAAAAGAGTGAAGTTGTGTTAGGTGCGGAGAGAAAACCTCCTCCGGTCCAACGCAGTCTCTCTCTCTCTCCCTCTTATATGAGGGGGAGGAGAGATAGAGGAAGGGAGGTGGTGAGTCTGAAAGAGATGTGGGACCGGCCGGGGTGGGCCCGCTATAGAAAAGGAGGGAGGGGTGGTTGGGTGGCACCGAGGGTGCCCTGGTGTGCGTGTTAAGGGGTGTGGTGGTTTGCAAGGGATCGAGGGGGATGGAGGAGGGTGATGGTGATGGTTGTGGAGGGGGAAGATGCCGTGAAAGGGCCCACTCACAGACGATGAGGAGGCGGGGAAGGTTGGAGATAAAGGAAAGTGCGGGAGAAGGATGAGAATGCGGAGGAGGGGACGGTAGAAAAAGGTAAGGGATGAAGGGTGAAGGGAGAGGATAGGGATTGGATGGGGGTGGGAGTTCGGTAGGGGGAGGTAGAAAGGAAGCGGCGAGAGGAAGAAGAATGGAAGTGTATGTGGTTGGCGTAGAAAAGTCGCGGGTGAGTGAGAAAGATGGCCGCCTCCCGCAACCCCTCAAAACCCCCACTCCCGTCCTCTCGCCCCCCCCTCCCTCCCTCCCCATCCGCCCTCCACTGAAGAACCAAAGTTGTTCCCCCTTTTCACCGCTTTTTCAAACGTAATTTATTTGCGTTGCTCTTTTATTTCACCCTGCGAGGCAGAACGAACGCGAGTGTGCTATATTGTGCGTGTGTGCGTACTTCCACGGGGGAAGGGGACGGGATAGATATTTCAAAAGAATTACCCTCCTTACTCCACTGGGTGTTCAACTGCAAAGATCTTTACTATCTAGCGTGGAATGGGCATCCCTAGCGGAGCCAGTTCTTGTTCATCTCCTCCCTATGGCGTATGGAACTGAAATTATTATCATCCACTTCCTGTCTTTACCAATCAGAAATATTCGTCGAAGCCGTTGTCTCACAAGTCAGCGTTCGATGTTTACAAAATATATCCCAGGGGTACATCTTTATTGGTAACTCTTTGTTACTGCTTTGGTGTTTGTAAGCATGATATTGCCAACTTGAGAAATTGAGAATGTGTGTATTCTCATTACTTTCATGAGGCTCAGCGACTTAGGAATCCGTATTTCGGGTGAATACCTAACGCTAGTTTTGTTCTACTTTGCCACGGTGAACCATGTAGTCCTCACTGGCGAACAAGGTTCCGTACTCAAATTTAATTTTTGTATTTATTTCTTCCGGTCAAATCGTTTTATTTGTATTTCAAGGAGCCAAAAATGTCTGAGGAAAAAATCAACTAATAAACGGAAAGGAATTGACTGACTTCTTTGATAGTACGGTTATCATGATGCCGCAATGCTGAGTACGCTATTGGTAGACACTTTCAATTGAGAAATCGAATCTGGTTGAAAAAGATTTTTTATTGCGGGTCACACTAAACTGTAGTTTCAACCAGGGCCATTAAAGCTTGAACGATGATGATTTATAGGATGCATTCTTGATTTATTCCCAATAATTAAAGTAAAACATTTTTCATGATCAGTCTCTGTTGTAACGAGTGCAAGCTCTTTAGACCAATCAATAAATTTATTCTAGTAAAATCGTCTAGCAAAATTATACGGCCAATGGAGATTATTTACCCACAACTTGGAATTGTATTCATTAGTGTCCATAAAAGCTCCCAAATTCATGCTATTAATTTTTATTGATCAATCCAAGATTTGGATTGATTATAATATATATATATATATATATATATATATATATATATATATATATATATATATATATTATAATATATATATATTAATATAAGAAACTTATATTATCAAGTTCCCTCTGGTATCTTCATTGCTTAAGTTTTGGCAACCAGATTCAATAATTAGCGCTCGACCGAACGCGAGCAAATTAAAATGTACGCCCATGTGTATGAGTAAGTTTATTCTCAGTGCATCGTGAAAGGGAGAGAAAAAGTGAACACGAAGAGGTCTTCTCCTGCATTTAACCACATACTGGCTTACTGGGACTCTGCTCTGTCCTGCTTATACCAGTAAGTTCCGAGGTTGTTAAAGGTCTTTAAGGAGGGCCGGAAAGAGGTTCACGACGAACGACGCTCTGGACGGCCGTCAGCCAGCAAAATCGACAACAATGTGGCTAGTGTTCGACAATTCTTGGACACTGACGGTCTCCATATTGATAATCAAGATGATTGCCAATGAACTGAACTTGTCGTCTACTGTTGTGTTTCGCATTATTGCTGAAGATTCAGCGATGGGGGAAGTGTGCGCCAAATTCGTGCATAAAATGTTTGCCGCAACGCGCTCCGAGTCTGTGAGTTTCTGGTCAATCACCAGGTTCAAACGCTGCCCCACCGCTCATTTAGTCCTGACATCGCCTCAAAAGACTTCTTTTTGTTCCCTCGGATTCAGGTAGCCCTGAAAGGAACCCGTTTTTCGTCCTCAGAAAAACTCCAATCAGCCGTGACGAAGACCTTACCAGAGGTCCCCAAAGACGCATTCCAGGGCGCGTATCGTGTCATAGCAGATTCGCTGTAAAAAATGTGTAGAGACCCAAAGACAGTACTTTGAAGAATTTTAAGTGTTTTTGCAAATCTGTGCAATAAACTACTTTTAAAAAAAATAATTGCATTACTTTTGGAACGCACCCTGCATGCGACTAGGTAATGATCGAGTCGAAACCCAGTGATAAAACATTCTCCCGTTTTCGTCATGCCCCCAAATGTTATCTCCCCCTGTTGCCGTTTGCCCTGGACCTCATTTTTGGAATGAAGCCCTTCGTTTTGAGGAAGATGAATGGCTCCAAAGAAAGACTGAACCATTTCGTCCGTGAGTGAAAGAGAAGTAATTAACGACACGTGCGAGCGTGGGCCGGGGTTTGGTGGAAGCGGTGGCGAGGGTACGGGTGCCGAAGGAAGGAAAACGAGACCAGCGTTCAAAAAGGAGAGTAACCTTTCATGAGAAGAAGCGTCTCTTAGAGTCTGAAATAGGGGCATTATGAAAATTGTTTGAAACCCAATGGTGAGAATTTTCTAGACACTTTTGTGGGTGAGTGGAATGAATAGTACCTATACTTCGATAGTGCTGTTGTATTCAATCGGTATTTAATATATCTTAGCGAGATTACATTCTCGCAAGTAGAGTATGAAAAGAACCAAGTCCTTTTCCACCTTTTTTAATCCCTAATGACAACAGATTATTCACTCAACCAAAAATTTTAATTCAATCCATGAGTTTTGACTTGGAAAAAGTGTAACATTTTTGGTTCATTTTTTTAAAGATGTTTGTAGGGGATATTTTTTCATATAAAGGACACTTGATTCACATTAGCTGACCTATTTTAAATTAAGATATTGAGCGTTAAATTGATGTTATATCCATCTCATCTTCTTGTCTCTAGGAAAAACTCCACTTAGTTTGAGGTACGTAGCTAGTAACCATGAATTAAGGGCGAATTCCCAGATTTGTAAGGAAAAGATGCGCCAGATCCTCTTTCTCATGCCATTTTCATTAGTCTAGTTTCTAGAACTTATTCCCATAGAATTGAACCAATTACTTTTAAACAGTGTTACTCAAGGACATGACTCAGGATTGAAAATTAAGAATCTCAGATTAGGAACCCTTTTAAGTCAGTTGGTAAGAATACCCACTCTCCTACCCGTTCCTATACTTTTGTAATAGAGCGATCGAAAGCATTTCCACTACCAGTAGCAAAATTTTGAGACCTTCTAGATTCAATACATTATAAACTGTAGAAATAATGTCAATCCGCATGCCACGAATATGTTAAAGGGTCAAAATATTAAAAAATGTTTATATGTTATATATTCTAACTCAGATGGAGTTTCGATATCATGTCCTCATGCACAATAGTATTTATTAAATTGACAGAAATAAATAGCTATAATAGTTAAACTTCTCCCTCAGCTTGATGTTTTCAAAAAGTCTGTTGATAAACTCCAAAACTCCGCCTAAATATATTATTTAACAATTTTAAATATGTTACGTGATAAGGTAATATGGACGAAACTCGTTGCTCAGCCAACATCGTTAGCAAGACCTCTATCCCAGCCACCAAAATGTTTGAAGCAAGGTAATGCACTATCTTTAAACATACAAAATGACTTCAAGAATGCAATGCAACAAAAGGTCCCACATGAGCTATGAAATTCTATAATTAAATACTTGATGGTTAGATAAGTATTTCTGGAAATAAATGATATCAACATTTGAAATTTTCTTGCCTCAATCTCACTTCTCATTTCGTTTTCTGTCAATGTAATGTATCATAAGTCCTTCAAGAAGGTCATTAAGAAATTTTGTGTCATCCATTTGTCATGACTTACCTAAAAAAACAGAAGTTAATGAGACGAAAAAGCGTTGTATCAGTTTTTACTATCGCATAATTGATTATTTCTGCTTTCGCTGTTCACGGATCCTCATATTTTATAACGTTATGTTTAATATATCAGCTAGGCTTGCGAAAAATCAAGTTTTGATTTGTCAGTCGGCTAAGGACTTGTAAGCATTGTAAATTCAGTACGATAGGTATTAGATGAAAATAAAATAAAGCCTATGCGGTTTTCCACAACGAAAACGCTAAGTTACACTTTAAAATAGGTAGGCAGAAACTAGAGCAGATGGAACAGTTTACGCATCTCGGAAGTCTTTTGGACTAAAATGGTCAAAGTAAAACGGACGTAAGAAGAAGAACTGCATTAGGTAAAGAAGATTTCACAAGGAGTAGAAAATTGATGACAGAGACTTTGAGAAGGATGTTGAGAAAAGGCTCATTAAAAAATTGATATGGAGCTTGTTTATGTACGACGCGAAAACCTGATCATCATTGAAGTAGAATGAAAGGTTTAAATTTGAGGTTTTTGAAATGTGAATGTGGAGAAGTATGGGAGGTGAAATGGTCAGAAGGGGAAAAAAATGAGACGGTACCAGTAATGGTTGGGGAGGAAAAGTTATAGTTTGGAGAAATTCTTAGAATACGGAAAAATTGATGTTGATAATTGATTGGCAATTAATGTTAGAAGCCTGTGATAGAGGGGAGAATGTTAGGCAAATAAACGAAGAAACAGCCGGATTATGATAGGGATGTTGAACGGAATGCAGGGAGGAAAGAGGAATGGTGGAAGTAATAGTTCGCACACCCAACTGGTTGCTAATATCTTTATTGGGTTTGAAATGAGATAGGATACAGTTATTAAAACTAATTTTCCTTTGTTTAGCTATATTCAAATATTAATGATAAGTTGAAATTTTTATCAATTTACTAATCAGGAGCATAAGAAATGGATGACAAAAGAATAAAGGTGAAAGGGAAAGAAATAAAAATGCGCTGCTTCACAGATGACATCACTATAGTGGAAGAGAGTCTAGAAAAGCTACACGCTTCTTTGAACACAATAGGGTAGTTTTTCATGGGAATAGCACGGAAATGAGTAGAAATTAGACTAAAACCTTAGTATAAGGGATAGAGAAACTGAAGATTATTATCGCGTGTGGAAGAGAGAAATAAGAACAATTGTAACTTTTCTCGTGCCTCTGATGTAGCATCACATGGAATGAAATTATTTGAACAAGCAACAGTCCTAAAATAGTAACCCAAGCTATTAAAATTAGGTGACAGGTAAGAAAGATATAAATAATGGCGTTACGTAGAGTAATAGCCCTTCCTGTTTCAGAGGCATGGACCGTTGGAAAAGCGATCTAAAGAAGGATACCAACTTTCGAAACTGGGTAATGATTCCGTAGATTAGAACTGAGTAAACGGTTACAACAAGGGAGAGTTTCCGGGAATAACCAGAAGAGAAAAGGTAAAATTCAGCCAACTAAAAAAAAATAGAATGAGCCATGTGGTTTTGAAGTACTATGAGCAAAAATGAATTGATGAGGGTCTACCAACGAAATTCAAAGAAATACTACATCGATAAAGTGAAGAGTGGTATGAAGCTTTCATGTTTTATGGTGTATTGGCATTCAGCATTATAAAGGGCAGCATGAGACTGAAAACATCAACCAATCTTCTTTTGGGAATACTATTAATAATACCAGTGGCAATCAATGTGTAAATAATTTCTCAATACTGTAGTGGCAACAACATGTTTATTGTTCATATTCAAGCAAAGTCCGCACTTTACCGAACATGGTGCGAACTGAGTGTGAGGACAATTACACTCCAAGATGGTAGCCCAAGCCCACGCTACGCCGAAACGTTAGTTACTTCAGTTACTTGTCAGCCCTCTTATTTTCAACATAAATTGTCTTTGAATGAAAGATGCAATATGCTATAATGGTGCTTTCTTATCGACTGGGATTGATATTTATAATACGAGGGTAGTCTGAAAAGTCATTTACACGTACGTACTTGAAGACCACAAACAAAGACAAAGAGCGAGATCAAACAAAAAGTATATTAAAGTAATTTTTTTTTGTTTTAAAGTCATGTATTTATTTTTCAACATAGTCACCGCAAAGGCTAACACATTTCTCCCAACGTGTAACAAGTTTCATTCATTCCGTCATTGAAAAACTCTTCCGACTTTTCTCGAATCCAGGACTAAAACAGCTGCCTTCACCTCATCGTCCAAGGTGTAATGATTGCTCTTAAGGTGTTTCTTGAGCTGAGAAAAAAAATAAAAGTAGTAAGGCGCAAGATCGGGGGAAGAAGGAGGTTGTGGAATCGGTTCAAACTTCAGGTTTCTCAGAGCCTCTCCAGTTGCACGCAAGGTGCGTGGACGAGCGTTGCCATGTTGCAAGATTATTGGCTCCAGGCTGCCTTTAACACGACGAACTTGACATCGTAGGTGTTTTAGTGTCTGTTTATACTGAGAAAAATTTACTTTTGCCCCTCGTTCCAGAATATCGATCACAGAAGCTTGCATGTGGTAGTCCACTGCGTGTTTCATCAGCAATTGTGGCTTTTCCAGGCTCACAACCACGAAATTTTACTACCCATCGATTCAGCATCTTCACCATAAACAACTTTTAAACGATGATGAATCTCTGTAGGAATCACTTTTTCACCAGTAGAAAGTTCTACAACTTCATTCTGTTTAACTCGCGTTTACATAGCATTAGAACAAGAGTCCATACTTCCGCTTCTCAAAATATAGTGGATGAATGTAACGGCGTCAAATCTGCGCATGCGTGTTGAAAGGGAATGTTACATCCACGTGTCACCAGGGATACTTATAAAGGTCATTTTGTTTGTGGTTTACAAGCATGTGTGCATTAGTTTTCAACCTAACCTTGTATTAGTTTCCACATTTGAATGAAGTTAATGTTTGTCTATTTATACGCTTCAATTCCTCGTGCATTTTTAACCATGTGAAGTGAACTATTCGTATCATAATCTTTGGAATTAAAAAAACATATTTGTGTACAGGGATTGATTTTTAGACTCAAAATAAATTGTTATAACGAAATAAATCCCGGCGTTTTCATGCGTTTATCTTTCAGGATGAGTGCTCTAGGCCATGGGCAATCAAAACTATTTGGCTATTGTGGCTATCGTCGTAACGGTCTTCCGAGCTTATATTCCGTCTATTGATGTAGGTATGCTGGGAGAGGTTTTCTTATTATTGAGATGAGATCTACGTTTATCAAGTGTAGTTATAAAGCAGAAACCGTTGGGATTATTTGCATGGGATATATGATCCCTCAAACACAAACACTTTTTCATTGCATAATGAATAGTTTGAACGGATGCGCTAAGGGATAAACGAAGCGGTGAGGTGATTGGTTAGACTAGTAGTACGTGATGTTTTCTCTCCATCCGAAATGATCGAGCAAACGATTGCTGAGATACAAAGCTTCAGAAGAAAGGTTTGAATAACAAGGGTGGAAGTCGAAGTAAGCTTGAGCGAAGCATCGTTCCCACCTTCCTTCCCTCGCTTGAGCAAATTTACCGAAAACACGGGGCATCCGGTTTTGTGGTGTCAGCAAGTTGCTGGAAACTGTGTTGGCATTCGGGTCGTTAGAAGATGAGTAGACTGGAATCATGAAATAAGCAAGGCCGTAATATCTTTGCGCTCACTTTGTAAGGGGATGAGGGGGTGGAATTCAGGTAGGGGGAGAACATCGAGGAGGAAGAAGCTCCTAAAAGGAGAAGAAATTGACGAGGATCTCCTTTATGCGGCGGAGATGTCTGGAATTGATTAAAGACTTAATACAAAGGAGAAACGACAGAGGAAAGGAGGTGAAAAGGAACAATGGATCTAAGAAGAGGGAAGATGGAATGAATAGAGAATCTGGTGTGGTAAGAACCATTGTGGCTTCTCTCCAAGTAAAATTATAATTACTTAGGACCATATGAATGGGTACGTGCCATAGTGCAATTAAGTTGGAATGGCTTAAAAAATGTAGTGAGTGAATTCAAGGCTATTTGTAGGCCACTTGGGTAAATGTTTTGTAAGTACTAGTTGAATCATTAACGTGCTCTGTAACGCAAGGAGAGAGAAATTTGAATTTGGTCTCCTACCGTAGGTAACATAGTACTGAGGAATTACTTCAATATTGAAATAGCGTTTTTTAACAAAAATCATGATTTTCACGAAGTGAATATGCTCGATTTAGTATTTATTATATCCATGACCTTTTGGGAAGCCAAATTGACAGATTTATCTTACCATTTCGTGTTTATATTCCCAAATGGCAGATTCGTTTCGGTCTATTGTCGGACGGGTGAATTTTTAAAATCTTCACTAGGTTAAGATTTTAAAACAAACGAGTTAGCAATTTTTTCTTTCGCATAACCTTCTGAGTGAATCTAGTCCTTATAAGATGTACCCAAAAATAATGAGCACTTCAATTTTCTTCGTAAAGAAGTTGAGAACGTCAACTATACGTTGACCACTTAAAAACAACGTTTTTTATGAAGACTAAAAAGAAGGTCACAGCTTCATCTTGAAAAAATAATTGACGAATGCATATGAGAAAATTATAAGAACTTGTACGTCGATTGTTATTTAGTTGCCTTGCCTTCGAGCCCCTGTAAATCACACATGGCATCTCGGGGGCCTTGTCACTTATTCGGATTTTCGTCGTAGATAACTTTGAACCTCGGGAATTGCAGTCAATATTTTCAAATTTGAACGTATTTTTCTCTTCCATTTCATACTCATCATTAATATCTAATTTATCATGAAAAAATTGAGGACAGTATCACTTATTAACTGGACCAACAACACTATTATTGGTAGGAATAATCAAACAAAATCATCAAAATTAAATTCCGAAACAGCGATACCAGTCTTGAAAGACTTTCCACGTAAAATATTTTCAGTTCCATACCGCTTAGCTAAAACTTTTTTTTTCTATCTGATTATGCAATTTTGAGAATGATGATCTTTTATAGCTATTTATGTGATAAATGATATGGTTATTACATTTCACGAAATAAGTTTAAGGGCTTATACTTTTCAACCTTTTGGGATACTTTTAATTCATAATTTACAAAATGTTGCCTGTTTGAAGCAAAATGTGTGTTTAAAAATTTCATACCGGCTTTTAAATTCTATTCTTGTTTGCAAAATATTTCACGGAAAATAAAAATTTGTACACTACTTACGAGTACAATTCAAAAGTCACAAATTAGTCCCCTCTAATTCTTTGATTTACTATATTGTCCTTATTAATTATTCCAGGAATAATTGTGTAATATTTTCCGTGGTTATTTTCCTCTTCTGATGGTTGGCTGTTATTTCTTTACAGTGGAACATGGGAATGCATTTGAATTATCACGTATATCGTCCTTTTTACCAAATTTTGCATCCCATTATTCATTAACTTAAGTCATTCATCGATATGTATTGTCTAATATCAGCAGGCTATGCATTTAGATACTGTCAGCTGATCTTTTGTGGTAGAGCTGGTCAGTGATTTAAAAATATTTTTAAAGTTATTATTTTTTTACGGAATGTATTCCGTATCGCACCAATATACAAAGTGCGTCAATTAAATGGGAGATTTAATGCAAGATATTTTATATCGCGAACTTAACATAAAATAATCGATTAAAGACAGCCTTCTTAATATAAAGTGTGATCACCATGAATCCTCTATTGCTTTTCTCTTGGGCAACTGAATTGCATTGGGATACGGAAACCTTAATTCTACAAATATTTAAGCAGTATCGCGTGCTTTTCGAGAAACTTTTACTCTCCAAAGACCAGCGTTTTAATTCTGTCTCTTTTTTCCCTCTTTTTGCACATGTCACCAGAAATAGAATGATATAAAGGCAAGATAAGTCCCTTTTCTAATCTACTACATAATCTTGCGCCATATATATGTATACATGGCATATATATATGAAGGCATATATATACTATATATATATATATATATACAAAGGTATATATATATATATATATATGTACAAAGGTGTATATATATGTACAAAGGTATATATATATATATATGCATATATGTATGCATGTATATATACATTCAAACACGAAATCCCGCCAACCGGCGAACAAATATTACTTCACACATCCAAATAGATATAAGGAAAGAGGAGAGGAAAACACATAAAAGACGAACATAGGAAAGGTGGGGAAGGCGGATTTGAGCAGGTCACAAACGTAAAAATATTTCCTTATCCCGGTAAAGGAAATATTTTTACGTCCGCCTTCCCCACCTTTCCTACGTTCGTCTTTTATGTGTATTCCTATCCCCTTTCCTTATATCTATTTCTTTGTATGTATGTACATTAATATATATATATACATATATATAATGTATATAATACGTATAATATATATATATATATATATTCACCACAAAATGTATAGTGTCTAAGTAGCAAACAAAAATATATATGCAGGTGTGTCATGATATCGTGGCACTAAATATATCATAACATTAAGGAAAATTTTAATGACCAACTTTACCAAATAGTTCCAAGATGGATTGAACCGAATAGTGGAACATTTATTCAAGGCATTAAAATAAATGGACGATGAACATCTGCAGTACTATTATGGATGAGTTCAAACCTGTACACCAAACCTTTCATTTAGTACGAAGTTCAAAAGCATCGCGAAGGTACACAAGTTTACCTAAAAGGTCGATACCAGCCTCTTGCTCATCAATGAGAACAAATGTATGTTTCGGTCGCGGAGAGCGGTTGACTCGAGGCGAAAACGAAACGCACAAGCATCCGCGCGGATCCTTGGACAAGAACCACAGACGGCAAAAGGGACGGTGAAAGAGAGAGGGTGGGAGGAGAGGCGGGGGAATAAAAATACGAAAATACAGCGGAGTGGATGAAAATAGAGCAAAGGGGAGGAATTCGTGTGGGGGTCCGCATGGGTAGCAGCAGTGGAAGAGAAAGGAGGCGGGTTTGAGCTGGGATGGGGAGTGGTGAAAGGAAGTCGGGGTGGCTTATATAGTTAGAAAGAGAGAATGAGCTTGGGAGAGAGAGAGAGAGAATCAGAATGATGGGGTGGGGTGAAGGGAGGGAAGTACGGTGGTGGGGGAAGTCGACTACGTGGAGAGGTAGGCGGGGTAGTTGGTGGAGGGGGAAGTAGTTTGCGGTGATGGGAGAAAGAGGGGCGGATGGAGGAGGAATAGGGAGAGACAAAGCGATGGCGGGATGCGACAAGGGAAAGCAGGTGAAGGGGCGATGGGGGGAACCGGGGGGGGGGGGTCTGTCTCTTGGCGTGTGTGCGCGAAGCGGCGAAGGGAGGCGAGGAGGGAATGCTAGGAAGGGATAGGGGAAAGGGAGTAAGGGCGGGAAGCGTTAATGGGATACTCGGGTGGCGAGGAGGAGCGTGGCGTCTTTGTTGTCGTGAGGAGAGGTTGTGAATGGAGGGAGTGGTAGGCTGCATCCCCGGAGAGGAGTCGAAGGAGGGGATGTGGCGGGGGTTTTGGTCACGTGGGCGGAGGGGGATGGGCGCTTAGCGAAGTTTGGTTAGATGGAGAAGGTTCACGGAGAAAGTGGGAGTCCACTTTTGTGCGTGAGGGTGAATATTTATTCATTTTCGCATGTATCTAAATTTTAAGCCCCACGTCACTTGAATGCTATGTCGAAGGGTCGCCATTCACTTGAGTATTTAGTGATATTAAAAAGTAGGGACATTATGTTCCGTTTTATATCCGAATATGTCAGAGTTGTTGCTGCATCATTATGCAATTAAGAATTATTCTACGCATAAAGATTTTTTTATTGTTGTAAAAGATACCCATCGTTAATTGAAAATACATGAAATGCTTATTATTAGATGTGAAATTTATTAAGAGAAATATTATTTAGTGAAATATTTCAAACTGTAAAATATTTGATTATCTTTATTAATATGGTTTGTTTAGTGAGGCATATGTTTACGAGATATTACGGACGGACAAGAGAATTTAAATCAGATTAGGTCGTGGTGATAGCTAGTATTCGTGAAACTACGAAAAAGTTTGGTAGTAGTAGTAGTATTTAGGGGAGGTGACTGGCAACTAAGGTCATTTGTGCCATTACGGATGGACAGGAAAGGATGAAGAGTGGATAGAAACCCGGCGTCGGCATTAGACTACTCTAAAGGAAAGGCCCCAAGGGGGGTAAGTTGGTTTTGAAAGAAATAGTGAAAACTTTGGTATTGAGTGTGGTTTTGCATTGCTCGAAAACTTGACCGTTTGAGCAAACTGACATCCGTGGACAAGACGTTTTTGACAGATTGGTGTGAAGAAGAAAAGGATTTGTAAAATGAACCCATAGGAAACAAAAAAATAAGTATTTGTCGCAATAAAAAAAAAAAAACAATTTCTCGTTGGGAGAAATCAAAGAAGGCGGAAAATATGGATGGATGCAGAATATTTTATTTTTTGACGGAGATCTGAACACTGTAATGGAATCGAGGCGTTAGCCTAGTGAGGTATTTGAAAAATGATAGGGATTTTGGATGAGATTAAGGGACAGAGAACGTCTGCAGATTTTGGAAACAGTTTTTCTCTTGCGGTTGTAACGTATTCTCTTCTTAGGTAAGGCTTAAGAAATATAGGAGTGCACCGTCTGTGCCCATTTAAGACCTACGGTATACGGCAGACTACCGAAATAGCTATTGAAGTTAAACTTCTTAAACCTCACGAAAAAATGTTATAGTGCTCTATTTACTATATATTTCCTAGTTATAATTTTTCTATCAGCATTATATAAAACTTCTGATGACGAAAACTATCATTGAGATACTACCGCATTTGAAATATGAATATTAATCATTGATTATTTCCTGGTTTCTCAATTTACTCTGATAATTTTGGTCGTGCGGGTATCATTTTGGACACATTTACGTACATGTGTATTCTCACGGTTTAAGGACAGTGTTTGCTCATCCATTCAACTTCGAGGTGAATGATTTTGGTTCAATATGCACGAGTCTGTCATTTAACACGTCCAGTCTTTTCTATTGTATTCCTTTTCAATTTCCCTAACATGTTGATCATTCCATCCCCTCTCTTGTGTCTCCTTAGCAGACTTTCCTTGGATCTTTTCCAAACTGGGAGTTTACCCTTTTCATTGGGGTCTCACGCAAACGTGGAAACGTCTAAAATTGGTCTCACCACGGCAACGTATGCCAATTCTCTCGCATTCTTTCTTCTACTTTTAGATTCCTCATTATTAAATGATGATCTTCGTGTGCTTTCCCAGCTAAATATATTTTAACTATGAATAATCCGTGCTTACTCCTTGGTTTTTTATTCGAATATTTTTCCGTGTACCAATTTTTTAAGTTCAATTTTAATGCTTTATGCATGAATAAATAACGCTCTTACTTTTCTGTTGTAGCCATGGTATTATATGAACGTTCTTTTTCCTTTTGATCTTCTTCCACCTACAGCTGCTACCCATCTCACACAAAATCTATCCTTTCCTACTCCTTCTCCATCCGTCACTCAAGCTCAAATATTTCGAAACAGCATGCATTTTGCTTTATATATTTTTGGAATAAAATAGTTAGTATTATGCATTCCTCCAAACATTTATAAAAGTTATAACCCCAGTTGGCAAATATTTTTTTCTGTAATTCCTTAATAGATAGTGAAATTTCGCTTTTTTGGTGTTCACTGTCAAGCCTATCTCCATTCCAAACCTCTATAATTAATACGTGTGTCATTTCTTGACCAATTCAGTCCACCTATTCTTGGGATTTCAGTAATATTAATGCCTTCTATCGACTTTGGATTAATTTAGGACTTCCATTCCCGGTAACTGAGTAGTCACATTCCTTCGTTATTTCCTTGGAAAGCTTGAATTTACTTACCACTGCTTCTTTTATAGATCTCTCAAATTTCATCCTCACAAATAATTGCATTTATTTCAAAGGCAGCCAATATTTCTAGCTATGTAAAACGCTACCCTATAGGAAATATATTCAGTCTCCAAAATTCTTACCATCATCTCAGCCGTCTACAAAACATTATTGTACTATCCAAACCTGTAACCCCTCGTCTAGGTGAGGTTTAATGACTGTATTTCCCCCTTCTGGCAACAATTTATTGACGCCAATTAAAATTCAATTTCTCCTACCTCTTTATGTTTTTTTCATTTCTACGGTTTCGCGCCATACACCTTCCCAGATTCAAACATCGATTTTGGTGAAAAGATATGCCATGCCTCTGTTAGTTGTGAATTCAAAGCTTCTAAAAAGCAAAGGAATTAGATTTTAGAAGTTGTCATCCTTATCATTTAAAAATCTTTTTTCCCGACTCCATTTTCATGTAAGTTAGAATTTATAACACACATAATTTTCTTAACACATTTATTTGTGGCCTCCATGCCTAATTTTTCCCGCACAATTATCTAGAATCCTTGATAAACAATATAATCTTAAACATCCCTACACCACATGTCCTATTCCCAAAGGTAATCATAATAATTTTGGTGCAACTCTCACTTTCCTGGCGTTAAAACACGCCAGCTGTTCTTAAAAATTTTCCCCATCAGAATCAATGGTAAAGCCACCACAAATATCCTCTCCAAACGTTCTGAACTTACTTTTAGACGATTTGAAAACCTTGATGACACCTTAATGCCTAAAGGTCACTCAATGAATCACTCTATCCTTCAAAAATTTCGAGTATTTCATATAACTTTGCAAATTACAACACCTGTTCTAATCTTACTAATCACACCCTTCCCTTAGGTAACCATGTGACTTTTTTTTCCATTTTATACTGTACATTTAGCAACATTGTCTTTTTCATGGATTCAACTTTTCTGCTGCGTTTTCATACACTTTTGAATACGCCACACATTTGAATGTACTCGTTGATGACAGAAGTTTCTCATGTAGTCATTTCTTCCTGTCCATCTATCTCCCAATTGATGAGCACGTTCCCCTCGATATCCTTATTTCTCATAACTGCTACTACAGTAATTCAGTCAGCTCCTCCTTCTCCTCAAATGCAAAACTCCACCAACCCTTGAACATAAATCATTAGAAGATGTGCGCATCGGAAGTTGACCACTTTATCTCTCCTGAGATTGAAAATACCTATTACATTAAACACGTTTCTCCAAGGATACGGAATCAATAGTTTTTTATTGTGTCGCATAGTTCTTTTAGAATCTGCCAAATTTAATGTGATGCCACAAGTGAAAATATAGTTAACACTATCCGGGAGGTGTGTTTTGGTCCAAATAAACCATTTTGCAGAGATAGGGTACAACTCTGCGATTGAGTAATATATCGGGGAGAATGCTTAGAGAATGGTGAGTGTTAACTTTACATTGCTATAGTCAGGGGGCTGTAATTCACTCGCAGTGGCTGTGATCAAAAAGAAAAAATTGTGTGGAACTTTGGAGTGATATGAACGACCGTTTATGGAATGAAGACACTATTTTTCATGATTTTATGGATTTTTGTTAACATACTATACATTGTGAAATGTCGAGTAAAATTTAAAGAAAATATTGGATTCCTATTTGGAGGAGGTGAAAAAACCGAGGAAGAATAATTACAGAAGGTTGCAATAAACGATACCACATATATTTTAATATTGGTATCCTACCACTTTTAGTAGGTTTCAGATGAACACAGACTGAAAAAAGTCACATCTCTTTGCTTCTCATAACGACAAACCTGGAATCTGATGCTACAGCAAAGTCTTATTCGATTCCACACAATTTATTACATCCTGCATTGCGTCCAACATGCCAATCTTATCAATACCCCTTCTTTGCTTGCCTAAATTTCTCCCTTCTATCACAGTATTCCACTTCCCAATGCAAATCAAAACACTCTGCAATCTTCTTTCTTACTTTCTTTAGATTTCTGCAATAAATCGTCTCTTCTACCTTATAATGCTTAACACTCACTCGTTTGTTTCCCTTTCTGTGTAGTTGAGCTTTCCCATCTTTCCCGAGACTTATATTTCAAAAGCCTCAAATCTACCCATAATACCTTGCTTCCAAGGCCATGTTCCATTGCCGTTTAAATTAACACTTCAAAACAAAGTTCTAGTGAATATATTTTATAACATCCGTACTTAACGTCCGTCATCAATTCTCCTCTTAATGTGAATGCTTCCTTGCCAGGCACAATTCCTTTTAGGCGCCTAATACTTTGACCATCTTAGTGAAAACATGGCAAAGATTGGCAAACTACTCTAAGTGTCTTTGCCTTTTATGTGTATGGAGGATTCGGTTCCCGGGAACATCTCAAGACCACCGGAGCTACCCCAATCTGTGTGATTTTTCGGGTTCCAGAACCTTTTGGGAAAACATAGGAGATGTGGGAAAAGGATCTGCCCCTCTACTGTGATTTATGAGTTTTACACGCCGTTGCGCTTAGTACTGTGTGAACTCTACCATCACCCATCAAACCGACCATCGTGTTGATAACTATGTTTATAGTTTTTATATACTATATGTGTTTGTGATTTCGTATATATGTGTGTGTGTGTATTTATTTGTATTTATACCTACGCATAAGCGTAGCAAAAATTCTGTCAATTCAGGTCCGAGATCGCGGTGAGAACCCGTAAATGTGCCAAAATCAACTGTGTTTTATATTATATTTGCCTCCCTGCTCTAAATAATAAACGTTGCTCAATAATCCGTCATTGTGTCCATGAGATGGATTATTTCATTTGAATCACGCGGTGTTTTGTTTCATTCGTTTAATGATCCATGGCAAGCCACATTTAATGGAGCGAGGGGATCCATAAAGCAAATACACGCTCCCGCGCACATGAAAGAGCGAGCACATCTGCGGAAGAGAATCACGGCGGCGCATCCCGCGTCGCAGGGAAGTTTTCCAAGAGCGTCTTTCATAAGCGGAGCTTTGTAGCCACAAAATATTCCGTTTACTCCGTGGCTCCTCTTCCTTCCGGTGCTCTCCTTTCCGACCACACAAACGAACGTCCTTCTTCGTAGCCTTCCTCGTCTCAGCCTCCTTTGTTCCTCCGTCACCAAGCCGAAAGTGAAAGGGAGAGATCGATCCCAACTCCTCCCCTCGGCACGCTACATTCAGAATCCGCTCCGACCGAAGTTTCGTCTGTAGAAGTTTTGACTTTGTGCAGTTGACCGAATGGAAAATCTTAAAATAGAAAGGGTCTTCACACGTATGTCAAGACTTGTTCCCTATCACTCATTCAATCTTCTTTGTGCAAATCCGATGTACCAATACGAATATTTATTTAATTCTGCAGAAGACTTCTTTCTAAATATGTAGTTAGATTTGAAAATTATTTTTTTAAACACAAGAAAACAAATTGGCAGTGATTTAAATTTTATCTTAGCTGCCTTTTTTCAAAGCATATTTCTAATTTTTTAGACCAAGTAATTTTTCTTTAATTATCCTGACGTGAAGGTTATATTTTGAATACTTAAATCTGGATACTTTTCATTTAGATATGATATTCCTCCAACATATCTCCTTAAGTAATTGCCAAAGGAGCTTCATTCTGAGCTATAGTATACTTTTTAACTAACAGCAGTAGAGGATCTAGGGAGAGAGTTGGAGCGAAGCTGGATCCATTACCTGAGCACCAAAGAAAATGGACTGCCAGTAAGAAGTTTTTAATAGTTTTGTGACTCGACCTATCGGGAAAAGTGCGATGTGGTGGAAGCAGGAAACAAAAGAAATATTATTTTGTACGAATCTAATATTATGCTTCTTTTCAACAGTTGCCCTAAAACTGAATTGCTGCCACATCGTTTGTCTAATAATTGCCAATGCACATATCTGCTCCTCTGCAAGATTCCTTCAGCTGGAGGGAAGAAAATGCTGGTGCATCCTGCAATTAATGGTTATAGTTCTTCTTTCTGCTTCCAAAAATGAGGGTCTTCTAATATCTATTTTTGGTTTAAATGAGTAAACCTTCCGCAAAATTATGGTCGGTTTTATTTTTTGCGTCGTAGGTCCCACGCTTTATTTCTGTCGAAGGTTTTCACGAAAATTTCCCTTCAAATCTCTATGGCTTCAATCCGGTAAAACATTTTTAAGACCTTCACACTTCTCATTTTACCAGATTGACTGGATTTATGTGGGAATTTTAACATTTGTATGAAATAGAAATGAGTTTCTGTGTTGGTAAAGAGAAATCCAAATGGAGTCTCTGAGGAGGAAAAGAGGAAAAGAGCTGTCTTACAACAGAGGATTAATAAACAGACCTCTGGTGTGGACCCATAGGAAAGAAGCGGAAAGTTTTTTCAAGATTCTTCAATCAGATACTGAATTATGATATGAGTTTAAAGCGTGTATTTGTAAAAGGAAAAGAATTCAGAAGGAAATTAACTAGAGTTAAGGCAAAATTCAACAACCACAGCTTTACACATCATGTTTTTTCCTCAAGAAGAACCCCGTGGCATTATTTGATGACGAATTGATAAATAAAAAATGATAAATTTCCCAGATTTACCAAAAGATTCATATATTGGCAATCTATATGTTGGAACATTCCAGCACAAAACAATTATGTGGTTATCATTTCACTTACCTTTTACCTCCCAAGTACAATTAAAATGTTTTTATGCTAGTCTTTAAACTTTTATAGCGACATATTGCTCAGAGAATTTCACTATTTTAATTCTGAATTTTTCTGTTTGGAATGTCGCAACACTGTACAATGCAAAGTGTAATGGTATGCGTATAATATTGTAAGTAGTTGTACCACGAATACATGTTGTAGTTAAAATAGTGGATACAATATCGTTATGCTTCAGCTTGAGGTAAGAGCGACCCAGTAGAGGAAGTATTGGCTTGGCGTACGGAAATACTTGGTCCTGAAGTATTGCCGCAGTAAATAAGTAGGTGTAGTGATGGTTACAGTAAAAGGGAGGCCTGATATTAGAATCTACTCTTTAGTAATTAGTATAATGGTACCATGAAGTTATTTTTCTTAGTTTAAGGATACACAAATCCAAATCATGATATGCCCTCGTGATGATTAACTTCACATCTTTACTTTGTACTTTTTATCCGTCCTATCAAATTAAAGCGTGAATGCCAAACTATTACCTCTGATTGGTGGTCGTAATTATTTTAGTAAGAATTAAAATGCTCCAACTGGAAAAACATGGATTCATATAGCACCATTAGTTTTAACCGATATATTGACAGTTTAGAAAATATAAATAATAAAATATTCCATTGTGAAATGCGTGGTTGAAAAAGTAGGCTTACTTAAGAAACTAAAACACCATCGTAATCAGTATTTCAACCCTGAGATCGAAAGTAGTTATGCCCTGCAGATCTTAATTCATCTCTATTCAAAGTATATTCCCTCACTCCCTGATAACTTTCTTGGTTTACGTATTTCTTAATGAGAAAATGTACTGATGTAATGTATCAAGGTCTACCTTGCGGAATCTTTCCTTCAAATTTGGCGCAATCCCTTCCATTATGTGTCATCTAACTTTTGTACCTCATGGTGAGCCAAATGCCTCTAGATGTTTGCTGTCGTAGAGTTCTCCATGTAATCCTTTTCTCTTTCGCCCGTCTCTATACGTACTTCCTCGTCCCTCACTTTACCTACGCATGTAATCTTTTGCATTTTCCTCCGGAACCATGTTTCAGAGGCTTCTGTTCTTTGCAGGTACACTTTCCAAATGTTTTTGTGCAATATTTAGAGTTCCATGATTTCTACGCATGTTTTAATTTCTTTTTTGCTAGCAGTATGGCATTATTTACTAAGAGCATAAAATTTATCTCCTCGTCAGAATCGCGTTCTTAACTTGACCTATTCTTTGGTTGCTACCGATATAACTTCTTTCATCTCACCTTCCATCAACTGTAGTACTACCTCGGTATATGAAAGATTCCACTTGCTCTAGTTTTAGTCCTTGATACGTGAGATATATATTTGAGCTTTTCTCTTTCACGCGCAAGGATTTTAGTTTTATTTTTGAGGAGAGAAATATTATATTCTCATAATACATATAGTTACATTCAGGTCTTTTCAAATTTTTGCAATTACTTCGACGTCATCTACGGACTGAAGTATGAATATTTCTTTGTAATTTGTCAAGACTTCTTTGATTCACAAATATGTTTCATCCAACTTGTCGAAGGTCTTCTCCATGTCCACGAATGACACATACAGAGTTCGTCTGGAAAATAAGTTTATGATGCTCATTGTCTTTTTTGACAAAAGGGGAGTCGTCCACTACAAATTTGTACCTGAACGACAAACTGTAAATGCTGCATTTTACGTCCAAGTGCTCGACAGGCTTCGAAAACGAGTCGCCCGCGTCCGGCCAGCGATCAAAAACATCTGGCGGCTGCATCACGGCAATGCGCCGTCTCACACCGCGCTTGTCGTGTCGGATTTCTTGGCCAAGCACGGCGTGGCAACGCTGCCGCACCCGCCCTACAGCCCGGACTTGGCACCACCGGGCTTCTTTCTGTTCCCGAAGATAAAGAGGAGTTTGAAAGGAACGCGATACGGGACTTTGGACGCCGTCAAAGAGGCCGTGACGACGTGTCTTCGAGAGGTTCCCGATGATGCCTTCGCGGGAGCGTTCCAGGAATGGGAACGCCGCTGGAACCAGTGTATCGACTCACAAGGGTCCTATTTTGAGGAATATTAGCTTAAGATATGTAAAAGTGTAATAAATTGTTTTTCCTGAGCTCAGTACACTTATTTTCCGGACGAACCCTGTATATTCATAGGGAGTCCCCACGTACTTAACGTAGACTCATATTTGTCTCTTCTCCCAAGAAAGTAATAGGTTATCTTTGACCACTTATTTTCCGGACGAACCCTGTATATGTGTCTACGCCACATATACACTTGTTTACGTGTGTAATTTTTTGGTCTGTACTCTCCAGCTGAATAGAACCTCTCTTGCCTTGTCATAATACGCGAAGAATAAATAACTATCAATAGAACATAAAGACAAAACCTCTGCCTCATCAATCACTTTCTCTAAAAGAACGCTTTATGGCATAGAGACCAGAGAAATTACCAAATTTGTTGGTTCAGCTTTTATTTTTAGTAATATGATTTAAACATTCGCTCTGTGTTTCCTTTGATTCAGCCACCCCATTTTGTTTAATGTTAATGTCAGACCTCGTAGCCACTCTTCCCCTATGCTGTATATTTACTCTATATTTAACGCTCGTGTAATCCATGCCATCCTTCCTTCTCAACTCGGAAAGCTCTGAAATTCATATTTTTCCTCTCTCCATCTCCCTCATCATATTTTCTAGTTTCCTAACTTTTAGCATTGTCCTAACATTTCAAATCCCAATTCTAACTCGTTCAGTGCTCTAATTTGGCTTATAATCTGCTACTGTTATTTACGCTTTCCGTTGATTTCGTAAGATGATAGATACTGAAACCTTTCCTCCTTATCTACTTGGTGCGACACGTGATCCCGCGGTCCAAGCCCAGTAGCTCCCATGATTTATATTCAAATCTTTGTCCATTTTTTCATGGGATGTTTAACTAAAGTGGTTCCTCGGTATCTTTCTCAATTGTGTTATTAAACACGGCATCACTATTCAAATTGTGGCCTCACACCTATGAAGCTGTCTCACTAATGAACTGTCGCGGCGCGGATTGCCTTTTTTCTTGCTCCCTCACAAGCACAAGTCTAGTCTACTAACGCAAGGTGTAAGGTGCAAGTGAATGTAAATACCTCATTATCTACATCAGCGTAATAAGTACTATTAGTGCGAAAAAAGAAGAATCGAAGGACTTGCCCGTTGACTGATGACAATAGATATTTTTAGAGAGCATTTTTACAAGGAAAAATTCAGTGACGTCATTCATCTAGTTCATAGATATAGATTAAACGTCTAATCAAGATATTGCTAAACACGGCGTTTATACTTTAAATAGAATATTTAGATACATAAGTAGTAAACCATTGATTCATAATATAAATATTAACGTAAAAAATGCTTACGATTATTTTAATGATTAACTTTGATTTAAAAAAATGAATGATTTGTATGGCTAAGAATGGCTCTCATTAATTGGTTTTTGGGTGTTAAATTCAAGATAATGTAATATCTAACGTTGTAAATTATTATACATTTTTTTGGCAAATGTTTTACCGGAAATATGTGATCCCCTTATTTCTGGTTATGCTGTCTAAACTGGTGTACATGAAAAATATTAATTAAGCGTATTTTCATAGAAAACTCCTTATGTTATAATTTATTTTAAGTTTGAACAGAAACCAAAGTATTTCGTGTCGTATTATAAATTTATGTTCAGCTCAATAAAGAGGTTTTTGTTATTTTTCCTACAAAATACATAAATTTACGCGCCTCTACGTCCAAATATTTTTCAAAAGTAATATATGTGGCATAGGGGTTAACAGTTTTCTTATTTACAGAGAATTTCAAACGAGTGAGCTCTAGATGCTACTAAACATTTCATCCTTTAACTGGTTATAACCCAAGAAGTATTTGTTAAGTTTAAAATTAAAGAATGATTTACATTTTCAGGACTCTTATCAGAATTAAATATTGTCCATCATCTGTTCAAACTTTATTTTTAGTCTCATTGAAAGTAGCGTCTGTGGAAAAGTTGTTAACTTTTAATTTTCTAATGAAAACATCACACCAGAGTAGGAGTCCCTCCAAAGTGTGGGTGGGTGAAATGAATGTTTTTCGCCATTAGTTATTCCATTATGAGGAAAAAATGTGGATGTGAGATATATTTTTCTGTGATGACATTATTGTGTGTGTGCTAATGAATGGAGTCAAAATAAATTACGAATGCGGTGACAGGCGGCGATACGCTGCTGTTTTCGCGCTGTTTGTTCAAGCATGAAGAAGCTTATTTACCATTCCAGCAATTTTCCATCCGCTTCATAACGGAATAACAGATTCGAACGAATGGACATTTCTCCTCTTGTAATAAATGAAAGTTCTCTAGGACAACCTATTTTAGGAAAAAAATCATCATGTGTGTGAATATACTGAGATGGTATGCTCATTCATCATAGAATCACTTGTTACGTAATCACACGAACGTACTAGTTGGAGGCGGCGATTTGGTGAGAATTAGGAGCATTAGGAAATAATTAAAATTAAGTACCCTAAACGTGGAACGTGTGATTCATTGCCTTTGAAGTTGTATTCCAAGTATGAACTCTTTCGAAAGCCGTGCAATTAAACTCTCTTTAAAGATTTTTTTCTTACTAGGAACTATAAGGTAGACGCATTTCATTGAAGCATTTTAATCATATGCTCAAATTGTAACCGAGGAAAATTATAGATATTTAAAGGAAAAATATATTTATTTAAATTGCCAATTTATACGAGTAGTTATATCTCGTACTTAGATTTATTATGAAACAATATTCGTAATCCATATTTAATGATGTTAAAAAATTCATCAATAAAATGTTATTTTAGGTCATTTAATTATCAATTAAGGTATGTAGTATCCCATTGGATAGAGTGTTGAATTACTAACTGGAGTAAAACATATGTTGGAATCCTCTAATAATTATCAATTATAACTATTAGCTAATCCGTTTTAATTAGCTAATCCATATTTTTCATTAGCTAATTCTATCACATATGAGCACTTGCACTTCATTGTATCTTCATTTATTTAAATATTGACTGTAAAGTGTTCGCAAATTTATTCTATTCCTTGATTTTTTTTAAATAATAGGGAACAGAATATTTTTGAAATCTCAGCTCTGTAATACATATTTACATTATCATATTTACATTGCCCCAATTATTTTATCATCTTTGACATAAAATCTCCATTACTCCCATTAGTATTTCATACATCAATGTTAAGATTATATGAATGATGACTCTCTCCTATTTACAAAATTAGTACATCATATTCCTATTAGGATCTGTAACTATATTCCTTGTAAAAATTACCTTTTTAGGTCATAAACGTTCTGTATGACCAACATATATTTAATTTCAATATTTAATATTATTTTGTGATATAATTAAAAATAAATATCACCCTTATCGTTATATTTTACTCTTCACCACAATCTCAAAATCTCTTCTGACTGAAACTTTATGCCAATACGACTGCCCCTGCTAATTTTTCTGCTTAGTCCGAATTCTTTGCAAGCTAAATAATTCCAAAAAACACAAACATTTATTTCTAAAAACGTATTTGTAACCTCTAAGAGGTTACAGTAGCCTTGTGTAACCATGATCAAGATAAGAGGTGATTATGCTTTCACCCTCAAGCTGTCGTTTATCTATCTTTATGTTACGCGCTATCTTTCCATCTTTTTTCGTAAAATCCTCGTTCTTTCTTTTCTTTACCAACTCCGTGACTCCTCTCATTCTTTCTTTATCTACTTCCAGACGGAAACGTTTCCCAATCTAATGTCTTTCCTTCTCACTGAGGAGCCCTTGAAAGCTCTAATTAGCAAAACAGCCTTGCGATCTCGACTCAAGCCACTCACTGGGCGCTGCGCCTTTCATTTAAGAAACACGCAAACCGAGTTCATTCGTGTCAGTGGACACAAAAAATTACTGAAGCTTACTTTTCGCTACCCTTTGACTTCCTAGCAATCTAGTTGCCAGAAATTGCATGAAATTCCTGAAAAGTTGAAACCCATGGGTGATTTATTTTACTTTTACCATATAAATAGTTAATTATAATATGCTCTCCACTATTTCTGTTTTCAGTAGGTTTAAAAATAGCACAAATATTTTTTGTAAACTGATAACATAGTTAAACCAATTCATCTTTTACTAATAATATACCTATTAGATCAAAATATATCGTTAACGAGCCATTAAGGTCCTGATAATATATTGACCCGTGACCGCGAAAAGACAGGGTGACTCAAGCTGTCGAAGTATCTTGTTTTCAAAATCGATTCATCTAAATCCTTCCATTTCTTCTATCGGTACCTTGTAGTCAATAGTCTAATGTAATTATTAAAATAATGACGGCACTGGTTTATCTACTACCACTGGTTTATCAGCGCGTATTATTTGATGGCTATTCTTCAGCCTCGCTTCTTCTCCGAGTTACTGCTAGGTAAATATATCCCTTCTGCTAATCATATCCACATCCACACAATACCACGCAATCCGCCGCAAGGGCGTGTGGCGTTAGGTTACCCGTAAAAGAGAATAAAATCACAGGCCAAACCAAAGCATGTTACCTCTACACAAATATGCGTTTGTTCATGCACTTGGCACACTTTAATCACACGAAATAAAGTAAAGGCATGCACTATATTTGATAACAGGATATGTAAATTCAAATTATGCTGTAGAACTATTAAAAAGACGGGTCTATTAAATAAAAAGAATAGCATGCAGGAAGTTACTTGTATGATATCGGAAAAAATATACAGTATTAATTTTAATTCTCCCCTACACGATTGCTGTCATATCCACTATGGTCTCTAAAGGTTTGAGAAAGAAAAGGCATTTTAAATCTATCCGTTCTACAATAAATCTCCCTGATTTTACGTAACTGGAGGGCTGTAATATGCAGTAAATATAACCTGTATTTTAGCCTACGGTCAACTGGTGGCTTCCATCTTAATTCTACCAATAGTGTCGTGACACTACTTCGTTGTTTATAACAACTTTTCACAAACCATCCTGCTCGCTTGGTGTGTTGGAACAACAAGTTGGGCAATAGCATTTAACTTGGAGGTCGGTAGTCGATGATCGAAATTGGGAGATATTGACAATGTCGTCACAAAAGGCGTATGGTTAAGCGAATCCTGCTTGAAATTTCTTCGCCATTTTTATCTAAACATTATACCTTTCTGGGAATATATTAAAGAGCCTCGCAAGGGTGAGAAAACACGTATTCAGAGTTTTCAACTCGTGAGGGCTTGGATGCTTTGCCGAGTCTGTTGAAGTTCGTCTCATGCACCCAGGATTGTAAATATATAGTTTAACTCCTAGTAAACTGAGTAACTGGTTTCAGCTCAAATATTAATGCGTTTGCTACACTCTTCAAGTCATCTTAACAGTTTTTGCAACTGTGGCGGAATTAAATGGCTGATGTAAGTAGGTATTCGTAATAGCGTCTTTGTGAAATTTGGAGCTCAAAAATTCCAGCAATTGTACCGGATTATTTACTTTAAATTTCATGTTTTTGAGCTCATATTTACAATAATAAAACCGATTCGCTAAAATGCATATTTAGCGCAAGTGGGCCCACAGTATTAAGAATAACTAAAAACCAAATTGTATTCAATTATCTTTAATTTTTGGATGAATATTTTTCTGCACATTAAGATGGATCACTGTACTGTATTGACCTGTCCGAAAAGGTTTTCGGAGCGATTTTGGAAATTAATTGATCCATGATTACTAATTTAAGCGAACAAGTATAACGAGAGTTATGACCATGTCTATTGTCGAAATGGTAAAAGTTTAGAAAACGGAAATCCAACAATGATACTGCTAACCTACGTGCGTCAATTTTTTAATTAAATGAATGTGTATAAAAGCTTGCTTATATTGTTACGATCGTTCTGAAACTAATTGAGCATTTAAGGGCGAAAAATAGTAAGTCAAAAGTGCATACATACAGAATAGATCCCTGTAATCTACTAATTGATAAACTAATTTGTTGATGTCGTGTTCAATTATTAAGTTAATAAAATTGACTGCTCTAGCACTGGTCGATGTAGTAATACGAATTTTTGAAATGGAAGAAGTAAATAAATATATTTGGACGGTTTTCATGATGGCATTGCTTGCAGCTTTACCCTGAGATTGATCAATACTAGTGGCATACGCCATTGTCATTAGGAACTGCTTTCCACCTTTTTAAAGTAATTCTAATTAGCAATTACGGAACTACTAATGCATAAATTGTCGGGCCTGAGATAGTTCCAAACTTGACTGATATATTTAAGAACATAACGCGCGGAATCAATATTTCTCATCTATACTAGTTTAGGTTAATGAAGAATAGCTTGTACTTATCTAAGTTTTCCATTTTATTGTGATTCTAAGGAAGGGTATAATGCGGCTATCAAAATTAAGTGTCTCAACTAGAAGCACTATTTTGAGATTTATTAAAAATTAAATAATTTTTGAAGACATACAATCAATGGTATAATTGTATATTAAATTTTGGAAATTCTTGAAACCATGTAGGAAATCTTGTATCTTTTATATATGCTCCTATCCTAATCTTATTTTTTAATATGCGTTAATCTGGCCTAAAGTAAAACCTAAAAGGTTTTTCATCACTGAAAACTCAATTTAATAAATATCACATTACCCTCAGAATGGAATGCAACCTTGGTGAGGTGGACGGGTTTGCATGTTTTCATGACCTAACCTCTAATTCAGATAGCATTCTGCATGTACCATAAGTAATATGATCTACAGGGTTCGTCCGGAAAATAAGTGTAATGAGCTCAGGAAAAAAAATTCATTGCACTTTTACATATCTTAAGCTAATATTCCTCAAAATAGGACCCTTGTGAGTCAATACACTTGTTCCAGCGGCGTTCCCATTCCTGGAACGCTCCCGCGAAGGCATCATCGGGAACCTCTCGAAGACACGTCGTCACGGCCTCTTTGACGGCGTCCAAAGTCCTGTATCGCGTTCCTTTCAAACTCCTCTTTATCTTCGGGAACAGAAAGAAGTCCGGTGGTGCCAAGTCCGGGCTGTAGGACGGGTGCGGCAGCGTTGCCACGCCGTGCTTGTCCGACACGACAAGCGCGGTGTGAGACGGCGCATTGTCGTGAAGCAGCCGCCAGATGTTTTTGATCGCTGGCCGGACGCGGGCGACTCGTTTTCGAAGCCTGTCGAGCACTTGGACGTAAAATGTAGCATTTACAGTTTGCCGTTCAGGTACAAATTTGTAGTGGACGACTCCCCTTTTGTCAAAAAAGGCAATGAGCTTATTACACTTATTTTCCGGACGAACCCTGTATATAATTTCAATTATTTTAAAAATTTACAGGGTTTGACAGAATGTACTCCCTAATTTGACGGGTGAATTAAAAAAAACAACCAAGATAATTAAATAAGTTTCTATTTCTAAAAAAACTACATTCAATGTCATTTTTTTTCATGGGGGTTTGAATACGAGTTAATATACTCGTATTATTTCATCCACGTGACAACCTTGGTACGTGATGCACATGTTGGGTCGTTCAAAAAAGTTTTCGAAAACTCTTATCTTGCGTTATTCCAACGATGACATTTGTAATTGTCACCTAAAGATCTTCCATGGTCCTTGATCGAACTTTTTAAACCTTAATTTTGAGATATCCCTAAAGAAAAATGTTACGTATCCTCAAATCCGGGGAGCAAGGAGGTCTTGGAACGTACCCTCTTTAGAAGATCAGGCGGCTGGGAAATTGTTATTGAAGGGTTTTTGCGTGAACGACGGGCGGTATGAGCCGTGGGTCCATCCTGTTGAAACCAAAAGGCGTTTCGTGTCGTATTCGTCATCCTACTTTTTTAATTTGGGGAGGAAAAAGTTTTCCAGCATCTCACAATAGCGTACAGAGTTTACAGTAACAGAGGAACCTATAGATTAAAAAAATTAAGGCCTAATAATGTCTATGGAGGGCATAGAGCACCAAACTGTCACTTTCGGGCAATGAAGAGGTATTTGTTGAAGTTCTCAAGGGTTTTCAGTCCTCAAGTACCGAAAAGTTTACTTATTTACTGAGCTGGAGAGGTAAAAATGTGCTAAATTGCTAGAACACAGCGCCCTCTGCGTCGCCATCACACTATCATTGTTTTCTACGAAAAAGTTGCGATGCTCATCAGACCACTGTATGGTAATTACTACGAGGGCAGGCTGAAAAGTAATGCACACATGCTTGTAGCCCACATGCAAAAATAAATAGCAAGATTGGATCGGGTAAAAGTACATTAAAGTACATTTATTAAGATTCAAAATCATATTTTTATTTTTCAACATTGTCGCAGTAAAAGCATATTTCTCCCAACGTCTAATAAGTTTTTTCATTCCGCCACTGAAAAATTCTTCCGACTTCTCTCGAATACAGGACTTTACGGCTGCCTTCATCTCATCGTCTGAGGTTTAACGATTACCTTTTAAATGCTTCTTGAGTTACGGCAAGGCGCAAGGTCGGCGGAATAAGGAGGGTGTGGAATCGGTTCAAATTTCAGGTTTCGCAGAGGCTCTCCAATTGCGCGCGAGGTGTGTGGACGAGCGTAGTCATCTTGCAAAATTATTGGCTCCAGGCTGCCTTTAACACGACAAACTCCACTAGTATGGTTTGTGATACGCTTTTGAGTGATTTTTCCGGTCAATTTGAATCAAATCTCGGACGAGTTTGCGATTTTTATCGCCTTTGGCAGTGATCGGACGTCCGCTGCGTGTTTCATCAACAGTTATGGCTTTTCCAGGGTCGCCACCAATTTTACTACCCATCGATTTACAGTAGGCCTATCAACAGCATAACCACCATTAATACCCTTTAAACGATGATGAATCTAAGTACGAGTCACTTTTTAAGTCTCACTGTTTAACTCGATAAACAAAAAAAATTGAATTCGATAAAAATTCGCGTTGGAAATAAACTCGCGTCGACGTAGCACTTGAACACGACCTTCCGCTTCTCATAATACACTGGATGAATGTAACGACCTCAAACCTGCGCATGCGTGTTGAGGGGGAATGTTACTTCCACATTCTGCCAGGTATGCTTCTAAAGGTAATTTTTTTGTGGTTTACGAGTACGTGTGCATTAAATTTTAAGCTTACCCTCGTATGAATGGAGTTTTGTATCTAAGTAATGCCAATACTGCCATTACTTTAACTTATTTAAGCCCTCTTCAGTGAAATTTTAAACTAGAGTGTCCATTCTGTTCCACCTTGTCTATTGCAATTTAAAGCAAAGAAAGACTCAGTAATTAATCTTGCATGCCTGTTGTGTAAGCGATTCCTGCCACACCCGGTAGTACCAAATAGATACATGTAGATAGATGGTGTTTGATGGACATAATGAACACTGAATGTAAAAAAATGAACCGAAGAACTTTAACGGTCACACAAAAAAATACCGATAGTTTGATTTTGCATTTTTGAAGAATTAATCCGAGTCTATATATGCATATATTTTATTCAAATTTCACTAGATTTCAAAAAAATTCATAGAATTTAGAATTTTAATAGAAAGAGATTCCATTTCCAAATAATAGTCAGCGTGGTGAGGAAGAAAAATAGTTTTATTTCAAATACAGGATAGGTAGTTCTGAAAATTAATAGTAGACGGAGAAATATTTAAAAAAACTGTCTAGACGAGTGTTATTTAGGCTTAAGAAACTTTTAAGAACGCATACTACCAATGCTTTAGGGAGAGAATTAAAACAAAGGAGCGTGGAGTATTATCAATTTGTTTTGCACGACAAATTCAAGGAAACTCTGGGAGGTCCGCGACAGTAACTGTTATCGGAGACATCCGCTGCCAGCGCCAGCTGCTTGTGTCCTTCGAGGTTTTTAAGAAGGCGTTCGACCGAGTGGAGCTCACAAAATACATGATTCGTAATAGAGATAAAAAATAAATATTGCGTAATATAGGTAAAGGGACTCGGACAGGCGTCTTATTTGAAATGCATACATTAATCCGACGATACAAGTACTATTTGCAGAGAGAGAATGAGAACGGGGAGTGACAGTTAGGCAAGGGAATGAGACATCGTTGCCAATAGTCGCTGTTACTCTTCAGGATTTGTTAGGAATTTTTTTTTCCTCTTTTCCTCTCGAGGTTCTTCCTTTCTTCGCCCCTCTTTCTTTTCTCCGTGAGCTATTCTTCCCTATTAAAAATCTAGATTTAGTCTTTTCTTATTCTCCTTGATTCCTTCCGCCATTTTTGCATTCTATTTGCAATATACATTTATTGCGCGGTCATTTCGTTTTCCTACTAATGAAAGTGCCTCAAATCTTTCAATTTTAAAGTTTCCCTCCCGTGGTGAAATTTTTTTGCAGTATTAATATTTTCAATACATATGCTAAATTGATTTTCCTTTTTTTGATGACCTTTCGAAAAAAATGTCTAATATTTCCGGTCGTACTGTAACCTTTCCACGAGTTAAATAAAAAACGTATTTCGTAAAAATTCTATTTCATTCTGAAAATAGACCTCGGGTGTTTTGAACAACTTGCATCTTCAACAGAGTACATATAGTTTCAATATTTTTAGTAATTTCATAAAGAGAACCTACCCATAAATATATATGTTGTCCTGCATTGCCATTAAGAATACGCAGTCGGAAATTCATAAGATATCCCGAATACCTTTCATGAATCTTATGTTGGAGAAAAGGCCTACTTCTACTCTCTCTCCAGAAACTTTTCATGAGCCTGATAAAATTGGATTACCGCACAACCTGTCACACCTATCCTGGAGGCGCCATGAAAAGGAAATGAAAATGGATGAGAGGCGATATCGTATGGGAAGATGGTATTAGTCACAAATGTACATTTTCGTCATTGCTGAAACCTCTAAACTTGTGCTGAAATCCTTAAATTTTTACTTATGTGTAAAAAAAATATAAATCCTACAGTAAAATTGTGTATAAAAATTTTTCCTAAAAAATCTGCCGAATCCCTACTATCTTGAAATTGAATCCAGAACAAGAAAAATCTTTCCTATTCCTTAATTGTTATTGATTATTCCGGTATCACTTTGTCTCGTTTAAGACTTTTTTTTACCGTGCTGAACAAATTCCATCTTATGAGACCTAAGGTTCTCGTATCTCAAATACTTTTTCTCTTCAGATTTTTCCAAATACGAATACTGCATCCCCTATTTAAATGTACTATAAATAAAAACTTTCTTGCTCTCGATGTTGTGGCTGGTTGCCATAACGTCGAAATAAATATTTCAACTTTTGCTTTCCTCCTATATACTTTCTACCTGTCTGACTGTAGTCATTTCAACGTAATTATGCGTCAATAGTTTTAGTCCTCTTAAAATTATAATATAAAAGGAGGGAAAATTTAAATTTATCGCACTGTATTTATTAATGAATGTTTGTGTTCTGAAAAAGAAAATGCTACGATATTATGCAACAAATGCTGAAAATGTGACATAATTTGAATCGTATAGAAAAGACGAAAGCATTAATTTTTTTACGGAATAGTTCAATGATCTCTGTTCATATAATATATCCGAGTTGAAACAAATATAAAGGCAAATATTTTTTTATTCGAAAAGCAGATTGAAAGATATGCTGGAAGGGAGCCATTATTGCGATGTGAACAAAAAAAGATCAATAAATAAATAAATATATACATATATATATATGTATGTATGTATGTAAACATCCCCCACCACCTGTTCTCCCCTTCCCTCGTCCCCTTCTCTCTCTGTGCCACTTACCTCTGGATAGTCAGTCCTAACTAATCTTCCGAAGAAGACAGAGTTCAAGTCCGTCGAAATTATCAAGATATAACGTGTGAGGGTTCCTTTTATGTGTTCTCATGTTGTTTGTTGCTGTGAGTTTTTAAAATATATAAATAGCTATATTAAATCTAATAATAAATATGTATACATGTATATATATACATATATACGTACACACACATAGGGATTCTGGAATTGCTAGGGTTAAACATTGGTCGAATGACAGGTTGTTTGACATTGCGGCTGAAGGGATAGAGAGAGAAGAGAGTGAGGCAGAATTACAGGAGTAGCGGTGATTATTCATTCGAATGGAAAGAGGGGTAATACATTTGCCTATGTAAAATGAAGTGTATTGTTTGCATGACAAAAAGTAGAAAATATTTTTAGAGAGGCAGCGTGGGAACGGGGTGAAGGGACAATGGGGGGATGTGGGGAGAGGGGAGCAGATCTGATCAGCAGACATGTTTTGCATCCGGGGCGGTTGCAAGTTGGGGAAATATGAGAAAATTTGTCAGGGCGTGGCGCCAAAGGGTTGGTGGATCTCAAAAGGTTTCTGAGATTGGATGACCTTTCAGTCTGACCTGAAGAAGGCCTCGAAGTGGGCCGAAAGCCCAAACAATCTACAATGTGAGTGTTCTTTTACGTGTAATCTATTTTATTCTGTGTTCTAATGTGTCGTCCAAACGTTATATATAAATTATATATTATATATTATAAAATATATATATAATATATTATATATAATATATTATATATATATATATATATATATATATATATATATATATATATATGGCGGCATTTTATGTAGATGTGGAGTTATTTCAGCCTTGATTTTCATATTCTTATTCCACTTAGTCTCATTCATGTTCTCACAGTCCCCTTTTCCCCTGCTCTACAAACCATCCCTCGGAGAAATCTTCATCATACCCCCTGACCACTGACCCTCGCGACTAGCTTCGCTCCTCCCCTGCCCTTACCAATATTTAAGATTACCCTGAACATGTTTCTCGGATCTTATCCCGACTTCCCCCTCACACCAAGCTGCTGCTAATCTGGAGATTACTAGACTCATAATACCCGCTCCAAAAAGCTTTCGTTTCCCTTCCTTCAACGCGTTAACACCCTCTTCTCGTGTTCGTGCTCCAACCCCAACTTCTAGATCCTTTTCGTCACCTATAATCTGCTCTACTATTTTTAGTCCTAACCTTATCATCAGGATTTCAGCACTCCCCTATTTCTTCTACTCTTCTGATTTAACAGAGGCCTCTTCTCATACGTTGTATGTACACATCATTGAAGTATAATATACATGTGTACATAATTTAGCGGGTACCTGTCTGCGTGGGTGATTGTATATGATTGATATCAGCGGGGATAATACAAAGGGGAGTACTTTTTGGAAGCCCATTAGTACCTGTTAATTAGAAAATATCAATCGGTTTTACAAGACAAGTTTATGTTTTAAAACATTTTTATTATTTTTAAATTTAATTTATTTTTATTTCAATTGATTCAGAAACAAATCATATGAGATTATTGACAAAAAAAATTACATTTTACGTTGAAATAGGAATGTACAAACCATATCTTAGAAAATCGTGTCACAAGATGTCCAAATTAAAAAGGACAAAACGAGAAGAATTCCGCTGGGCAAATAAGCTTTCACGCAAATAAGGAACTAGATAACCAGACGCCGTGTAACTCGGATTATTTTCTGTTCTCAAACTTGAAAAATGGCTCGGTGGCCAAAGATTTTCCAACCGTGAAGAAGTGAAGTCGGCAGTTAATGGCTATTTTGAGGAAGAAGAGAGTTCTTATTATAAAAAGGGTATAGAACTTATTGAACATCGATAAGAAATGTGTATAGAGCTGAAAGGAGATTATTTTGAAAATTAAATATAGTTTTTCCAAAATTTTCGTGTTCACTTGGCTGGTTCCGGTACTTCTGGGATTACCCTAGTGTGTATGAATATATATATATATATATATATATATATATATATATATATATATATATATATATATATATAATGTGTGTGTGTATTGATGTATGTCAACGCACACGTTTGCATATCCATGTGTATGCATACATTTATGTATATTCCCTTCCTGTCGCTCCCACTGCCTTTTACTTCCATCCCGATCATTCTGGGCCACGCAGAGAGGAGGCCATTTCGATTCATATCCTTTTGCAGCCAGGGGCGTGTATCCGACTTCCAAAAACCCCCCACACACACACTGACACACACAAACGACAGGACTTCCAAACCTCCCTCTCACCCATCCTTCCCCTTTCTACGTATACTTCTGCATCCCTCCACTCTCCCTCCTATCAGCCCTCCTCTGGCCCGCCGCTTCCTCTTCGCCCTCCCTATTTTGCCGACATCATCCTATTTCTCCACCCCCATTTCGCGTCTCTCCTTTCCCTCCACTTGCACCTTTACCGCTATCTCCCGAATTACAGGTTTCGGGATAGGGGTTGGGTGTGGTGGGTGTGACTTCTGAACCCAGAGGGTGATTGCGTCACGGAGCCGGGAGCATGAATAGGGTTCACATTCTTTCATTTCCTACCCCTTCGCCATCCACCCGTCTCTCCGACCCAAACAAAATCCACCTCGGTCACACCCCCTTCCTCCCTCCAACCCTTCTTTTCAATATACCCTCCCCTCACCATCAGACCTCACGCATTCATAGAAGTCGAAAAATGCACAGTTTTATTGGAAAATTCATCATTTATAAGCTTTTTTGCGTTTTAGTTCGTTATATATTTAGTTAAATTCATTTCTTCGTCAAGATGATGAAACTTTTTATTACGACAAGTTCCTACTCAAAGGCACTAAGATTTCGCTACAATTACCTTCCTAGGAAATAATTAATTCCCTAGGTACCTCTTAAATGTGTGCTGGCCATATAAATTTATCATCAGCATTCTCAATATTAGAAAGATTTTTCATTACCACTTCCCTACTGGGTTTTAATCAATGCCAGCACGCTCTGTTAGTTTTGTTTTGCATATATGACAGGCGGTCGTTTGAGTTAACACATGGGAATAATAAATGCCTACAATGTTGGAAAATTATTACACATCGAATTTAATTTTTGTGATTAAATTTTATGCTGGTCATGCAAACTGGAGCATCACTTATTAATTATTAAAATCATAGATATGCAGTTGAGTTCAAAATTTGACAGGGAAAACAATGCCCGATTCATCCCCACTTCATCCTATGCCATGAATAAAAGTATTGTTCAGCTGAACTCATTATAAGTTTATCCAATTCGTTCCAGTTTATAGAACACTTTCAATTTGAATTAATGCGACATGTAAATTCGAAACACTACACGCTTTTTTATCGAAGCTTCAACCAATATATCTTTGGTCATTGACCAGACTCTCTCCTACTACCTTTCGATTCCTATCGCGTTTTCCTTTCCTGTACCCCTTCTGTTCAGCTCTTTTTCTGTTTAGTGCCCTACGTAATTTTCTCCCCTATCCATTCCAAATAGCAAATTTCTCCCTCCTATTCATTCAGCGTCCCTTCTTCGTTTCCATTGCGTCCCTCTCACCTGGAAGTCTTTAACAAAGGTCGCGGAAGAGAGTGGGACGGTGCAGCTGCTTTCACATCTTCCAGTAAAAAGTTTGGTTCCTAATTGCGATAGGGAAGAGATGTTACAATTCAAAAGGTAACAGGGCAATGGAAGAGTACATTTTCTTCGATTGAAGAAAATATATAAAACCTTCTTTTTAACCGAGGAAACGTGATACCGTCTCCTTGAGAGAAATATCATCATTACTATACGATGACTTGCTCTACTCCAAGAGCAACAGTGTGTGAAAGGTGAAAGGTCTCCTTCTTCGTCTTGGATACTAATTTAATATATATTCCATTGCGCGAAATAATCAAATCTTCTATTTTCTAATGCTTAGAAAATGTTGTGCGAGAAATTCTGGTGACATATTTTTGAGTTGGCTAGTGTGTTTTCAATTAACTAACCTATTTTGTTGGTATTTATTTGGTTTGGTACAACATTTAGATGGAAATAGCATAATGAAATATTTTCCAAGATTTCTTTCAACTAATAGTTCATATTGTGGTTCGTAAAGTCCGTGTGTTAGTCCATCCCTATTGAGTACGTTATTACTTTTTATATTACTCCGGATCCCAACCTTCGAGTTCCCTTCTAATTTTGAAAATATTTGACTCAACACCAGGATTATTAAAATGGCGTGCATGTTGTTCATAATGACGAGAGTTCCAAAGAGACAAATTAAATTTAGGAGAACTCCAAGAGATTGCTGACGAAAGAAGATTTCCCAGCACTTGAGATCCCCGTACAAGAAAAATGTTGAGAGAGAGAGAGTCACAACTATGAACTCACAGATGGACATGGATACAAAATAATTGCTTTGTATGCGTAAGGGTTTTGTCGGATGACGTCATAATAATATGTTAGAAGATCATTTTACTTTCTGGCTTAATTGCAATAATTTGCAAGCCTTTTACCTTTAAAGAAGTGATATAATTTTTAAATTGATAAGAAGATTTTATTGCAAATTTTATTATAGGAACCGATAAAGTCTAGAGATACTTCACCTGCTCTCATTACATTCTCTACAAACCTATTTTTCTTTTACTTTTGTCATAGTACGGTGAAAAATATCGTATCTGTACCCTAAATTTAGGCATAATTAGCCTGCATGACAAAAAATGAGCTATCAAGACAGGTTTCGATACCAATTTAAATCCTCTCAAATAGAAATCATTCTAGTAACACGCATTTAAACAAGGACAAGTGCAGAGTTGAATTCGAGTGTGCATTAATTATTTAAACGATTGATTGAAAGCGCTAATGTCTCCATTACTTAGTTGTGACAGGATAATGGATTAGACCACTCCACAGGGTAATAACAAAGATAGAAACAAAAGAAATTCTATTCACCTGCGGCGTCCAAAGTTAGTCCACCCTGATGGATAAGCTCGACAGGGAGTGGAGTTATTGTGCTTTTCCTTAAGGATATCTTAGGGCGTTGAAAGGTCAAGGGTACGCCTCAAGCACCCATCCGTCTCTTGACCTGAATCCTGGACTTGAGTGTTTCATTGCTTGGTGAGACCGAGCTCTTATTCGTATTAATTTACACTTATGCTGCTTAGTAAAGGTGACTATGTAGACTGCCATCACTACTACTCAAGCATCTGTCTCAAGCAATTCATATTATTTAGCTTTTATTTCATCGACATCAGTAAAGTCTTCATCTCGCTTTCTTGATATATTTGGAGCTATTGGGTCTCTCCTTCTATTCCGTTTAATCTCGACCAATCTCTCCTGCACTTTTAGGCTAACTCAACGGTAATATTACTTATTCTGTTCTCTATTACTTCATAAAAGTGTAATTTTAACAGATAACTGGATGCACACTTATATAATATAATATGCATCAAAGATATCCCAAAAATATTTAGAGGTTTTATTCTAATCGTCTTGATTATGTGTGATATACTTTAACGTACCTTTACGGCTTTCTTCTCGAAATTAATCTGCGTGAATAATGGATGCTTTGTGAGGTAGTTACCAGGATTATATGTGGTGGAATAACCTGATCACATTTCAGTAGCTTCTTGAAATCTAGGCTAGTAGGTAAAATTATAATAACATTTGGATTCAACTAAATATTTTAGAAAAAAATCATCAAAATTGAACACAAACTCATGTGTTCATTGGCATCGCACAGATTCATTAATCCTAATTAAACACTTCAGAACCGCTTCCAATTTATTCACCATTTTTATTTCACCTGAACCTAAATTGTCAACCCAGAACTGATAAATCAATTTTACCTGGGAAAAATATCAAGCCAAAAATTTGGCATTTCTGAAAGATATCAAACCAGTAGTTTAAATGAAAAGTTATGCTAATTGAACTTTAGATACTGAAGGTTCTGCAATTTTTTTATATTGCGTAAGGCTCTTGGGGAATGTTAATAAGAGAAACGCAACTGTTTACCTATTAATGATTGCACCTATGATTGTGTAAAATAGGAAGAGTAAGGCATCAAAGTTTTTATCGTGAGGTCTGATTAGTGTGGGTTCCAGGAAAGTATTATCAAAGATTTTTAGTACCCATCTCTATTCATTGACAAACAAAACAAATAGACTCATAGTCAGTCACTGATTTAAAATAAATACAAGATATACTGATTTGGATAGCTTCATTTATTATCACAGTAATGATGGCCCCGGCGTATGATTAGTATGACATTGCCAAGATCAGCGACGGCATTTCACTAAAAAAATTGTTAGATATTCGTCTGTGTAAAACCACCATTTTTTCCAATCACTCTATTCTGCCGAGGCTAAATGTACACGAACGGGGATGTTTAGGAATAAAAGATATAAGATTTAAATAGAAAAGATGTGACATTTTTCCATTGGTTTTTGGGAAAAAAGGTTGACGGAGAATAGGAGTTCACTTGTGACATCCATTTTAAACTGCCAGGGCTTTTGGGATACGATATTTTGAAATCACTGAATGTAAAAAACAATTAATCGAAATATTTTTGCTGCAGCATGCAGTGGGTTTGGCAATACTCGTAGAGTAACTCATCATCCTTCAAAATATTTTGCGGGAATATTTTAGAATTTATAATATAAAAAATATTTTAGAATTTATTGAAACAAGCCTTTTACTTTGTTTAATTGTAACGTAGCGCATGGCTTTTTCTCATTGATAGCTGGGCACAGAAAAAGAATATTAAAGTTATTCAGACACAAGCAAAATGGATCACTCAGAATTCATTTGATTGGGCTGCATTCAAATTTGAGCGAGTCTATTTGTTAGCTGAAACTCTCTATTGCTGCCAAATCTACATATGCAAATACGACCTAATAGATTTTCGTCTGAAATCCTAATTTCCTTGTCCTGCGTAGTTTTGTCTTTGGTTTTTCCCGTTGTGAATGCCATTATATTATTTTATTAACTGATTAATTGATCATTAGGGTGAGATTTCTACTTTACCTCTTTAATTTTCTAAGTACACTGTACTGCATTCACCAACCGTACACCTACATTTTCTTCTCTCCGGTATACTTCCTTGCTTTGCACTAGTATGTCTGTTTCACCACTAGAATCTGCCTCCATCAACAAATTACGTGAGTTTTTATATTTCTCATAAACCTTTCTATACTCTATATATGATGTGTATGTGGGTGGTCTGAAAAGTTCCCGACCTACAAAATTTCAGAAAAAATGTGTTGTATCTTTGTTAGGTCGTAAACTTTTCAGACCACCCTTGTCTGTTTATTTTCAAAAATATATTTTTGAATTTTTTTTTGCGCACACATAGTCTAATAAGGCAAAGGCTTCGTCATGTGAGGATTACAGAACAATAAGTTTGATATCCCACGCAGCTAAAGTTATTCTCAGGATCATCAACAAAAGGATAGAGAGTAAGGCAAATGATTACTTAGGGGATGATCAGTTTGGGTTCAAGAAAGGAAGAGGTACGCGTGATGCCATTGCAGTAATGAGATCACTAGTCGAGAGAAGTATAGAATACAATCAGGACGTTTTTGCCTGTTTTGTAGATTTCGAAAAAGCGTTTGATAGAGTGAATTGGGAAAAATTAATGCGTGTATTGCAGAAAATAGGAATGGATTGGAGGGACAGGAGACTGATCCGCAACCTGTACATGTCTCAGACTGCTCAGGTGCGAGTGGGGAACGGAGAGTCCGGATGGGCAGTGTTAGGAAGAGGTGTAAGGCAGGGTTGCCCATTGTCACCGGTACTGTTCAACGTATATGTAGAGGAAATGATTAAAGAGGCATGGGAAGAACTGGAGGTAGGAATGAAAGTAGGAGGGGAATTCGTAAAATCGGTTAGGTTTGCTGATGACCAAGCATTAGTTGCTCAGTCAGCCAAGGGGTTGCAAGCATTGTTGAGTGAATTGGAGGTTCAGTGCGATAAATATGGGATGAGAATCAATATTAATAAAACAAAGGTTATGCGATTTTCTAGAAAGAAAAAGGCTAAGCTAAATATTAAAATAGGTGGGGAAAGAATAGAGCAGGTAGAGCAGTTTACATATCTCGGAAGTGTTTTGGACCAACACGGTCAAAGTGGTAGGGACGTAAGGAGAAGAATTGCGCTAGGCAAGGAGGCTTTCTCAAAGAGGAGGGAGTTGATGACGGGGACGTTGAGTAGGGATGTTAAGACAAGACTCGTAAAAACTCTGATATGGAGCGTAGCTATGTTCGGCGCGGAAACGTGGTCGCTGAAGCAGGAGGATAGACGTAGATTGGAGGCTTTTGAAATGTGGGTATCGAGAAGAATGGAGAAGGTGAAATGGACCGAAAGGAAAACAAATGAGGAAGTACTAGAAATGGTGGGGGAGGAGAGGGGTTTGTTGAGAGAAATCCTATGTAGGCAGGAAAAATGGATGAAAGGCGTATTGAGCGGTAGTGGAATGTTGAAGAGGGTAATCGAGGGGAGAATGTTGGGCAAGCGTGGTAAGGGTAGGAACAGGATAGGGATGTTGGACGGGATGAAGGGAGGAAAGAAGTACACCGAGATGAAGAGGGACCTGATATAGATTAGTTTGCTAGGTGGGGAGTTACAAAATGTTTATTTGATAGTTGTGTCCATCCAAAAAACCTACCTTAACCGGTAGATTACCTAGTAATAATAGTCTAATGAATACTTTTTGGAGCAGGATCAGTCACCAAGCGATTGAATGATTGGACAACTACCACCAACAGAAATAGTCCTGTTAATAATGTGGTAATAATGAGTGAATGTTTATTGGAGTGTGATACCTGTAGAGTGTGTTTTAAATGTATTTATATAATGTTTATATATATTTACACACACACACGCGCGCATTTACTGTCTCTTGAGGTTTCTTCAAACTCGTTACACATACACGCATATATACACTTATGTGAAAGTCTCAAGGATATGTAGATAATCTATATCAAGATAGCACTGGATAACAGAAACAAAAACATAGAAACACGTTTCCGAATTTCCGGTCAACGAAAGCGGTGATCAAACCACCTTTCTCAAGGTCGAGAAGGAAGGAACTTAACCAGATCACCTTTATGTATATATAAACTACCTTATGTATATATAACCAGATCACCTAAAAATACGAGGCTTGTTCCTAAAGCAATGGCCGTTTGGTCACAAGAAAAAGTATGCTCATTTGAAACACATTTTATTGGCACTTTTAGTTAGCTACAAACCTATTTCACTTCTTTACATAATTGCCGTTCATTTCTAAGGATGTTTCGTACCGCTGCACCTGATTCTTTAACCCCTCTTCGTAGAAGCTCATCGCCTGAGAGTTGAACCAATTGACAACACCGTTCTTGAGTTCTCCATCGGTTTCGAAAGATTGTCCACTGAGCCGCTGTTTCTAGTGCAAGAAGAGAAAATAGTCGCTAGGTGCAAGGTCAGGACTGTGCGGTGAATGATCAAAGGGTTCCCAACGATAAAATTGAATTTTCTTATTGGTTTTGGCAGCATTGTGAGGATGCGCGTTATCGTGGAGGAGAAATACGGCAGATGAAGGTTTATGTGTCGTTTGTTTTGGATCGCACGCCTCAGCTTGTTGAAGGTTTTGCAGTGCACATCACCCATAATTTTTTTCCCTCGCTCCATAAAATCCACTAAAAGAACACCGTTTAAGTCCCAAAAAATGGTCTCATCGGTCAGAATACTGGGCCTACCACTTTGCTCTTCGTTATGGACATTTCTTCTTCCACTTTTAAAATCACGGCACCATTACCTAACCTTTCCTTCACTCATAATTGTAGATTCATAAAGTAGGCACAACTCCCGATGAATTTCAGTAGCCGACAATCCATTTGCATACAAGAATCGTATGAGAGAACGCACTTCACAGTTGGCGGGTCAACGATTCTCGCGGTCATTATTGTTTGCATGCACGGAAAAGCAAACTACTTCTGAAACAAAAAAATGCTGCTATAGCTTCTCAATGAATCAGTAGTTGGCGCTACAGGAGTAGAGCTGTGTTCTGAAGCGCCAATATTTTCAATAAATAAGCAAACGGCCCTTACTTTATGAGTGTACCTCGTATATACCAACTTGAATAGGAACAAACAATATTATTTTCGCACTTCTCAGTACTCAAAACTATCGCTTCTTCTGAGGAAGAAGGAGCTAAATTCAGTCGAAATTATTAAGAAATAATGTAATTATAAGAAATAAAGGAAAATGGATAGGAACATATATAAAGGACGACCACAGGAACAGTGAAAAAGGGAATTTTTTTCCCAAACTTTCTGAAAAAACCAGAGAAAGGTTAGGGGAAATGGAGCCACTCCTCATGTCTCTACACGTATGTATGATTTTCATAAATTTCTATATGAGCAATAGATTATAAAAGTTATTAGATTAGATTAGATCATAATAATAGTAGAGCATTCTCATCAAAACAACTTTCCGTTTGAGGACTAAAGAAACGGTTCATATCATTTTCTATAAATTTTAAAAGCGTGTTACTTTTGGGTATAACCTTTATTTAACTTGATAAAGATATTCCTTTGACTTGCAAACTTCAGTGTACTAATTTTCGTGGTAATGAGGGTCATGTTGTAGGAATCTCTTTCCTGTCGCCGGAGACTTTAGGACACTCTGCCCAGATACTCAGATACCCAGATATATTTGCACTCGAGTTTGGTACACAGGTCCAAAACATTCTCGAATGCTCCATTTCACGCATAAACCTCATTGATGCGCTGGATCCTGCTCATTTCACGCACAGGAACGTTTTATATGGAAGCTGCCAGGAGGCTTTGGTTAGTAATAATGCGTGTCATCCGGAAACTGGTGTTTTTGACTCGGTGATGTCATTTGGCGGTAGTTCAATAATGATCTCGCGTAAACAACGTTGATTTCTGTGACAAACTCTGTTTACGGCATGTATAAATTGTTGTGTTTATTCCTGAAAGCCAAAGACAACCTTAGAATGGGTAATCCTAGTCGGGGTCATAGTCAGACCTTCAGGCCTGCTTCGTTTACCGAGCATAATTGTTTTAAACAATTTTTCTCGGTATATCAATAATGACATTAAATATTTGAAAATTTTGTAGTGTAGTACAACACTGAAATATATCAAATTAGTAGTGTTGTAGACTTGTCAGCTTTACTTTATTCTATATTTTGTGTCTAATTGGCAGAGTATTGTGTAAGACAACATCCAAAGAGAGTTATTATTTCTTTCTATGCATATGTTAACTCATTTTAAGGTCGAGTAAAGAGTGAAACTCGGTGAATAAAACCTTCGACTAATTAAGGGATCACCGCTTTTTCCGCTCCTGATTTTGATTGATTGGAACCAGTGTCTCCCTTTAGTATTCAGAGAATTATATCTCTATTTAGTGAACATGTGAACCTTTATGGTATTTTTTCTCTTTCAAGTACTCACATTTATTTTGGAAAATTAGCCCTATTTGGAAGACTGATATTATGAACCGCAAGCAAGCACTGACCAACGACATTCCGTTCCTCGGTCACGCGAAGGTAAAGAGGGAGCTAAATTGAGATTCACGATGTAATAACTTAATGCACGCTATTGAATCGTTCTGAATGAATCACTCGATTCAGAGCTCAACATGCATGTGCCTTGCTCGTTAATTTATGGGCTATTTTTAAACTGCAATATGTGGTGGTCTGTTCGATCCCTAGTCACGTTTAAATACAAAAATTTAATCATAACCGAAAATCACGTGCTCAAGTCGGGTTTAATAGTACAAGAGATAATCAAAAGTCATTATTTCTCACACGTTGAATATTTCGATACACTTGATGGATGCCAGAAATCCTAAATCATACATTTTTTTCAAGCTTTTTTGGGAAAAAAATGATTTCTTCATCTTAATTTGCCATTATATGTATATATCTGTCTAGGGTATTATGTACCCCAATAAAATATTCATAATTTGGTAGTCATCATGCTCACGGAATCAAATTATTCAAACTTCTAATATATTTATTGGTATTTCACAGATAGATGGCATGTAGAAAGAGGTTAGTAAAATCATGTCATCAGTGTATCGGATTCTTTACTTTCATAACGGCCTCGGTTGACGTTATGCTACATATAGCAATTTTTCCGAACAGATGGGACATATCTTGTCATACATGTGTATACAGTGTGCCAATCGAGAACATTCATTGCTGAAAAGTGGCAAACGTACGCAGCTCCATGTTGTTTCACGTACTTTGAGGTTGTTGCCCGTAATTATCGATGAAAAATATGACGATTCATCTATAGGAAGTCATGGATTAAGGTTTCTATTGTTTCAGGCTCAACTTTTTGGAAGTTCATGTTCATTAAATGAAGAACACAATGTATACTATATATCCTTTGTTCTTGATATACTATATATCCACTGTTTTTCTCACTGTTCATGAACATTGGATATATGCATTGTGTTCTTCATTTAATGGTCATGGATTAATCGTAAAATGTTCTACATTATAATATTATTCAACTTACGTATGATGATACGTTGAATTAGATTATATAATGATTACTATTGGACGGTTTGTGAAGTCCTGTTCAATATACGAATGCATGCAAGTACAAAAAAAGGCATCAGCGTAATTGCACATTTATTCTCAATTGATAAATGCAGATGATATAGGTTCTTATATTTAGACACATCCACCATCTTCACACCATCCATTTCAAATCCAACGGAAAAGTAAAACAATCCCGATTTAAAGTTATTTTTCTGGAACTTTACTCGATTTTAGTGATTTTATCCATAGGGCCCTGTTCTTTGCCTCTTCTTTTGCCCACCGCATTCATATATTTTTCCTACATTCTCCTCTGCTCCTAAGACTTCTAATATTGCTTTTTTTTTGGACAATTCTCATTTCAATTCACCCATAACATTCACGGTCTACACGTCTTGCTCCATCAAACTCTTAGCTCGTTGCTCACATTTCCGTTTGACGATTGAGCTCAACCATTTTCTCAATATAGTCCACCTGTACTACTAGTGGGAATACTTGCGTGGGTTAGAGTTGAATTGAAATGTAATTTTAAAAAATTGAATCCTACTGCCAAAGTTTCATCAAACGTCTTCACACCGAACAATGAAATTTAAAAATTCGCACAGTCTACCATTGAAGTACTAAATACACTAAATTACAAACCACAAATATTTGGCTACAATATGGCTCTTCCTATACATTGATTAATTTTGAACAGATATTCATGCATGCATATTAATTTCCAATGTTTATCATTTATAATTTAAGATAAAGAATTTTGTTTTTATTTTCAGAAATATAATTGACTTGCATCCTTTTTCGTCCATGTAATAATATCGGCGTTCTCTGTAGATACAAAATAAATGTTACTTTGACAAACTGGGGGAAAATATTTCTAGGCAGATAAATTGAAGATGATAGTCAATGTCTGAAAGTATTATTCTTAGTTTATCAAATCCCTGCATTAACGACAGTAATTGATTTGCTATAATTGATAGGAACCCTTTTGGTTTCGTCCCGCTCGTTTGTATTTATGGCATTCCCTCCTTTTGAAACCTTTTTTATTCGTATCTGATTTAGGGCGTCTGCTTCAGATGCTGTATTGCGTGGGTGGGAATTCGCTTGCTTGAGCTGAGTTGGACCAATCCATTCCAATTTGTTCATTTAAAGAGCTGAACATCCAGACGATTTCTGATTAACAACCGTAATGGCCTTTCTCAAATGACCATCCAGTAATCGGCTGACTTTAGGTTAAATAGCGAGCATCCATAGCAAACGGGGCCCTTCTCCAACTAAACTTACGTTTTTATTAAGCAATACAATAATTTCTCTGTCATTCTTTTAACCGTAACAAATTACAAATATTGCAAACCGATAAGTACTGTTCAAGATGAAATTCGTGTTTGAACGTGTTATTAACATGGCTGCGTGTTATTAACATAAAAAAACTCGTGGAAAATCTTTTTGCACAAGCCTTGATGTACGAATACGTATTTTATTTTGAAATTCGTGCATTTCTCTCAATTAAGTCTATTTTTATACCAGGGAAAAATAATGCGGCATGAACGGAGAAATCATCTGGGATATTATTTTTAATATTCTTACCCTTTATTGAATCAAATCTTCAGGAAACAATTGATCATTGGGTTCTCATATTTAGTAATCTCCTTTATTGTGTTACAAACAGTTTTTTGATTGCCTCCAGAAAAACTCGGTTTTTCTAAAATTTACCTATTTCTTTTACTTATTGTGTGTTCATAATACAATTAAGTTAATTGTAACCAATCGTGTTCTTGAATTATTCAATGGAATATATTATCTTATGTGCTGTCCCAAGCTGAAAGGGCATAGCAATATTATGGAAATGAAAATTTACCCAGTTCTCACACGGTTATTAAAGAAGAATTGACTATAGTTTCCACAATGTTATTTCAAAAGAGCTTTAAACGTTATCAAGTCTGGTATATGCATGCCATACCAGCGCAGATGGGGCAGTCTTGATGGTTAGGGAAATTGGGAGAGGAATTTGGGAGGAGGATGGAGGAGGGGATATGGAGGAGATGAAGGTACGCTCAGGAGGAATTCCGTAAATGACGAGGGTTTACTAATTACAGGAGAATGGGAAAAAGGAAGGTAATCTCCACAGAGTAGTCAAGGTCAATCGTTATGCTCACACAGTGGGGTGTAGGGACATGCTGATGACATGAGATATGTGATCTGAGCCAATGTCTGTTGCATAGTCAAGCGGTACTGTTGAAAATTGCAAACCGTTGAAAGATGTTTAAATTCCGTTCTAACGTCTTAAAATATTTAACTACCGGAGCGGAATTGCTTAAATATAGTAGTTGCCGTTGCACATGCTTCAAGGAACCAGAGTCTTCGTACCTATGAGTTTATAAATTCAAATTTTCCTTCACCGTATTGGCAATTTTTCGTTCAGTTTGCTCCTACCATACAATGCACTTTAAGTCCATATTGATTAACTTTGACCTCTCGGTACGTATTATTCCCAGTCCTTCCTCCTCAAGGTTTATTAACCCACAGGTGATTAGCTTAATTCACTGCCACTGCCTTTCCCTTCTTTCTGAGTCTCATTCCTACTCCAATCTACCTGCACCCTTTTGAATTGTTTCAATTTTGTGAGTTATTAAAGATATAAATTATATTTAAAACGACACTAATTGTATAAATTGTGATATCTATTAAATATAAGTGAAAATTAGAGCATTTTCAAATTGTTATTATAAATACAACAAGATTCACGTGATCATTATTTGCAGTTTCTTTTCAATAAGTTGGCACATGAACATGAAAGCAAAAAGCACGAGAGCTACCTCGACCTATAGCTCTTACCATTTTATGTATACTCCCTGCGAGATGGTAGAAATCATTTTACAAAATCTTTTCAATTCATCCGCTATAAACCTTGTCTTCAGATTGAGTCTAATGAGCTTATCCTGGCCTGTACTGCTGTACTAACTGCAGTATGACTCCATAATATTAGGGCAATCAAGCCCAGCTACGGCGGCACCTCATCTCAGCGGAAAAGATATTGCGGAGATTTAGTCGTGTTCTAAAATATTGTTGAGCAACCTATCTTTAATACCCTGGGCTGCTCTCCTCGGTACTTTATCCTCCTATCCCATTTGCACTCCCGCTATCCATCCCCCGGATTATTCCATTCCAGTGCATCCAACCGCCCCACCGCCGCTCCCATCAGCCACCCAATTTTACTCTCCCCTTCCCGTTCCGACACCTCCTAACTCGTTCACCTCCTCCCGAGATCGTTTCCACCCGATCGCCCCTTAGACTCGGGCGTTGTCCTCGCCCCTACGCATCTCCCTTCCCCCTCATAATCCTTCCGCAAGGTGGTTTAAACGCCTTAGGCGAAAGGAGAGGGGCTTCGTCCGTCGAGGCGCTCGTTGTTCCTCCTCCTAAACTCCTCAAATCGCATTCTTCTTCGCCCCCCTCTCCTCCTCCTACACCGTCATATTCACTCCTGCCTCTCTTACTTTAATAAATCCCCCGGACCCAACTCCTTCTCGTTTATTAGCCAATTTTTCTCCGCAGCAGTTCGTTGATCACGGAAAAAGTCTCCGGAAAGGGAGCGATCGGAGGGGACGTAGCTGTCAGCTGGGGCAAAAAAGGGCAGACAAATGCTGCCCGCGGTACGAGTTGTATTTTTCTCCTCCTGGGCGTCATTGGGCCCTGCGCAGGAATCATCGCTTTATTTCGTTGTCTCTTCTGTTCATGTATTCTTCCGCTCAGTTCCATTACTGTCGCTAAATGCTACCTTTCTTACGTATGTATATTCACGCATAATTCGTACGAATAACACAGAAATACACTGAAAAGGAGTAGAAAGTACGCTGTGCGTGCATAACCTATTATTTCAAGTGCCTGAACTTTGTCGAGAGAAATTTATGATTCCCGTTTCTTTACTTGACCTCTCTTTCTAGAGAAGTTCGATGGAAACATATATGCTGCACTTGATTTAAGGTACAATATCATGCTGATTGAAAGTTTTTATGTCCAAGGCGAAATTTTATATATGAGTTTTTAAAGTTTACAATAAACTGCAAAAAGTAAGGAACTTCGTCTGTGTGCCTTATACAATTGCTTAAAAGTGGCCGATTTTGGATCTTGGGAACTATCTGTTGTACTTTTTCATTTTTGAGCCGTTCCAAAATAATACGCAAGTCTCTCTTTTTCAAATATATGCGAATGTATTTGCGTTTTGTTTCGTTTCAAAGATCCCGCTTATGGTTTTTCCTGGGAAATCGTTTCCATGGTTGAAGCATTTTACAAAATTTTTTTCTTTTTTTCAATCTTCTTTTTCCATCCACTGGTTAATAAAGTTACCGTTTTTATTTCTATCCACTCTCCTTAAATTTAATTTGTGAAATTCCTAATTTTAGTTATGGAATTATTACACTGTCTGCTGTTACTTTCGCTCTTGAAAATGTAGAACTAAGGTAATTAATTGTGCGTGTTATCCTTGAGGCTGATTGCTGTTATGGTTAAAATTATCTTTTCTCTGGCTGTTTTAAACAACTTGACGAAATTATTGCTCAGATAATTGTTTCATTTTATCAGAAAGTTTGAAGCTACCGTCAATATTTCCTCTAACACGGATAGTATCCCTCAATTTCCCGATGAGGAACATTTGTCTTGCCAACAGATCTTCCAGGGACATAACCTCTAGAATTGACGTAATTTTCATTTCAAAAACGAAACCCAAACTACTGACTGTTTAGTTATAAAAGAGAGGATCTCTGATCTAGTCATAAAAGTGAGTTCAATTCTCCTCGCATTCTATTGAAAAAGCTTATTCTCAATAACCTTTCCGGTCCAATCTGCTCTTCCTCGGTATCTGTTTACAATTTTCTCGGTGCATTTACCACAATTATCTGATCTGAAATCAAAGGTAATTCAAATTTTTCGATTTAATTTAACTATAGAAAAATACATATATAATAATCTGTCATTACTGGAGTCCATTTCTCAATATTTTCAGATGCTCTAAACTTTCGATGAAATGTGGGTCGTAAGTAATGTCGACAGGCCTTACCTTTTCATATTATTTTCAGTAATTTGACATAATCTCCGAATATGGTAGTCCGCACCCGAGTTATTTATTTCTGTTTGAAATTTATGGTTTTGCAATCAATCTAATACGAATGCTATGGCATTTGTAAAACTCTTTCAAATCCTAGGAGTCTTTCCTGCGTGAAAAAAATACTTCATCCTCTGCGGTGTAGCACCAATTACTTTCACACAAGGCAAAAAATCCTCTCTCCTCATTTATCCCATACCTCTTAGATCGCGAACCCATCTTTTCCTATCTTCCTCATCCCTTTGCATCAACTAATAGTATATATGCCTACCTTCTTATATTCAAATTGTACTTGATGATGATGCAGGAGTGTTGAAACTATTCTTACCTTAGTAAAATTCAGTGAACTAAGACAAGGTGTTCCTAATTTCATGAGAGCTTATGTGAATTCCCATGCTGGTAATTTGTGTTAGACAGATAGCACTTTCTCACAGATGTAGTTGAATATAAGCTTTTGAATTATTTTGCTGTGTTTCCTGCTGAACCTTATTTTGATGTAAAAATATTGTTTAGTATTTCTTCCTTGTCATCTTAAGTTCGAGAATTACTTGGCCACTTTTTTATTTCACATAATTTATTCTTTTTAACCCCACTTAGCTTTCCACTGTTTCGGATGTGTTTGCTATGAAAATATAGGATATATCTAACAAACAGTCTAAGAGGCCGAAGTAGATCATTAATCTTAATAGATTATTAGTCTTAGAAACCTAATATTTTGCTAAACATTGATAATAATACGTTGGTCTTTAACCACATGGATCTTCTCCACTGCCAACTCTGTAAATGGAACTTTCAACCTTACTTCAAGTCTCGAAGAAATCAGAGAACTCTCCATTGCTATATAAGCACTAGAGTTCTTATTTTACATGCATCAGTGACTTTTAACGTTTTCGAAATGTTTCCGTATTTGATCTGATATTATTTGATTCTTTCTATACATACTAATAAGACAGTTGAGTAGTTTTACTTGATGGGCTTGGCTTGATATATTTTTATGGACCTTTTAATACATTAAATCTATTTTTTTTAATTATAGTAATATGATGAATATAGTAGTAGTAGTTTTGGGTTTTTTGGTGCATCGACAGCTATGGTCATTTTGCACCACTGTCCTAACTTTTAAAACCACAATTCGCTTTTAATAAATATTAAAAAAAAAACAAAAATATTTAAAACAGATAGCATTAAAAATAATAAAAAGGCCGCGACTAAAGTTGCCTCATAAGGCCGGTTTTGCTTAAAAGTAATAAAACTCTATTTAATGAGTTGGGGTCGTCCCCTAAAATATTAGCAAAATCACCCCTTATTTGAAACTTTTCTCGGCCCTGCGATATTTGTTGCACTGTGTCAGGATATGTTTCACAGTCAGGGGTAAGTCACAATCATCGCAGCGTGGTTGCACTTTTCCCTCCGTAAAGAGGTACGAGTGCGTGAGGGCAGAGTGCCCATGATGAATTGATTTGAACAAAGTATTGATAACATAAGATATTAAAGGAAATAGATTTATTCAACAGCTCTGTCAAAATAATACAACAATAAATGCACCATTATGATTTTACAAAATGTTGGTTTAATGTATTAAAGCATTCGGTTCTCCTCAGACCTCGTTGTTTGTTTCACCAGTCTTCCACTTTGAATTGCTAATCATCTACTTGATGTGATACGTTCTCAAGTTTCGTCAACTCGTCTTTGGGTACTTGATGTATTTTGAAGTTTTCTAAAAATGTCATGTATGATACGCGATTACTTCAAAGTTCTAGGATTGGTGGGAAAGGGAGAAGGTTCCTGGGAGGATTTAAAGGAGGGCAAATGAATGGTGGGTATATTGAGGATTAATGAACTGACGTGTGCAGATAGTAAAAGAATAGGGACATTGGGTGGAAAAATTTAGAAATGGTTGAAATTTAATGGATTTGAGAATTGGTTTACATATGATCATGCATTTATTTTGAGAATTCATTTAGATCTGGTTTAGCTGGGACTAATGAATGAATTATTCAGAGTTTAGGTATTCTCGTTTTCATTTATCGTTCACCTACTGCATTTTTAACTCTTCCTCGGTTTGCTTACCATTCCAATTTGAAAAATTATAACTTCATGCCTTTAATTTTTTGCTATCTATTCCTTATACCTCTATGGTACTATATGTTCCACTCTACTCTTCTATTTAACACCTAGACTCGTAGATCTTCGAATTTGTATTTCTGTCAAATAGTCTTTGCTACCATAGGTTTAGCCTTAGATATTGGTGCATCAAAAACCTATTTTAACCGGTAATTAACAATTATCTCTTGATTTTAATAAAAAATCCTTGATAAAACTTTTCGTTTAAGTACTTTTTCTTTTTCTGATTCCATTAGCTCTAAGATAGTTTGCAGGGAATTATATATATATATATATATATATATATATATATATATATATATATATATATATACATACATATATATATATATACACACATATATATACATATATATATATATAATATCATAATAGTAAAATTGCTTTACTCGTTTACGTACCCCGAAGTACGGACAGAACACAGGCTATGAATAATTAAACCTCGGCTCGAGAGTGTACTATAGAGAGGTTAAAGAATAATGAGATTAAATTATATATATTTGCTCAGATGCTGAAGTCGTATATTCGCAGTGAATATAATGTGTATTGCAAATCTAAAGGTACATTGGATTGTGACATATTGAAATGAGATCTCCAAAAATTGTATTTTGATGCCAAGCGCGATGCTGTTGGCGTGTGGTTAAAAGGCGTCATCGCTGATTGTGAGTTATTAGCATCTGTGAGGCGGAGGCCATTTTAACAATAATCATGCATACTTTTTTCCGTTCGATGATTTCTCGCCACACCGACGTCAATTAATTTATTTCTCTTGTGCTATTATGAGCGCTGAATTGAGCCTGTAACCTGAATATATGGCGCCACTTACGATTCAATTAGGCGCGCGTATCATTCCACGCGAATCGAATCCGAATCCTCGGCCGGCCATGCATTCAAAAGCCGGAGCGTCGTAAAAATGGCGGGGAACATGATGAACATGCCTGAAACGTGCTATTATTTGTTTCGTTTGCTAATTCATTCTCCCACAGTACGTAAACATAAGTAGAATGAAGCTGTGTTTTGCACAATGCATGTCAATCAACACGAACGGGCGTGTTAGTCGACACCGAAAAGGGGGTTTGCGTTGGCCTGATTTCCTAAAATGCTCACGTTTGTTTGGTGTTTACTGTGATAATTTTATTTCGGGGCAAAGCGGGAAGGTATCATTCGTCTGAACGTAAGAGTGAATAGAATTCATAATTACAGTGAATGAGCTCGTGGCTGGTAGGCTGCATCTCTTGGACTGGAGGGGATTCCTATGTTCTGTGCTCATTGATTTCGTTCAGCCTTACTTTCTATTCATCGGAAATTATTTTCCTAACCGTCAATAAAAGACAAGATTTTAGCTCCAACTAATTATGGATTGAAATTCTTACACCTATATATTTCGGTAATAACATAGTTTTAAAATATATTTGAAGACAGTATTTTTACTTGTAAATACGTCTACATTGGGGAAGTCTAGGCTGAAATACGAAAATTCAGCAATAGAGCAATCAAAGTCAAAAACATAACATATTTCTGATGAGTTTTCTATCAATGTGCACATATGGCTTTACAACTTTTGTCATCAACTTTCACTTGTGTACCAGATCAATTATTCTTGAGTTACGCTCATTTTTACAGAGTAAATGTAATAACCATGTTGATTCAAAACACTTCCGAGAAACGTAAAATGTTCCACCTGATCTAGTTTTTATCTATGTATTTTAATGTTAGATTATTGTTATAATTTTAATGTTAGTCTTTACCTTCCTATATATTGATTCTCTTGTCGTATCTATCGCACTTAATTTCCAATTCCATCAGCATTGCTTGCAATTTCTTGGCTGACTGACAAACTAAAGCATGGTCATTAGAAAACCTGACTGATTTTACTAATTCCCCGCCAAATTTCATTCCTACCTCCAGTCCTTCCCACACTTCTTTAATGATGTCCTCCACATATACATTGACCTGCACCGGTGATAATGGGAAACCCTGCCTTTCTCCTCTTCCTAACACTGCCCATCCCGACTCTACGTTTCCCGCTCGCACCTGAGCAGTCTTAGGCTCCTGTCCCTCCAATCCATTCCTATTTTCCGTAGTATGCTCAATAGTTTTTCCTATTTCACTCTATCAAGCGCCTAGTCAAAATCAACGAGGCAGCCAAATACGTCCTGTTCGTATTTATTCCTCTCGATTAGTGATCTCATTACTGCAATAGCATCCTGCGTGCTTCTCACCTTCCTAAACCCGAACTGGTTATCTCTAAGCAATCATTTGCCCTATTTTTCGTCCTTTGTTTTATGATCCTGAGAACCACTGTAGCTGCGTGGGAAATAAAATATTTTGTACTATACTCCTCGCACGATTGAGCCTTTATCCATTTTCGGAATAGGAACTAACACTGATCTCACAAAGTCTTCTGGCCCAATTTCTATTTCATAGAAGCTACCAATCAGTCCATATAGACCCATCCTTTCACATATTTCTAGAACTTTTATCAGTTTCGTAGGAATGTTACCCACCCCAACGGCCTTATTTGATTTCACCACCCTTAATGTACGTTCTGTCATGGTCTCGATTATGCCTAGACCTGAGCTATCTTCACCTAGGTCATACCACTCTCTTTCTATGCATAGCCTCTCCGCCCTAAGTTCTTTACCATACAGTTCTTCTATAGATTCATTCCATCTTTCTAGAATTTATTTGTTTTAATTATTATCTTATCCAACTTATATTTAGCTGTTAATACAGATCTTCCCTTCTTACTTCCCGGCAGTGATTTAACCTTTCTGTAGAGTACACCAATGTTACCCTTCTTCTGCAAGCTTTCAATATCCTCGATTGCATCTTCCACCATGCTTATTTTGCTTTATTTGTCACTCTTCAATAATTTGTTGTAAAACTATTTGTACTTCCTTCTATCTAACTCTGTGTTTGCATTCTTCCATTTCCTTCTCTCATCTATCTCTCTGATCATCTCATCCGTCATTAATGGCTTCCTTGTCCTTTTCTCATTAACCGTTCCTATAGTCTCTGTTGCAGCTTTCGATTTCCCTTTTTTGTATATTTCTGGGATCAGGAAGGTGCATTGGATGACTAACTGGCGCTCTACTCAAAGAGCTCAGATTTGAATCCCGGCGGCGGTAGATATTTTTCAGTTTTATCCCGATCCCTTTTTGAGGTGCTTTGTGGAGGGCACTCTTGAGTGAGTACTCCGTCCGTCGGATGAGACGTTAAGCTTCTGATCCCTTGGCACCTTTCGTTAAGAGTTGGCTAATGCTGACGATGGGCTTTTCTCCATTCCGTATCATTTCCTAACCATCTCTAATGGAGCAAATGACCTCATCTGTAAATCGGCTCCCTTAAAAATTACAACTACTCTTTGATATATAATCCATTTTTCCTCGGTAGGTTTTCCTCTCTTCCCTCGCTCACGATTTTTGCTCCAGCCTGCTGATATTTCTTTCTTGTCAATCCAGTTAATGCATCTACATTCCATTTCCAAACCCGCCGCCACTGCCTTATCTTTCTGAAACAGACGCTACTCTTCATAAAGGCTAAATTGTGATCAGAGTCCGTATCCGCTCGCGGGAAGCTGTGCATATTGATCAAAATGTACCTAAATGTTTGCCTAACCATAATATAATTTAACTGATACCTTTCTGAGTATCCTGACATTTTCCATGTTTACCTCTGCCTTTTGTGGTGTCTAAACCAAGTGTTGGAATGAATAACCACGGTCTCCTGTAGAGTTCAGTTGCTTTCTCCTCGCAGTCATTCCTCGTGCCTAAAACGTACTAAACCCTCACCTCAGCACCATCTATTCCTTCACCTACCGTCACGTCCTATCCCCCTTCACTATTAAATGTTTATTAATTAATATAATTTATTATAATATGACAATAATTATATAATATAATACTAATTGTAAGATTTAAAGAATTTCTAAACAAAATACTGAAGGATTATGATCCTCTTTACATCCGTTTGATTGAATATTCAAATAATTTTTGCAAATAAGAGAAAGATTGGTCAAATGTTTTAATGTAAGTGTATCTAGACTGTTAGAAAAGCTACGTTGAGAATTATTACGGAGCTCAGATTAACTTAGAGAGAATAAGTACCTTGTATAAGTGAGTGCTGACGTCTCCAGTGGTGATGATAAAAATACATATTTAGTGTAATCGTATTAAGGTACAGGAGATCAAAGAAATAGTATTACAGAAATCAAATATAGGGCCGACGGATTTTGAGATGTCATTTTTCCACGAACGATAAGGTGTCCAGAATAACTGGAAACGGTCACTCTCGGGGGGGTGGATCATAATTTTTTTTAATTCTAAATAATCTAGAATGTAATAATTGTTACATCTCACCAATATTCTACTGTATTTATTAGAACTGACAGCTTGTGCGTATGCAATTTTTTTGGATATTGTAGTCCATGACAATGTAGTTAACATAACCTATATTAGTGGATTATTTTGCATTTTTAATGGCAAACATTTAAGCAACACTAAACATTTATATTCCGTTCCTGGTGTGAAATTATTGCCTGCCACGGGCACTCGTGGGAGTAAGCAGAGTTTAATTTAAATATAAATGTGATTGGAGTAACTGCACCCATAATCGAGCACAAACCATAAGTGAAAAGTTATTTGTTAAGCCTTCACACGTTTATCACAGTACATGGTTGGCTTGAAATTTTATTAACACCACTAATTTATTGGCAAGAATTGAATTTATGTTGACCACAATGGTGTTTTTTCTCATAGCTGGCGCTATTATTGTCAGCATGCTCAAGCGTGTAATTCGTGTACGCCGCGATTGTTATCCGAATAGACACTAGCCATACGTCGCCGCCATCTCACCGTCACCTCCTCAAACATAACCTCTTAATGTCTACCTACTAGGGCCTCGTCATTGGATAATACCCCATGGGCATTAGAATGAGACATGAATATGCAGTATGAATAATCTAATAATCTATAAATATACTATTTCCACATGTAATAGTTATTATTCATTCATTATTATTCATTTATATAATAGGGTCATCCGGAAAGTAGTACCCGTTCGTGAAATAAAGACACAAAAGTAAATATTAACAAACATAAAAAATTTTATTTGAAAGCGGATACTTCAAACTACTTCTCAACATAATCTCCAAGCAAATTAAGGCATTTGTCAAACGTGTGACAAGTTTCTGTATTCCTGCTGCATAGTCCTTCGCCGCCAGCTCATTGAGATACAGGGTCACTCCTTCTTTAAGTTCTTCATCGCTGTCAAATCTTTTTCCTGCCAAAAAGTCTTTAAGCTTTGTAAAGAGATGAAAATCTGAAGGGGCCAAGTCCGAACTATACGGTGGATGGTCGAAAGTTTCCCATTTGAATTGCTGCAAAAGTTTTTGTGTTATCCCAGCTGCATAAGGCCTGGCATTGTCATGAACGAGAATGACACCAGTAGACAATAGACCTCGCCGCCGATTTTGTATTGCCCGCCGTAATTTCTTTAATGTTTCACAATACGCATTGGCATTAATATTGTCTCCACGGGCCATAAAATCAATAAGCAATACACCTCGTCGATCCCAGAAAATGGTTGCCATGAGTTTCCTGGTGGACAGAACTGTCTTGAATTTTTTTGGTTTGTTTGGTGAATGAGCATGATGCCACTCCATTGACTATCGTTTACTCTCAGATGATGCATAACAAACCCATGTTTCGTCACCAGTAATTATGCGAGTCAAGAAAGAGTCTCCTTCATCAGAATAACGTCCCAAAAACGTCAGTGCTGCAGCCATACGCTTGGTTTTGTGCTCATCTGTAAGCATGCGAGGGACCCATCTTGCACAAATTTTTGCATAATGCAGATGGTGTTTAACAATTTCATGAACAATTGTTCGAGAAACATTGGGAAAATGCTCACAGATGTCATCAATTGTGACGCGCCGATCGTTCCTCACGAATTCGTCAACTGAGCTCACCAGTTGGTCTGTAATGACAGACGGTCTCCCCGAACGCTCATCGTCGTGTGTGTTCCCCCTCCCCATGTTGAAGTTGCGACACCACCGCCGAACAGACGACTCGTCCATTACATTGTCTCCATACATCTCCTTTAATTGGCGATGAATATCACAATGGCGAACGTTTCTTGCATTGAGGAATTTAATCACTGCCCTCACTTCACAACTGGCGGCGTTCTCAATTTTTTTAAACATTGTAAACAATCACAGAAACAACACAGGCAATGCTAGCGTCACGCAACTTGGCTCAGAGAAGGCAGACAAGCCACTGAAGCTATCTGACCTCGTCCAGCGGCTACTCGCGTCGTCAGCACTTCATGCGGCACGAACGGGTACTACTTTCCGGATGACCCTCGTAGTATTTCCACATGTATGCCAAACAGTATTAAAATAAATATCAACTATCTATCTAGTAGCAATATATATGCCAGAGGAAAATTTTGTTTTTACCATTTATCATCGTCACAATCTGTGGCAAACATTGAAACTGCAAATATAAGGCGAAAAAAGTAGGAAATGTTAAATCATTTAATTAATGAAGAAGTATTTCTTAGAAAAACTTTGACACGAGGAGTTAACGATGAAATCACTTCAATGAGTAATACTAGTCATAGGAGCGCAACAGTCAAGGTACAAATTATCATATGATAGTTCGCCAGCACTCTGGCGGTACTGATATAGAACATACATTTACGTGCGAACTTATTTTACACGACTATAGGTGTAGCACGTCGCGTTTCTCACCTCCATTATGCCAAACATAACCTCTTGGTTTCTGACAATTTTCGATATAATAACACGAAGCCATGAACATAAGAATGGACGGATTTATTTTAGTTGAACACTTTTGATACGTTTTTTCGTTTTGAAACTATAATTTAAGTACAGAAATACATATTTTATTATGGGATAACTTTTAATCAAATGTATGTTGAGTTCGAATAATTATTTAGTCACAAAAATAACCTTTGTGATATTTCACATTGCGAGTACATCTGTGGCACGAATTTGGTGAATGTAATCAGGCCTTTGATAGATTAGAAAAAAGGCTATTAACCGTTTCTGTGATATTACAGATATTGTTTTAATCATAAATACTTTGAATTATCATTACTTTAAAACTGACAAAAAGGTAGTTAAGCAGTACTTCAGAATAATAAACACCCAAATAATTGCGAAAGATCTTAGATGAAAGAATTTAAAAATTGCTACTTCTTTAATAATGATTTAAATGTTTAACACGATGACGTATTTAAAGGCTCTTGCCCGAACATCTCCCACCATTAGCGCATGTGATTCTTACGAGAGTATGAGGATAATGAAAGTTAATGAGGTCGCTTTAAATATTCTTTTAGAGATTTTATTTCCGGCATTTTATTATCCTGGTATATTTGGTGATTTTACATACGCATTTTATATTAAAAATAGTTATGTATGTTATTTCAAATGTGTGATGATACGATGGTTCTTAAAACCTAAAAAATAATCGAAAAAAACAATTGGTGAACGTCGTACTTTTTCTAACTTATTGCGTAACATTGCTCATACACACGATACCACATATCATTTTCCATAGTACCTATAAACATTATGGATTCATTACAGTAGAAAACGTTTCACCATTAACGGTATAAATTTCCTTAAATTCTACCCCGTCATATAAGATTACATGTGTTTGCTGTTCCGTCGAATTCGTGTGATTTTAATTCGAAGTAGCGTTTTATTTTTCCTTGCGTCGCATAAATCAATGAATTTACATAAAGACAATTTTTAGGAAATATATATCAATATGCAGACTAGCTACATATACATTAAATTAATTTCCTCGAGAAAAATTAATTAATTTTCTGTATTACATAACATATAATGGTTCTCTAAGTAAAACTATTTCATCTTTCTCTGGGTAAATTATTATAAGCACTTTGAACCATTATGTTTCCATTCGGTTATATAAGTAAGCCGAATTATAGAATTAAAATTTTAAAATAACTTCTGACGAATCATAATTTTATCGCATATAACTAATATTGATTAGAGCTTCACTTTTCAACCCATTCTTCAATTTATGTCCACCAGAATCGCAGTTATTTTTTTAGTGCAATGAATCTTCCATGTAACGTGATTATATGGACGTGACCCAACACGCTTGCCTTTCCATTCCTCCCAGATGGGTACCTTCTCCGTTGTACAACCGCGTTAAGACACAGACCGCGTTCGAAGCCATTCGGGGCATGTACCTTTCACTGAATACACGGCTCCCTACGGTTCTGTTCATGATAAAGGCGGAGATGTCAGGATTTTTTTTTTTAAGTTTTGTAACGCATAGAGCTAGAGGTTTCCTTAGAACGGTTCGAAGTCCGGAGAGTGAAAGTTCGGTTTAAAGGGATACGCAAGGTAGCCTGGCGTTATGCAAGAAGGAAATTCGCTAATATTATCTCGAGGTGGATGGGAAGTATTTACAGGAGGTCAGCTAGGCAATTTGCCTCTTTCGCGATAGTTTTTGACGGTAAACTGCTTCTTTTTCCCTGCAAATAAAAGATGCCTATCTTGTTCTAACCAAATAAATTTGCGAATTACGGTGAGTGTAGTCACTTAGAAGTTTCAGTTTTTACTACTTAGTCTGAAAACATGAAAAACTCATTATCTTTGGTAAAGTTTACGCATTAAATATCTATTTTAATATCTGATCATGTTAACCTTCGTTTAAGATTCTTGGAGATTTCATCCACCGCCACCTATTTAAACCTGGAATGTTATCACACTTAGATAAGGGAGAACCTCACCTCGCTCTTATGCCTAGAAACGCCGTATCACGTTTTCGGGGCAGGCGATCCAGTTCTTAGTATTTACCCTGTTTTCCCAGATAATTTAGTTCTTCATACTAATATTTGCATTCTCAACCATAAAATATTCTTTGGTCATTGGTAACTAGTCCTAAAAATTCCTTAAAGAAAGCAAGTAGCACTGAAATACAATCATTGGCAATATACCGATTTTTGGTTTGCAAACAAATATTACTATCAACTAGTGCTTATCCTTGAGAGTTATAAAAGTGGAAAGGAAAGAAATATGTGCAGAAATTGAGTTACTGTGCATAATTGTTCAAGTTTCTTTATCGAGAAGTGAGAATATAATTCAAAGTAATAGGGCAGCGATACAAAGGTAGCATTAATTTAATAACTATCAGGAGAAAAATCTAAAACCTACAGGAGGTTACTGATATTAATTCGTATTCTTTACTGAAAATGTAATTGAGCCACTTCCGTAATTTACCTTTCCAGAAATTATTGAAAATCCAACTAAATTTCTTCATAGCCATTTTTTAATAAGAACTATGGCTGTGAAAATGAAAGGTCCATTTGTTATACATATAGTACATAATTAAATATATATATATATATATATATATATATATATATATATATATATATATGTTATTCATTCACATGGGAATAGATATAAGGAAAAGGGGTAGGGAAACATATAAAGGACGAACACAGGAGAAGTGGAGAAGGCGGAGTCCAGCAGATCACAAGCGAAAATATATTTCCTTGACCGGGACTTGAGCACTGAATCTTTCGATTTGCAAGACCGATGCTCTAACCACTTGAGCTATTGAGGAAACGTAACTTACACTGAGATCTGCAGGGTCTTTTTTATAACCAAGTGCCCCAATTCTTTGGTGTCAGGGAGCTGTTTCACCCACCAAAGGAGAAATAGATGACACACAAAAGGAAAGGACAGTAGGTTAGCTGTCACACTATTTGGGTTTCACCCATCGCGTATGGTAAAAAGCACTGCATTTCAAATCATGGTAAGCTGTGTAAAGTATTGTTATTAGGATGGAAATCTTTCTACCAGTTGACTTTGTGTGTGATTTCAGAGAAATGATCGTTTTTGAGAATGCTAGATTTCTTGGTTGAGAATCTTCTTTCTCTGTACAGATGACCTCCGTGTTTTGCTATAATTTACGGCCAATTAAAACGAGGCGGATCCAAAACTGTGACAGTTTAGGGGAATCTGTCCTCAACTGTGTCAATCAATAAACGTACTTTATCCCTTGGTTAATAAATAATAATGGCTGGGGGTCGTACAACCTAAGACAACCCTCGAAATGTAAAAGAATTTGGTGACAGATGATTGAATTTCTCTTGATCTTCTTGATAGATAACTTTGATCTAGAGACACTGGAGAGCCTGATTTACTTCAAGGTCTTTGTACTAAGCGTAATATGATGATTTATTTAACATTTTTGGTTCAACGGTAGGAAAGATTTGTAACTGCCAAACAGCAGAATCTAAACACGAAATGTTGGAAAGTAATTGATAGTAACTGTACTTTTCAGAGGCTACTGACATCATTCGCTATTGAGCTTCCAATGCACCGAAAACCCCGCCCATCGTCGTTGAAGGATGAGACAAAGAAGAGGGATGAAGGCCGCGGGAGTCGACGTGACCTCCGCGGGCATTTGACCCGGAGGGGAGGTCCTCCAGTCTGACGGCCCAGGAAACATCGCTAGCGGTCGCAGCCGGGGCGGGAATAAAGAAAAGCGGCGGGGGGGGAGCGAGAGGCGCTCTCTGCTCTGAGGTGGAGATAGGGAAGGGGGGAATTGTAGGGAGTGGGGGAGGTTAGATAGGGTGAGAGAATAGGGGAGGATGGGCCCCGAGGAAGGGGGAGAGAAGGAAGAGTAGCGGGGGAACGGTGGCCGGCGGGGCGGGAGGGGAAGGGGAGGGGAGGGCGGCTCAGAGGCGGCGAGCGCGCGGCATTCGTCCTGCGACCGCCGATCCCAGCGCTTCGTCGTCTGCGCCGGTCTCGGGGCTTTTTACGCTCTCCCGCCGTCTCTCTCTTTCTCTCCCACACGCTCTCCCCCCCCTTGGTCCATCTCCCCTCCCTCTCGCAGCGAATGAAGCAACAATCGGTGTGCCGACGGTGACCGAGGTTTCGGCAGAAGTGGAAGAGCAGGGAAAGGACACTCGACGGTATCTTACTCCTTTGGTCCCCAAGGAAGAAACTCGCGAGGCGAGCGACCACCCCGCCGGTGCATGTGGCACGACGCCCCGTCGAACCGGGTGAGCACATCGCCGAGGACCCCTTGGTCGCCCGGTGCTAGATTCACACCCTCGCCGGCGGTCTCTCCCTCTCGGGTCGTATCCACCCTTTTCCTTCAGTGTGGTTCCCGCGAGGAGACCGGAAATACTGGCGTCGAAGATAAGCGGAGGAAGAGTTCAGAAGTTCGCACGCGATTGCGGTCTTGAAAATAGATTGATATCCGGTTGAGCAGCCCATCTGAAGACGGTGTGAGGGGGCAGAATAATTGTGAGTGACGTGATGTGAGAAAAGGGGCGTCATTCCTTCCTTCCCCGCGGACCGTCCGCAGGGTGAGATTGCAGAACCCCCGCCGAACGACGGACCGCCTGCCACGAAGAGACAATGCCTTCCCGCTTCTCCTCTGTGGTGTGTCACGGATAAGGGTGTTCGACCGCTCGCCTTTGAAAATATTCGCGAGCACCGCGACGGTCTTCCTAGGGTGGTCGTATCTGTCCGAAATTCGTTTTTCCGACCAGGGGGCGTGACCCCTCCCCAATCGGAACCCTCCACGCATTAAAATCGTGGCATTTTCCGAATACATGCCACAGGAATGTGATTCGTCGGAGGAATGAGCACAGGGAAATATTAATTTGATCAATTCGAAGTGAAGGGTTTAATGTGAAATCAGCTGTTTTTGAGCCTCTTAAGTGACGGAGTTATTATTTTATTGACGATATGCGGCTTCATCGAGTGAAGTAACGTCAAATTCCGGCTGGTTAAACTGCCCAATCTTCGTGTGCTTCGGATATGACGTCTTTATCATGATGAGGGAGGCCTCGCAGTGGTATTACAGTGAATACTAAGTTCTCGACTCATTTTTACGGTTAGGTCACACAACTTCTGTACTTAGGTATCTTACCCCAAGTTAAAATCTAGTACGGATCGTTTTTTTGTATTTCCCCAAATCTTCCAAGCAGTGTGTCGACTGTCCGAAAGTTTTCTTGAGGGGAGTGGGAAGTGTTACAAATTGAAGTTTACAAAACTAACCGCCACTCTCGGATTTAAAGAATTGGCCAAAGTTAACGCCCAAACCAGGGTCAAACTCTTCGGAACCTTATTAGGAGACGAGGAGAACAAGTTGAGATATACTTCTCCCCCGGTGATTTTCTAGGAGTGGGAGTGTGTGTTTTACGGCAGAGATTCCTGCTAATCGCTTTATTGTCGGCAGTGACTGTCCATCTCCCGAGTATTTTATTTGCCGTCTTTTTCCCGTAAAGTTGTATACTTGGTTATATTGACCAAGTCGAATTACATCATAGCTGAGGTGACTATCTTTGCATAGTTTGAACTGAGTATCAAGTTATTGATGCTTGCAATTGAGTATATAATTGTGAGAATGAAGTGTTAATTGGAATATTTCTATGGATTAGTTACTTCTTTGCTGTGTTTAATTAGGCCTAATCTTTGGTCCGTGATGTGCAGTTATATCTCATGAAAAAAATAGTACACATTCCGATCCTAGGAATCGGCAGAAATTTCGCTAAGGGTTTCAGATGATAAATTAATAGCATATTCTCGAGGTAGAGTTAATAATAGGATTATAATTGTAACTTATATTATCATACAATCCTGCTATATCCATGTCGATTCTCAAATTTTCAAACTGATATACCTAGTTTTTTTCCCTCTATCTTGGGCAAATGAACGCAAAGTGAACCCCGTTGCTAGTGCCGGCGATCGTCTAAAGCGTATCTCTCAGTAAGCTCATCTCTTTCGGCGGCAGTTTAGCGGGCGACCGTCTCGGACCGACGAAGCCCGTTTAAGAGGTGAAACCAGGACAGCAGAAAGTGTTTGTGAACGGGATTTTTGAGTGATATCATCGGAATTCCGTACAGAATCTCTGTCAAAAGCACATCTCTGGACATTTTCCACGAGTGTGGGTAGATATTAATGAGGCTCTCTTAAGACGACCACACTCAAGCAGACGCCTGTCTCCAGCGATCCTACAGGGAATCAGAATTCATCGCCATGGCGCCTTCCTCGACCCCAGGAAAGAAACGCGGTCGTCACCATGATGGACTCCCTTGGTTATGGATAGCTGTGTTCTTCATCTACGGACTAGGTATGTCCATCTTCTGGTACTTCATTAACTTGATTTTCCGCCTATCAATCTCTCTATTGTGTGTTTTAAAATGATCAAATCAAGAATAATCCGAGAATATCTGGATAGATAACTAGTTTCACTAATTTATAATACCATTTATAACCATAGTTAACTTCAAAGGAAGGTCGGAATTTTCGCTAAATTAAAAATTCTTTTTTGAAGATTAAGGTTAATGTGCATGTTAAGTTGTGTAAAGGCTACCATTTCAATTGACGTACTTTGACCAACTTCTAAGTCCATAGTGGTTGGATGTTTCCATACGAATTATCAAAGTATGTTCAGAAGGTTGATGCATTCAATATTTCCCCCCCCCCGAGTTTGATCAGCTTTTGTTTGAAGAGGGTTTAAAAATTCCATACGACAGTGAAATTTGGATGCAATTGGCCTAGTGGAAGAAATGTCTATGAAATTGTCTCTAAATCTCATTTAACCGTTAATTAGACAGTGCGACAGAAAGTGGTGAGAGAGGACATTGCTCCGTTCAATGTTGTAGTCCGTTCGACAAGAGGAATTCAACCAGGAATATAGAACTAGAAGATTTCGTGAAGTTCCCGTTTTTAAAGCTTAAATTTTGTGCACATACATTTAAACTGATTTTATCGCATTCAGCAGCTCTTGCAGTTGTTTTTTATAACGGTAAGCATAAGTGGTATACTACACGTTTTGCTGTTAGATAAGGTTTTACATGGATCTCCGTCAGAAATCGGTTAATCTTCAGTAATTTCATTTTTGAATTAACTTGACTATGCTGTAAAATACGTGTAGTATATCAATTAGCCCATATTAAATGAGTATTTTCATAATACATTTATAACAATGGCTTGATCACACATTTTTAATTCTTTCATTCAAACTAAAAAATTGAAATGTTGCGAATGGTTACGAAAATTATATCACTCCTGCTTTTCCACCAATTCTTCGTGACTAAGGATTGCAGCTTCGTCGTCGATGTCGCAGACCAAACGGAAGAAATGACAGCGGATAAAAATGCTGCTCCATCTGTAAGTTCTGAGAAAAGTTCAGTATTCTGGGAGTCCCCCAGCGGATCTCCGTTATCAAAATTGTCAGAACACAGAGAAGGATTCTCGGAGTGAAATAAAAGGAAAGAAAGCTAGAGTTGGAAGTTGGACGGGGTCACGAGTGCCTTAGTGCCGCGGCCATTGCTTGGGCGAAGCGACCGGTGATCGCGGGTGCAGACGAAGAGGAAAAACGAGAGAATTGAAAGAAAAAAAAATTAAAGGGAGGAGGTGAGAGTAGGATGATAAATACAAAGAGATCGCCCAGAGGTTCCTTTCGACATCCGGCCAGTTTGGAAATTATGTCGTCATTACTTGGTTCTCCCGCGATGGGGAAAAAAAACGCATCGAAACGGCATCCGCTTTTCGTCGGCTGTTAATTAATTTTGGGACGATATCGGTCCCGAGAGAGAACTGGGGGAGGCAATTACTGCGCCTTTATTGTCTTGATCGAAAACTAGACCAGGGCGGAAAAGGGGGGGGGGAATTTTAATTTTTTTCGGCGCTTTCCTCGCTTTAAAACGCTTTGATCACGAAGGGACCACGATGAATATGGATTGTGCGCATTGGACTCCGTTGTACTTTTTCGCTCCGGCAATATTTTATTGCGCACTTTGGATTAAAGGTCGGTATAATTCGGGAAAGAGAATCTATATGCTTCAGGTCTTAATTCTATCGATGGATGCCGCAGATCGCTTGGTACCTACGCTTAATAAGTTAAAAAATTAAGGGTGAAGTTAATAATTTCATTCCTGCGGTAGGAAAATAATAAATTTATTGATGTAATAATGAATTTTAAAATAGACTGTAACTAACGTTAGTTCGAAATATTGGGTATAATCTTAGTAAATATGACTTCACTGTTTCTGTGAGAGGATTAAAACTTTTAATTCCTCTTTTTTAATTAGTCCCTGCCCTTAATCCAGGGATTATGGGTCTAGAGATTTGGAGGCTTTGAGTAATAATATAAATCATAACTGTTTCAAAAAATCGGAAATTACATTATCAGCAAGTCATTTATAGTTATATGTTGGTAATACGTAATAAAACTTGTGAAGGGTATATAGTAAATTGGTTAAAAATTATGTCAGATATCTACTTTTATTCGCCACAAATTGAATTTTTTTATTACGTCCTAAAACTGTTAAATAGAATAGCTTTATTTTTTCTCTATTTTCATAAAACACCCAAAGTATGAGCTTTTGCAAAGTGTAAAGACACATATTTCTCTGTTTTATTTATTATGTGTGCCTAAATATTTACAAGGAACTAGTCGATCAACTTATATTGCTTCACATCAATGCTATATTTGCGGGTATAACAATTTTTTACCGTTAAATGTTTATATGGGGTTCAAGGGAGAGGAAGAAAAAATAGAATGTGGGAAAAACTGAACTGAAGGAGGAAATTTTCTAAGCATACTATGTGAAGTCCACGCAATAAATCATAAATATACCCATTAGAAACAGTCCAAAGTCTATCTTTACGTGATAGAACACTTCTGAATAAATTATTGAATGAGCCATTCACATTATTTTTTAAAATAGGAGCACATTTTAAATTTCCTGAGTAATTGAATCATCGACATAAAAACTATCGGTATTAGCTTTCTAAAGAAATGCTCAATTTACCATTGATCATTGGCTTGATTTGAAAATTAAGAAGACAATGAACAACGTATATCAGTAGGAACTGTTGTAAGCAAATACTCTGGAGTAAACCTCGCATCTAATGTTACCTGAAAAGGACTATATAATTGAATTGGAATATATATACCAAAGAAATATGCAAGTATATGTCGTTATAAAAAACTAAATGCAATGTTGCTTTAGTGTTTCTACCAGTATTTTATTGTTCATATAATAATATGTAAACGGTGTTAGTTTTTAAATCTACGTGAATACTTATTACCTTTGATGGAGTTTGTATTTGTAATTTTTCATGTTGTATGCAACTTTTTTATTCATTATTTGATACGGCTTTTGTACAAAACCATACAATTGTCACCGAAATGAATTATAGACGGCCAAAAATTGAATTCTGTGGTAAGGAAGGCATAGTTATCATTTTTAAATTCTCCACTAATTGGTTTTCTTTTGAATACTGATTTTCTCAGACAGGAGTGGTACTCTTAGCTTCTATGAATGTATTCCTGTTGTATGAATAGGAGTTCGTAGCCTAGATTAAATGCAATAAATGAGCATTGAATGAACGAGAAATCTGGTTGTTATGTATGAGTTGTATAAACATTTAATTTCCAACAAAATAATACGAAAATAAGAGGATCGTAATCAATGAATAATTTTATATTGTATAATCATCAGTTACCTATTATGGATAGTTATGCGTAACGATAACTATTCGTGGGAATCACTAAAGTTTGTGTGCACTTTCTACGCTGTTAAGCTTTGCTCCGACTTTCAATCTTGATTTTATCGGAAATTACAATATCAATGGAAAGGCTGCTTCGAAATCATATTCGGCTTCAAAATTAATGAAAAGGGTATTTGAACAGGGAATCAGTATTGATCTTGCTCAATGGATGGGCAGGCCTGGGTGAATTTGAACTGTGGTTTGCAATCCAGCATTTCTTCGCCAGATCTTTCTCTCCTATCTGAAAGGTCATTAATTCATACGTAAAAATACTATTTTATTTATAATCTGTGTCACAATGAGGTCAGGAATATAGCTGCTATATGATGCATTCATAGTAAAGGTGAAATTAATAGTAAACGAACTCTTGATGTTTTAGTTATTTTTATAAGTTATTCATAAAGGTGCTTTGCATAATAGATGCCGTTCGCCTGTTCATTCATGAATTTATCCATAAATAAATTGATTATTAGAAATTATAAGCGTTGAAGATGGTTTTCAATAAAATTTGAAATTTTAGTATCCTTTCTTGGAGATGATTTTAGCCAAATTCCGTTATAATACAGGTGATTTAATTTAAGTAAAATGATGGCCTCCAGAGAAAATGAAAGCCAACTAATCCTTAGTGGTTTATTTTTTACAGGAAGTAAGAATTAAATAAAAATTTGCGATTTGTTGCAGTTCCGACGCGGATAAGAAAATGCCATAAACGGCAATAAAATAGCTATATTTTATTTCCAAGACCAAAAATTTCATTAAAAAATTAAGAAAATTACTATTTTTGTTGCTAATTAAGTATGCACCCATTGTGTAACGTTAAGTTTCTATTTTTTTTCGGTACTTACAGCCCCTCTGGAACTGATACATTGTTTAATCTGACTGTCTCAAGTAAAAAGTCAGTGGTCGATTGGCCGGCTATTTAATCGAAATGAAAAATGTAGCTGGAAAAAGATTCTTAAAACGGAATCCAATGTTTAAAAAAACTTTTTCTGTGGACACTTTGGCATTTATATCTGAAACTCTTCCTGTAGTAACTAATGTGGTGAAATAATATTGTAATTCCCCGATAAATGGGTTTTCTTTGTTGCACGTAATTTCTATTCTGATTATCTGAATAACAATGCACCAATGAGAGATGACACGAGAGATGGAGCAGTAAGCTTGTGAGTACATGCATACACTGTCGTTGGACACATAATCAGATGAGGGAGACCGTGATTCAGTTTACCAATCAATTAATCCAATATTTATACGAGTTAACTTACTAAGTATCTGCGTTATAGGCTGCGACGGCGTTATTTTAGATAGCCGAATACTATAAATACACGTTCCCCCATATAAAATGGGTTGCACTGCTTGAAGAAAGCGAAATCTGCCTTTAGGCATTAATAAAGGGACGTTGATCGAACGCTATGTGTTGTGTAAAACCTTATATTACGGGTGCCATTTGTACAATTTTATCAAGATGCATTATATTTTCATTGCATTATTTAATTTGAAAAAATACTATATATTTGGCATGGGCTTTGGCGTTACGGACACTACCTTAAGTCTTTGAAATACCCGATTGGACTAGCCACCATTTGATCGTCCTGACTTCATTCTTTTTTTGGTTTCGGAGCTCTGAAAGTTGCCTTTGTCGCATTCGACAGTTACATTTCCCCCTCTTCGCCACAGACCGACAGGGCCAGGGCACTTATTTATGCGAGGATACACGTCCGCCCGTATGGCGGTCATCCAACAAGTATCCATCGCGGCGACCGCCAGGGGACCCTGCGGCCGCTGCGCCGCCGTTGCCTGAAGCCTCCCCCTCCATGCACCGCCAAGTTACCGCCCCTATCTCTCATCCTCCCACACCTCCCCTCAAAACCCCACCCCCAACCACCAACCCACGCCAAATCGTCACCGCTCTTTTCCCTCTTCCCCCATCCCCCCACCCCGTCGTTCACCCTCATGGGTGGCGGAAAGGATTAAAAAAATTAAAGAGGTGTTGTCTCTTCGCCCCCACGTTCCCGGTTCAGCTGTACCGCTATACGCACGGGCTTTCTGAGCGAGAGTACAAGTTGATCCGCATTCAACATGGGAGCGAATAGTTTTTTTCCGTCTGGCTGCCTGTTAAAGTATTTGGCACAATCCCCGTTAGGGACGCATCAGAATGCTTTTCCACTGCACCGAAAAAGAGACGACTGGATGTACGTATATCTGATTTTAATCAATAGGCGCGGAGAGAACAGGACATTTCCGGAAGATGACGGTGTAGAGAAGGAGAAGAAGCGGTGATACGAGGAAATGTGGCGGGAAACGTCACGTCCATGGCATAATTTTTTAGAAACGTCTTCCATGAAATGAGTTTCCTTGAACAAGATCAGTCATGCCCAGGAAGGATATAAATTTCTTACAACCAAAAATGTTTCTTTACAAAAGAATGATCAGGAACGGTAGTGAAAAAGCCTGCCTCAACCACAACAGGTCATGGCGCGTAGAATTCATTAATTTTCAATTAATAATCATTGCACTTGCCACAATTACTTTCATTTGTATTTATTTTTAATAATAATGACGGGGATTTTCAAATGACATTCATAAAAAATATTTAAACTCTAAAATTCCCATTAAAATAACCACGGTGCGTGAAGGTAGGATTCAGAGGACAGAAAATCGTTATGATTTACACATAATGAATTTTTTCACGTCAGTTACAAGTTGCATACACATTTTTGAATTAATTTTCTACAGAGGACACGTCATATTTAATAATTTAAAATTTTGCTAAAAGCATAAGATAATTTTTGTCCGTTGGTTGGTTGATGGGTTGAGATTAAATGTTGATAGTTCTCGTAATACAGAAAAATATTTTGTAGCCTAACCGTTCTAAAGTAAGAGTAGCTCTTCTCTCATCAATTTAATCCATATTTTTTAATAAAATTCCCTCTAAATTGCTGATTGCACCGCTTTTTATGGCTATATCAACATCTAACTTGGCGATGATTTGGCAAATATAAAGGAGAATCAAAGTCCAGTTACCATTATTTCATGAATGACCTTATAGAGATTCCTTATGGAATCCCTTTTTTAATCATATTTAGTTTCAGATATAATGCAAGTATTATATATTTAGTACATAGATAGAGGATAAATTTCACTTAAAATAATCAATGAAGACACAGTTAATGGTACTTCGTTAGGTGAAGATAATTCCCAAATTCAGCTGTAATCTTATTTCAATAAGTCATACCAAAAAGAAATGAGTGCGTCCCCTATTGGAATTAAAGATAATCCCATGAACGCAATCCTCTCGTTCATTTCTCAACAAGGCTAAGTTAAACATTTAAATGTACTTCTACTCTTTGGTAATGGTACATTCTTATTTTCCTACCAACTGAACTATTCTAGTTACAAGGGATCGTGAAGAAAGTGGGTAGAGGTGGGTGGGGAGTGGTTGTATCTCCGGCCCACGCCTCAAAACGAAGTTACCCATACTCGTCCTGTGAAAATTCACCTTCCTGCTTACGCTCCGTGGTCTTCAGGTCTTTTTCACCCGTCACGATCTTCGCTCCGATTCCCACTTGACCCTTCCCACCCCTGCGGGAGGACGTTCAAACCACCGTCCCTCAAAACCCCCTCCAACCAAGGACGAACTCTTCGACGGGTCAAACCCACCTCACCCGATGAGGCGTACGAGGGGCGGTCTTCTTTTCACCCTCCCCAAAACCCGCGGGGATGCCGTCGGATGCCTTGGAATTCAGCCGAGGGGTTGATGAGATAGTAGCGCGGCGGCAGGGTCGGGCTGGGGGACGGGTTTTGCGGGACGGTTCGCCGGGAGGTTGGAAGGGCGGCGCGCGACGCTACCGCGGAGGGGAGGCGGTGGAGGGGACTTAGCGAGGGAATTTGTGGGATGGCGTGGCAGAGGCTGAGGGAGGAAGTGAGTAAGTAGGGGGAGGGGGTTGGGATGAGGGGGAGAGAAGTGAGATTTCCGAAGGTGCGGTCCGGGCACGGATGCGGGAGGGGTTATCGGGGGAGGAAGGTGGGGGTTCAAGAGGGCACGGTGTGTTAGGTCAAAATATGGGGCGTGGGCGTGTGGTTTTCGCTTCTAGTGTACCGAGGGGTGGGATGTGTCTCGTCGTGGCGCGAAAGACACTCGGAGACGGGAGGCGAGAGCTTGCGGGAAGTGCCGGGTGGGGGAGGAGGAGTTGGGCACTCGGGTGCGGAGGGGACGGGTGGAGGAGGCGGAGAGGAGAGCTCCAGTACCGGTAATCCGCCCGGCCACACACCACGCCTGCGACGACCGCACCCCTCCCACCCACACACAACGTGCCTTCTAGCGGACGGGGCGGCGGCGTGAGAGGGGCGGGGGAGGAGGCCCAGGCCATCACGTAGCGGCGCCGGGACTCGGTGATTTATCTCCGGACATCGGCTTCCGGACTTGAATTTACTTACCGGCTCCTGCGGCTCTCAAACCTCATCCCTCTTCACTCCCCCCACCTTCTCTCCCTCTCGTTCCCTGCTGTCCACCTCGCAAACACCCCACAATCACCTTCTCTCCCGCCATTCAGTCGTGTCTCTCCCTCTCCTTCTCTCCTTCTCCCTTTCGACTCCTTCGGTATCACGTTCCCATCCGAGCCGCGCTCATTCGCTGCCGAGATCCACGGCTACGTCGCCGCCCCCAGGGGGTGGGGACGGTAATTGGTAGGGTACCGCCGTCAAGGCTGGAGGAAGGGCGAACTTCGGGGTGAGCCATTGGAGTATTGGTGACGGAGCGGCCGAAAAGAAAAGCGTCGGGTTGAGTCTGTGTGTGGAAGGTCGCACGGTTTCTCATTTAACGGGGAGAATAACGGTACTGTGGCCTGTTATTTCATCTCCTCCATCCAGAGTGTTAACGATGAACGCCGAATCTAGTTCCTGTGAATTAATCTTTGAACCCCGATTGGTTAATTTGTCTTAAGTTCTTCTATCAGCAGTAGCATCTTCCTTTGAGATCATTTCATTAATTTAAAGTATGCTTGGTTTTATCTTTTTATTATTACAAATTTTTATCCAATGTTATCATTCAGGAGACAGGGAGGAAAGAAAAAGATGGATGCATAGCATTTTGATTGGAGATGGAATATTGACGATTAATTTCCGGGAGATCATTTGGTAGGAGAGATAGAAGGAAGAATAGAAATGGATGGTATGATGGTACTCGTAAGCAGCATACAGTTTGCTGAATTGAATAAGAAGTTATTGTAGTTTGTGTTTTCAATTGTATTTTATTAGGCATGGCTAAGAAATGTTCCGGTACTCAGTCTGTAACCATTCAAATCCTACCTTAAACGATAGATCACCAAATGGTAAAAATAAATTACTATCCGACGTTGTAAATCAAATCGACATCTATGGATTACCTTATGATTAACCCTGTTCTCATTATTACAGAAGCTAGAGGAAATATGAGGACAAGTAAATTGAAGTTATATAAAAGAAACGATTTAATTGAGATGTTTCGATACGAGTAATTAGGCGGGTTGAGTTGGCAAATCCTGCTTTCGGTTCACTTCCAAAGTACAGGCCAATGGCTGGATTAAATTACATCATTCATTTTAGGGCCATCTCCAAATAATGCTTTATATTTACAACTCCGTTATAACATTTATAAAACGCCCAGTATTTTGTATAATTTCTTTCACAAACATTTCACAATTTCAGAGAGGCAGGTAGAATAATTTTGAATCTTTTGATTTGATCCTCTCAAATACGTGTATTGATATTTATCACTTCCATATTGACAGATTACTTTCCCCTGCACATGGATAATGTATATCCGATGAATCAGTCTCGTGTTTACAACATTATTTATCACGCTGAACGATTGCTCCCTTGGTCAAAATTTTGAATCAAAGGGTTGCTTTAAAATATATAAAAATGACCATGTTGATGACAAGCCGTAGAAGGAGGACGTTGAATTACCATACATTTAGGCTGCTAGCATCGCTCGCTAAAAATGCTATCCTCATTATTTCCTCACAATTTTCCTTCCTTCTAAATTAATGCTTATGTCTTTGTCAGAAGGTTGAAATACCCACTTGACATTGCTCATTGAACAGAAATAAAGGGCAATCTGTAGACACTTGAGTAGTGTTAACATGTGACCTAAGACGCAGTTCAGAACTTGGCAAACGTAGGGGATGTAAGACTGAAGATGAGTGTAATGGTGTTCGACCTAGGGATAATAAATAAGAGAAATAGTTTCGATAGGATAGAGAATCGCGCATTAAAACTGCCGTTAGCTGCATGTATGTAAATCTAATAATTTAAAACTAATTTGTCCGCAAGCGTTGAACATGTGTCGATATGTTCATTAGTAATTTTAATCGGGAAACCGCTTTTTCAGAAAAAAATCCCTTTTTAAATGGTTATCTTGCGCTTTCCGGCTCGCTACCGTTTTAATTTAAATTTAAAAAATGGGAGAACTTGAATATTCTAGAAGCTTATGAGCATATTTGAATTTTTTAATGGCCATAATTTATTTTTGAAGATCCCTGTTAATCCCCTTCCAGTGGAACATACAGCAGTGAAACTTGACGTTGCATTCTAACTGATAAAACAGTATAATTGGTTTCATTGTGTTTAAGATAGCGTATGTGAAACTTCAGCAATCTTTAAAATTGTTCATTTCAATATTTCAAATTTTGTCGCCTCATAGAATATTTTCTAGAAATAGAACGTGAAATTATCCATTCGCAAGTTTAATTATGTGACAGTAAGGGACGCCTCCATTGGAAGTTTTTTTTGGGAGGGAAAGGGGTAGAAATGAGGGGTGAGATAGTGAGGGGCTCCCGGAGAGGTGTTGCATCCGTGAACGCGCGGGAACGAATGAATAACTTCTACTTCCGCCGCTCTCGCTCGATGTGGAGCTGGTAGTCGTCGTGATATTCTAAAACGCCAGCAGGGGAGGGCGTGAACATTTAAAAATTTATTTTTACTCTAAGCAGAATTTATCTATGGAAGTTGAATCAATTCATTTCCTGAAATTCGTAGCATAAATTTTATTTCTACTTGGAACTTAAATGGGACCTTTAAATAGTAAATAACGACGCGATAAAACGTGGGTGGTATAATTATAGAAATATATGTCAATTGCTGGAAAATGAAATTGCTTCCATGAGAAATTTGCTATTCAGAGTTAATTTTATGCTAAATGAGATGAGTAAAGTATCTCTCCAAAACATATATGTGATCGGAATGTAATATTAACTCTTTCCATGTAAGTTAAATAACATATTTACGTACTTAAATATCTGTACAATGTATATATATTTATATATTCAACCAATTACTATCGGTAGATACAAATATGCATGCCCATGTCCTACCGTATAGCCTGGTTAGGCACCTATTTCAGAATGAAATGGGTTTAAAAAATTTTGTTTCCACTGGCAGGAAAATTCAGTCTTTTTTTAAATTGGCTTTCATACGTATATATTACTTACGAATATATTAACGCTCGAGAAAGTAAGGTATAATTAAATATGGAAATAATAATAACTTAATAAATATCAACTTTTGTGAAATATATATTTTAGAAGTGAGTTTATTTAAAACATTACTCTCCCATGGACTACAACTTTGACGTGGTGGAAAGGTTTATACGTTCCGATGACCCATAGTGCTATACTGGTGGGAGGAATGATAATTATTCCTTGTAGGGTCATCCATGCCAGGTAGGTCGAAGGTTAGGTGCCAGACGAAAGGTAGTCCGCGCAGCGTATGTTCCTCAGTGAGTGAGTGAGTGGGTGCAAAGGAGTCTGACCCCAGTGGGGCGGCCATTGAGTGATGGTGTCACGTTAAAAATACCCTTTAAGGAAGGCAACGGGAAATCACCTCAATTATTAATCCGATGATTTATATGATGGACCATGTAGAGAAAATCAGTCGTGGCAAATACGGGTCTCGACCCAATCGGCCGTGTGTCGTGCTTGGCAGCTGGAGAGGCCAGGCTTCCGCAGTCGTCATCTCACGACCGTATTACAAAGCAAAACCGATGGCAGCAGCACAAAAGACATAAGAGTAGGCGAGTAGGCTAACTTTGTTAAAATAGGGTATTTGAACGTGAGGACATTATTGAGGACTATAAAACTAGAGAATGTAAAGCGATAGACTGAAAAAGGAAGAAGTATTATGTATACGCAAGGTGGAATGGATGCTATCGGGGATTACTATAGTAATGGTTATAGAGTAATATACAGCGGAATGAATTAGAGATTGCCATATATGCCATAATACTGAATAAAATGGTAGGGAGAATCGTAGTCAGCATAGAGAAAGCAACGGATAGAATATTTATAGAAGAACTAAAACCGACCGAACCGACAAACTTGGGATTTGTAAAGGTGTACCGTTCATGCCACAAAAAATCATAAAGAGGAAGAAATCGATAGAGTATACCATCATTTAGGGTGTATAATGGAGTGCATTCCTGCAGGGATGCATTTGATAGTGATATTGGATTGGAATCCGACAGTAGGTGAAGGAAGAGATGGTAACGAGGTGGGAGACTAGGGTTCAGACACGAGGACTGACTGCATGGAGAAAGCAGTTGAGTTCTTTTGGAAACACCAATACTTGGTTTAGATACCACAAAAGGGGTACGTATAAACGGGAAATTGCAGGTGACTGAGGAAAGTATCAATAAGATTAAACAATATAAAGTTATTCCGCTGATATATCGTAGTAATTTCCATAGAGATTTGGCTGTGCTAGAAAAAATTTCCCCATAGATTCACAATTTACCGACACGATAGAGGTGCAAGACCCGAAGGAGGACTTTTCGTAGCAGTGAAAAGAATTTTTGAAAGCAGTCAATGTTTATTTGAAAATAATAACATAGAAAGTGTTTGATACACCTTACTACGACCTTATCAAACCAACATTAACATAGGCTCTTTCTGTAGACCTCGGATGTTAAAAAAATACTTGGTGCCCTCAATAAAAAATATACAAATTTATTCTTAAAAATAATAGCGGCATCCACATACCTGTAATTGGTAGTGACTTAATCTCCCTGGTATCGATTGGGACAGCAATAGCTTTAAATCTCGCACCCGGGATTGAGAATCTTGTAATTCCTTATTAAAATTGGTGCAAAGAAACTCCCTCCATAATCAGTACTCAAATCCACCCTTGGAAAGAACATATTGGACCTATCTCTTACGAACATACCGAACGTATCATGAGTGTATCAAATGACGAGAGCTTGAATGACCATTAATCCGTGAATGCCAAATTCGACGTAGAAATAAAAACTTTTAAACCAAAAAGAAAAATTTATAATTATCACAAAGCAGACTTTGATACTTTTGCCAGTCAATCAAACTCTTTACTATCCGCATTCAAAACGGGCCTAAGTCATGCCAACGTGGGAGAAACCTGGACAAAATTTGTCAATATTATGCAAAAAGGCATCACAGATTTCATCCCTATGAATTACATTAAATAAAGTCGCGACTCCAGGTATACAATAAAGGCGTTAGAAAAGCACTTCGAAACCAGAGAATGTTACACTCTAGGGTAAAGAAAGCAGGCGTGAATACATCATCCTCGGAGAGTAAACAGTTATTGGGCAAGTATAGATCCTCTAAAATTGAAAACAAAACACAATTATGTAGCACTTTACAAAACTTTAAACGTAAAGCGAGTATTTGATCACTGACCGTAAAGCCTTCTGGGCATATATTAGGGAAGTAAAAGGGGGTAGACAAACCGTGGCCTGCTTAAAAGCTTACTTTGATGGCCCTTATTCCGTCAGCGTACCGTCAGTACCTCAGGGAAGTGAAATCGGACCGTTGCTTTTCTTAATTTTTGTTAACGATTTGAACTGCGAAATGAAATATAGGATAGGATGTTCGCAGATGACACAGTAATTTATCGGGAGTAATTTATTTATCATTATTAAACGTTGTTCAAAATGGGGATGTCTGTAAACCTTAATTAACGTTCGGTGGTAAACTTCTTTAAAAGATCAATGGGATTTTTATACAAATTAGCTGAATTTGGCCTAGAAGTAGTCGATGCGATAAAACAACTAGGTGTTACAATCACTGAAGACTTAACTTGGGGGGCCCACATGCGTAAAATCTGCGGGGAGGCGTAATGAAAAAATTGCGATTTATTAAATACATTGTCAGCAGGAGTGACTCCAAGGTCAAGGAACGTTGTTACCACGTTCTTGTAGGACTTCATTTTGAATATGCATGCATTGTATAGGATCCGAGTGAAAAAGGTCTTATTCGGGAAACTGAGAAGGTTAAATACTGGGCAGCCCGTTCCATTAAAAGCTCTTGCGATAGGACGAAAACCGTCTGAAAGGGGTTGCAAGCATTGGTTAGTACATTGGAAATTCAGTACAATAGGAAAGGGATGAGTATAAATGTAAATAAAACGAGCCTGTTTACTTATCTCCAAAGTATTTTAAACCACAAATGGTGTAAGTAGTAGGGACTAATGAGAAGAATTGCGTTAGGCAAAGAATATTTCACCAGGAGGGTGGAATAGATGACAGGGACATTGAGTGACGATGTTAAGGAAAAGTTCGTATAAAATTTGATATGGAGCGTAGTTACATACTGCGGGGAAACATGGTAACAGAAGCAAGATGATACGCGTAGATTGGAGGCTTTTGAAATGTGGGCGTAGATGAAGAAATGTGGGTGAGAAGGATGGAGAAGGTGAATTGGACAGAAAGGAAAACAAATGAGGAAGTACTAGGGATGGTGGGTGAGGAGAGGAGATTACTGGGAGAAATCATAAGGAGACGGATAAAATTTATGCAAAGCATATAAATCGGCAATGAGATGTTGAAACAGTGACGGAGGGGAGAATGTTAGGCAAACGATGAAAGGGCAGAAATAGAAAGAGATGTTGGACAGAATGAAGGGAGGAAATAAGTATGCAGAGATGAAGAGGTGCTTGAAGTAGAATAGGATGTTTTGGTTGTGTTTTGTTAGGATTCACAAAATGTTTATTTGGTAGTTGTGTCCATCCGAAGCATTCCTTAACCACTAGATTACATATAGTAGTAATTGAACATCAATAAGCTAATGTGGTTTATCACTCATTCTGCTTAGATCAGTGGCGTAGGAACGGGGGTGGAGTGGTTATCTTAACATCCAAGATTTGATCCAATGCAAATTACAGAGGATTACTAACGTTCATCAGCTATTTTTTGGGTGGAGGATTTATGTGTCCAATATCTACTAACTATCGAACATGTCTGCAAGTATTTAACGTGGTCTTATGACGCAGACTTTAGGTGATGAAATATTGGAATCCTGGACTCTTAACTTCGGAGTTTTCCTCCTAAATTACATTGTCAAATATTTTCTTCGTCTCCAGTTCTGTGCTCCACCGAACTCTTCTATATTCTTTTATAGAGTCATCAACCTCCTCCAAGTAACATGCCCCTGCCCTACTCTCCTTTCGCTCCTTTTCCATTTGCTACTTTTCCCATACGCACAGCCTATCCCTCCTATACAAACTTCTTAACACATCCCGCCCATGACAATAACTCCCTTGATCCTATCATAAATAAATCAATAAACTCTCCTAGATATATATTCTTATTTTATATAAATTCACTAGCATTTTTAATTGCATGCCGGTCTCGAGCCTTTGCTGAAGGGTATAGTCTGAATTGACTACAATAAATATTACCTGAAGTGATCCAATATAATTAGTCATTACGCAGTAATGAAATTGACTTTTAAGGAATATTAAATTCAGTGTGGCCAATAGCAAACTCCTAAAAATTACGAAACTCTTGGTAGATTTTCATGTAGAGCTTTTTATCATCTAGCTTTACAGGAAGGAATATTAATCTGATCATTTATATGTATTTTAAATATCTCTTTTGTTTGTCGCACTGGTTTTCAATTATTTGTGTAAAATTACATTAATACATTTCAATTTCGGTTACATTCCATAAAATGTAACAATATAACGAGTTTTCTAAAGTGAAAATAAATTACAATTTCATTCGCTAAAAACAGGAAATTCGTAGAGAAAGGGCTATTATTTTAATGCTTTTTTGTCAGTAAAGATTTTTTGCGAATAACTTGCTATCGATGATGGGATTTGCGTGCTTTGTGGGTATTGTAACAGATTCGTATTTCTCCCATTATTCTTATTACCTTAGCGGTGCCCCTGGCTTAAGCTTAAGTAAAACTTTTATGTGTATTTATTAGCATCAGAACTATTTAGAAAATGCAGACGGGACAAGGAAATTGATAATATGTCTTCCTACCGTGAATGTGTGAATTTTTTATACATAGAATGACGATATACTTATATCGGGAAAAACAACACACATGTCGACGCAATAATCTAAGATTTCAAAAAAATCTCCGATAAATTCCGACGCAGTAAATTGTTACACAGACGCAAATGCTATGCCATCAATGAGAAAATGATAAATTATATTAGAGACTTCTTGTCAAATCGAAAACAAATGGTAGTCATCGATAGGTTTTGCTCAACAGATATACACGTAGATGTAACTTCGGCCGTCTCATAGGGAAGCGTAATAAGATCGCTTCTATTCTTAATATACATTAATGAATGAAACGTACACGTTAGTAGCAATCTAAGATTATTTGCTGACGAGACGGTGGTAAAAAGGGAAATAAGGACCCTACCATATCGTGAGATAATCTCTAGAGACTTAGGCGTAACATTGGATAGGTGCAAGGAATGGGGATTAATACTTAACATAAACAAATGCACAATTTTGAAATTTCGGAACAAATGAAGTTGCGAACAGGATATAAACTACGAAATAGAGGGTTCAGTGCTAACAATGGCCAATCAAGTTAAATATTTGGATGTAGTTCTAACACCACGCCGTTCATTGGGAGCACATATCATGACAATATGCGGATCCGCTTTAAAGAAACTCGGCTTCATTTAACGGGTGGTGTGGAAATGGAATGAGAAAGTTAAATAGAGGTGTTATTTTGCTCTTGTTAGACCTCATTTGGATTATGCCGCAAGTATTTAGGATCCTTGGGGGAACATTTGGCAAAAAGAATTTGATGAAGTCCAGAGAAAATACGCCAGATTCGTTAAAAATTGTTATAATAAGAACACAAGTTTGACAGGTCTCTTAGGGGATTTCGGCTGGGAGTCACTTGAGGTACGAAGAGAACAAGCGACATTTAGACTTTTAGAAAAGTTCAGAATAAACGAGTTTAATGATGACACAAAAGGAACAATGATGGCCCCACACCACTTAGGTAGATCAGACCACAAAGATAAAATAAGGGAGATAGATTCCAATACAGATAGATTCAAATACTCATTCTTTCCCAGAACGATCAGAAATCATTATAGTAAGAAACCGAAGTCATTTTAGAAATATTATAACATTTAATTTACAAGTCGAAACAAAATTAAACATTGTAAAAATATTAGGCATATTTATAGGTGTATATATTAATTGGTAGTTTGTGTTTGCAGGTGTGTGGGTTGTAAGGGTCTTTGCATGAATCTGTGCAATGTTTTGTTTGTGGATTGTATATATTTTTTGCTTTTGCAAGTGGTTTTTTCTAGTTACGGGTGGTGTCCTAACACACATGCCACACGTCCTTACGGCGGGCTGCGGGTATTAATTAGATGGAGAGTTTCCCCTCATATATAGAGTCGAACTTTAATTAAAGCAAATTACATTATCGGGATGGTTATTACAAACGAGTCGGCTTTGATTATTATACATTTAATTTGGTATTCATTAAAAAATTAGATATTTATAATATATTTTAAATGAATATAAATTACCTTTCATCGATATCATTTATTTTATTCTTTCAAATTTTGGCTAATTTGTGGGGCAATTCATAGATTACTGTAGTATTAATATTAATGACATAACATTTATGAGTTAATACAAGGAACATATCATTTTATGACAGCGATTATTGAAAAGAATTAATTCATTGATTAGACACTGCAAACCGTTAAAATCCTCTTATCTGTTAAATTTGAATTATTATCATTTATTAAAAACCAATAAACACCTCCAAAATTCTATTATATTTCCAAGTTATTTCTTTAATTCGCTTATACATTGAGTATATGTACTTATTTACTTTTTGTGCATTGATTTCAAGTAACACAAAATTTATGCCGAGGTCCTGCAACTAAAAAGAACTTTAACATATATGAAGTGACACATTTCAGTATAAGTGATTATAGCCAAACATACGAGAGAACCTTGAAGGGTAATCGTTTTGCAGCCGTAGATGACATTATAAGCGCATCGCTGAAAGAACTAAAGGCTATCTCAAGATTCGAGATTTCGGGGATTGGAAGAAGCGCTGGCACCAGTGCATAATCTCCAATGGGGACTACTTTGAAGGTGACAACATCAATGTATAAGAATAAATAAATACTATTGTCCGAAAAATTAAAATTCTCGTTCATTTTTTAACACACCTCGTAGATGTTTCGACCTCTCTCAGTTTTATATGGTGTAACATGAGATTCAACGGCTACAAAAGCTTCACAAGCATACGATAGTTCTCGTGTAAAGTGTCAATTGTACCATACACTGGGTTACCGTGAAATTAAGCGCACGTCCTAGCTTACGTTTGCAGGCGAATGTTTTCGCTCATCCTTTTCTGCAATGTAATACCTCGGCGTTAACGTGTGACTAAACTGTGTGACATCCAGCATGCGTCGCTCAATAGGGAATAGGATGAAAGAGAGAGAGAGAGCGTCGTGTTTTACTACTGTTGATGTCAACTCAAAAAATCTAGACAAAATAAAACAGTTGATTTGTTTCATTTATCTTCATAGTTACACATTTCTCGGTATTGATTTCGTCGGGTGAAAATGATTTTACGGCGGGATTTGATGCATCCGTTTTATTCGATTTTATAGTTGCTTCGATTTTGTTTTTTCGACGTTTAGGACAGCAGGAATTAATGATCCATTTTTCCCTAAATAAATTTTACGTTATGCATTTCCAAGGGCAGGTAAGCCGCAAGGGAGGAAGGATGTCTCTCAGTGTTTCTGTCTGCCGCAGACGTCACTTAAACCGGTGCCAATAACAGTTTATTAAATCTCCATCCCGATCCCTGGAGACCTCACAAAAAAATTCGCCAACAAACTGCACTCAATCCACAAAATTGAACACGTTTTTCTACCTTCGTTCTACCTTAAACGAGCACCCTTTCGAAGGTGTGGGACCCGTTAAAGCCGCACCGCCGGGCGTTGTGATACGGTGTCTGATTAAGGGTTGGGATGGGGGAGAAAGGGGAAAGAAGGGGGAAAAAAAACGAAAGCCATAGTTGTCGGTCCGTTTGGAGCGTACGGAAGCACTGTATTTGGAAACGATTCCAGGGGATCGATGGTTTACTGACTAGCAGCGACCTCATTTCTGACAAAAAGCCCTCCGATGATCGCAATGACCGTATCCTCTCCCCTGCTCTCCTCCCCCAGCCACCCCTTCCCCCTTCGCTAAGGGTTACTGCCTCCTCTGCGGCCATCAAATTCGGTCGATCACAAACTGGGAATAAAATAACCTACATCCCATAAAGAACGGGATTCCCCCGATTCGATCATTTTTTCCCCGAGCTATCTTGATGCGTGTTCATATAATAATATATGGCCTGTCCAAATAGTAAAATCTCGTTCCCGTTATTCCAGACCACCTCGTATTTTTTTTCCTCAAAGGCTTCAATAATGTATGCTTGATTGGTCGCGGCGAGGGATATGGATCACCATTTTTTTCTTTTAACTTAAAAAGATTCTGATAGGGAACGTGCCGGATAAATCGCTCGTTTCCTCCGGGCATGAGACGAGGTCCATCCGCCCGCCAGCTGTCCGGCAGTTACCTTAACCCAGTGGTGGACTTACTCGGGTTGGGATCTCAATAGTGACCTTCAGAATTGGGGTGTTTGCCCAGGTTTGGCGAAGGGATAAAGGATTATATTTTCCTCAACATTAAATTTTTATTTTTCGATATGGTAGGAAAAACACTATAACCCTTATCTGCAACCAAGCATTTTTTGCTAGTTGAGGTAGGTGGAGTTTTTTTTTTTGCTTCTAAATGGATGGTTTTTGTGATTATCAAAAATCGTAGAACATGGTTTGAGAACTCATTTGTTTGGAACTGTAATGTTTTTCCTAGATTTAACCACATTAATTTTCAGGGTATTTTCACTTCATGATAGTACATCATCGCATAAAATATGGGAATTCATATCAATAGTATTATCTTCCATCAGGGTCTATCAACTACATACATGAGTGCGAAGCGACTGATGTGTTCGTGATAAGTCACGTTTTATTCATGTTTTAATCTATTATTTTAACAGCATTACTTCCAATAATTGTTGCATTTTATCTCATCGTCTATACGTGTTTTCTACCCTAATCATGTTACTGTCACTTTTCAAAACTTAATAATTACCAGATTCTATCTAAATGATGCGTAAGAAAGAAGAAAATAGGGATATAACATGATCTATACGAGAATATGGTAAGTCACACTGTTTTTTGAATTGTATAAATGTGATTTCATTTCCAATTCAAATAGATAACTATGTTCAATTATTAAATTCATCTGATTATTCCGAGTTTAGCATTATAGTAATGACAGCTAGTAATAGTATTGATAGAAAGCCCTTCAGAGGTAATAAGGTAAGGACGTCCTCCATTATCAATTTTCTTTCGCTTCTCCGAATTTATAAAGAAAGATATTTGAAATGAAAATCCCTCATAATATCAATGAGGCATATAAATATAAAATATTTTTAAAGGTGCAGCTTGAAATACCTGAGAATAAAGAGGTAGTAGTAAGATACTGACCATAATACTAAATTTTCTAACTCGGAAAGAGTTGATTTGAGCAAAAAACTAGAAAAACTGCCAATTTGTATAATATTGGTACTGGATTACTGAATGATTATAGCGATTGATAGGAAATCTAGTATGAAAGGACGAAGGGTACTAAAGGCCTACCTCACTGGTAATGTCAAGTTGACTGAATGTAATGTTGACATGGAGGAAATAATTATAACAAGATACTCACTGGTCTTCGATTATAAGATGAAAGGCTGTGAAAAACGTATTCTCAAAAAACGTACATTACACTTTATTCTTCAAAAACACACTAAGCCAAGAAAATGGTGAAAAACATTAAGGTACATTGTTCAAACTATTTGGTGATGACCTAATTAACTTTTTTTTTAAGTCAAAACTTCCCTTCAATGGTAATAGTGTAAATCACTACCCCGTACGCTTCTCAGTTGATTTGCGGGAAATATGTTCTGGGACGTAAATTTATATTGTTTTGATTTGTCAGGGCAGTTTTGACTAGATTTGGAAATGTATTTCTCAGGTCCTAAAAATGATTGAAAATTGTATTGAAAAACACCTCCACAAAAATATTTCTCCGCTTACATACGCATAGGGGTAAGATGTACTAGTTAGTCCGCGAGGAAAGGGGTCTAAATGTGGATAGGTCTTTAACGAATGAGAAAAAGACTTTTTATATTTTTAAACATAATTTAAATTCTCAAATGTGGTACACTCATACGACAAAATTCCTTTATAAATGAAAATAATGGTTTTATTAAATGCTCAGGCTATTAGTCTTCCTTTTTTTGCCAACAAAATCGCGATATTCATATTTATTACGGCTTTCGACGACATTTAAACGTTTCAGTGGACTTAAATCAGAAAAAAAACACCCAAATGAAAATATGTATCCATCATGCCAAAAGCCACCCTGCGAACATCGGGTGCTTAAATGAACGAGTTGATTGCTAGCTTAACTTGATCAACTGAGCAGAACTCAGTGCCTAGTTATTTAGAATTTCACCATAATTTAGAGAGATACTTGAAATTACTTACTAAATTATTGTACGCGGCCATAATACCAAATATTACAGTATTTACCTGTCGGCTGTTTTTTCCATCTTGCTGCTTTTGCTAGGAAATATTTAGTACTTTTGCATATCTTACGTTAAAAACCATATCCTGATATGTTGCGGAGAGCCTCATAGAGAGCATCAATAAAAACAGTAGCAAAACCGCTATTTCGCAATTGATGGTGTGACGAAGGTTCAAATTATTTTCGGGATTAGCGAAGCTATAATAACTGGAAAAGTAATTGTAGCTTCATTTTGATTACTTTCGGTGAATCGTAATTTCAGCAGACTTGGAATTTTTTTAAGAAGTTAGATATATAGATGGGGTATGGATATTTCCTGCAATTCCATTTATTCGGTGTTAATAATTTTTATCACTTGCATATATTTCACTGAAAAAAAACGTTCACCTCTCCGCGCCATTTCTCTTATAAACCTAAAAAGTAGCTATTTAACCGGGAAGAGCTCTATCTTAAATCTCTCACGCGGATCTCACGCTGATACCGAAATTTATCACCCTCACTACAAATAATCGCGCGTATGGGATGAGGGATGAGACCATAATTTATTGTCAAGGGCTATAATGGCTTATATAAATCTTCATTCGGCCATTAACTCTAACAGTAGCATACCAAATGGCTTTTGAATTTTCGTGATTGGACAAAATAAGTTAATAATTGATCATCGCATTTGTCAAAGATTTAGGTTTTCCCCAAATAACAGTTTTTCGTATGACTTTACGTCAATGGAAAGATAAAATAATAAAATTTCATCTTTATTTGAAGGATTCGAATGCTGTACAGAGTTTAAATTTATCTTGTTGTTACTCGGTGGAATTCAGATTTAAAGTGTGTGATATTCAACATTGTTTTGGGGACATTTCCTATCCCTACGTCCATCTGCGGTTTTCAGGATGACCTTCTACCCGGGAAGTCATTCAGTTTGGTTGAAGTTGAGGGTGCCCACATGCGACACACGAAATCAAATCCGTGCCCTCCGGTAGGTATTCTTTAGCGCTCTACGCACTGGGCTTCCCTGTCTCTTTTGTTTCTTTTATGGGTGTTCAATATGCCATTATTATCGTTTATCGTGAAACTGATCTGCATTAAAATTTCTTGAATATATTCCGAGTTGTGAATTCTCAAGACAAATTATTACTACAAACATTAGTAATGAATGTAAACATACTCGTATATGACACGGTGTATAGTGTGTTGAATCCGTTTAATATAATATCGTGGAGAAAAGCAAAGTGATGGAATCTGAAACAGTGGTAAAATTTGTTGGAAGCCAAAACCTGGTAAATGTTTTCTAATCAATGAGCAGTTCAGACGCGGACCGTTTTTAATGACCATATGTGCGTGGTTTCTGGGCATTCGGGTATCGCGAATTATGAGGTCGAGGGCGTGAACCGTGCTCTGTTTGGAGAACGGCGTCGGGTTCAAAGGGAGCAGAGGGAGCGGAGGAGGGGAGGATTGATTGCTCGTAGGGGGGAAGGGTACCAAAGCTCCGAGTGGGGGTGGGGATGGTCGATGGAGGGAGGTGGCGGGGGAGGAACGTCGTAACAACGCCGTCATTTCAACCCTGCTCCCCGTCTATTCCTGATATCTCGTCCACCTCCCCCATTTGTTAAAATGGGGTGAGCGTTGAACAAAACCCATTGCCCTCGAGGGGAGGAGAATTTGGATTGGTAGGAGGGGGAAGATGGTAGGTAAAAGGCGGGGAGCGAAAAGCGGAAAGCTAATGGAATGGGGAGGGTTATCCTCCTTCCCTGAAGTTTCTCCCCACCCACGATATCCCGTCCAAATAATCCCATGGCCTCGGTCGAATGGTATGCACGTGCATGAATTGAGGAACGGCTTTGTCAAAATGACGTTGAGATTCTGGCGGCGTCTCTTGTAGCCTTCAAAAGGGTAGAAAATTATGAACAGTAACATCGTTAGAGATCGGATTTGTTGACGGAGTTAGTGCACTGTTGTCGACCATCTAATATCGAGTACCTTGACTTTTAAGTTCTTACATTTTTAGTTTATCTCTATTGCCACTGAATTGTCTATTCCCTGTAGAAGCGCCTTTTATGTTTCTTCTTCTTTTAGCCAATGAGGTAGAAAACACCATAATACCTTAATGATGACCTTATTAGATGAATGAGAAAAACATTTTGGAAAAGCAAATAGGAATAGGTAGGAAGGAAGCATTAAATGGTGATTGTTATATCTTTAATGCTTCTAGACCCTTTTAAATTCACAGCGATTACAAATATTAATGTAAAAGTATTTGAAGGAGAGTACTTTAACGGGGGCGGTCCTTGTAATATAAGCATCGCTTTCTATGAGTATGCTAGTTCTTTAGAATACGAAGGATTTCGTATATCTCTTTCGTTAAAGACGCAAAGAACTATCAAGTATAAGTTCTTGAATCCATTAATTACTGCTGCTTCAGTAGCTTACTACAATTATCTAGCCGCATGTTTAACGTAAGTCAAGAAGAATAGGATCGAGATAAGTTCATTACTGAACTCTCCTGAGGTACCAATTTGCCAATTGAATAAAATAAATTATTTTATGATTGCGATTGTAAGCGGAATTATGATTTAAATACACGCATTTTTTTGCGGATGAGTTTATTGCAAAAGTCAATGTGGGTATGATACTAGAAAAAATCGCGGTGGAAGAACTTTTTGATTAATCAAACAGAGAAACTTATTGCTGAATTTAAATGCTACCAAACTTGTAAATAAAATAGTTAGGTATTTAAATATATCGAGTAACTTTCATTTCAAAGATATCCGGCATTGAAGGAAGGGATTATAGTATGGTTTCTTTTTATTTTTAACAAGCGTGAATGTGAGATTCACTCATCAGCTTTCAACAGTATATTTAAGGCCTGAAACCCTCCAAAGAATAAGAGGGGCGTTATTTCTTTGTTTAACTGAATAAACATAGTTTTACTGAAATGGTTAATGAGAATACTCTTTATCTTACTCCTGAACTTCAGTCAATAATTTGTTGGTTTATTAGTTTTGTTGGGGAGGCGACCGACAGCTAAGGTCATTTGCGCCATTAGGGATGGGTGGGAAAGGAAGGGTGGTGTCGGAGTTTGCCTACTCTTGTCGAAAGGCGTCAAGGGGTCCGCAGTTTAACGTCCCATCCGACGGACGTCATACTCACTCGAAGTGCTCTCCACAAAACACCTCAAGTAGGGATCGGGATACCACTGAAAAATATTTGTTGTCTCCAGAATTGCAACCTGGACCTTCGCAGTGGGAAGCCCGTACGTTAGCCTCCGCACCATCCCGATTCCCAAGTAATTCTTAGAAATGCTTTCATTACGTTGTATGTTCAAATCGGTCTGGCGTATTATTTGTTCCATTATGCTTACATTATAGAGCAAGGTGCGGATTTCATTGCTAAGAAACTTAGGGTGGAGAATATTCATCCTAGCAAAGGAAGATGGGTATTAATTATATGATTATGTCAGTGACGGTTTGACGAAATTTGACATCTTATGCTGGAAATCACGCCAGTGGTTTTCTTTTTTCTACCAGAGGCTTTGAAGAATGAAAATACAGATAAAAATAGAATGTAGTCTTAAAGCAAGAACAAGTAATCTAGTTGTGGTTCATCGATTGCCTGGCCAAAAAGACTGAAACAAAAATATTTCAACAAAATATTCTATGAAGAAACACTTCAAGAAAGTCTTCCTACCAAACCTATGAACTCACTCAAAATATTTGCATTTAAATCTGGGAAGTATTGGCATAAACTACACGCTTTCTTTTTACCAGAAAATTATTGAAATACGTAAAGAATGAATCAGTTCATATCAGCTCTAAGCAGTGAGACTCACTTTTATTCACATTGCGACTAATAGTAGGATTTTTTTCATTTTTCTTGCAACTAATTCTATCTAGTCGGAAATGTTTATCCTTTTTAAGCCATTCGATTATGAATTATGAACATAACTCGGGCTTTCGTTCACTATTGCGAGGAAAAAACTGAAAACCTGGAAAATTATGCGCTCGATTATTTAATGGGAATAATCAGCTTGAAACAAAATAATTACTCTCCTAAGGTAATGCTATTTGTTAATAATAAGTAATGGTACCCTTGCACGTCTGACGGCTTTTTGTGTCATCTTTGATCCCAAAATATGGATACGCTTGAAAAAGGTTTGATTTGGAAAGTACGGTAGACTAAGAGTTCCTTTGCTACTTGCTAATGACATATGTACGCATATTACCAAAGAAAGTTAATTAAATAGGTTTATGAGAATTATCATAAATTTTTATTCAGTTTCAGCAAATTGTGGATTGGATTCATAGAATTCAATTACAGTAAAATAGTAGAATAATTTATGATTGATGTCTTAAAGTATCTGTATCCACTTGCTACATATATTTTTAAAATACGAGCTTTTTTTTGACGCCAGTTTTGATTAACTATTCTTATCTCCTGCGAAATACCACCTTATTTGTCATTAGCGTGTGCTCTGTTATACATCAGCGAGTCTAAATCGTTTCTGTTGACATAAACTCGACAGTTTCAGTGTTACCAGTTATGGTCTAGATGTTGTAAGAATTTCTTGATACAATTGGCTTTGGTTTTAATTTTTAAGTGACGAGTCAGTTGCGTTTTGTTTTTATGCTATAAACAGGAGTATGTCATTGCATTTTAAATGTTAAATCACTTCTATAAAAACGCTCGTAATACTCATACAATGGTCAAGCGTGGTATGAAAATTGTAAATGTCTTTGAAGTCTGCCTTGTTCATTGAGTAGATCTGGGTGGTTCGGATGCAAAAGATGGGTTAATCGTCTCTCTGCTTTAATATCCTCTTTCCACCCGAGTGTTCACACCCATGCGTGTTTCCCAATGCCTTGGTGTGAGTGCTTGTTTGAACTATAACCGGAACGCTCTCCCCACAGCTGTAAGGTCCAGCGAAAAAGCGGTCGGTACCCTCTTTCCACCAAGGGTATTTTTTTGTAGTGGGTTATGGGAAGCGGAGGTGGGTGGAAAATGATAGGAAGCGAGGGTTGAAAAATCGAAACCGCATTGATTTCTCACGGTTGCGGAAAAAAAATTTCAAAAGGGAAATGGTTCGTGTGGCGTCGCGATCCGCTAAGGCAAATGTGGGGCAAATGATTTAAGGGAACAATTGAAATTGTTCAATAGAAGAGACGGTCCTTCAGGACCATGCATGTTTGCATAATACTTTCGGACGGGATTGGATGAATTTGCGTAACCAGAGCCAAGTAACTCTAGTCAACGTGCTCTAGTCCAAAATATTAATGCCATAAATATTTAATCAGTGTGGTAATGCGTACGGAATTGAATGTGGAAAGAGAAAAAGAATCGATGATGACAGAGATTTTTCTGGTTGTTGAATTAAAAGTTTGAAATTAATTACATTGCACGAGATAGAATTTTGTGATTAAGAATTATAAGGAAAATTCACTCAGAGAGAATTTGCGCCGAGAAGCAATTAGATGTCACTGGTGTTACGGAAAATTCTGCCTGTATTTAGTAAAATACTCATATGGGTCCGGATGTTTCCTTCGATTACCTTTTTTAAAAATGTAAATAGGTTTTATTTCGGTACAGAGTGTTGAGACCCATAATTTTAATTATGCTGCCAGGACTACAATAGCAATTAACAGCAGTGACGTAAAGTCCGTCTCTTTTTACCGTTTCGGTGGACTACGTAAGCACATTTAATAATACCGGATCTTAATTTCAACACTGACGGTTACGCTATATAGTATTTGAGTTTTGTCTGAACACTACGTAGCAAATACCTGTGCAGTTTGCGCCAAACTTCTGAACTTGGTTAGTTTTTTTAAAATTACCTACGAACTAATCTGAAAGCTGTGAATTTTTGTAAATAATTAGTGAACACTTAGGGAAGGATGGGGCCGGAGTTGAAAGTTGGTATTAGCATGCATATATTGATGGATAGAACGATAGGAATGACAATAGTCTCATGGTCTAAAAATAACTGGTTTCTCTTTTAGTATTAAAATAACATTAAAAATATTATTTTTCGCGGCTTAAGGGACTTTTTATAGGAATGTGATAGAATCTAGCTCACAGACGAACCTAATTCATGCGCCCCTCATTATTAAATCCCATCAGTCCTTGGGATTATTTCACCATTTTATTTTTACCTTCGTCTGTGCGCAGCGAGGGTAGGACAAGTTAATAAAAGCGAGGTCTTTGAATCATTGGAAACTTGAAAAAGTATTTAAAGAAACCTATCCCAAGGGAGCAGTTTTTCAGCACTTTGACCGACTTCCAAAGCGAAACTTCATTCGTATTCTCAGGCTAGCAGCGACCAATCCCGTGTTCAACAGGTAATCAAAGCGATGCAGTCTGTGACAAGGAATGGCCTAATTAAAGAATATAGTATTCCGAGGGAAAATGGTTACTATGATAACATTATGTTTAACAAATATGAGATACCGCTGGGTAATGTCACGCAATTTCCAGACCGTCAGTTGCCCACACGACATTATGTTCTGACTTAATCGAAAAAATATTCACATTCCATCGCAGAAATATACCTTAATTTTTCCGAAAAACCATATGTATAACTACTCTCATCATGCCCTTCATATTCCACACCCCCACAGTAAATCGTGCATGGAAATACTTGACGCAATTCAATAATACCGTCTCTAATTGACCCATGATCTATCCGCAATAGAATCTAGTTACTGCGCAATGAAATCCCAGCGAAAAGTAAATTGTGTGAGCTGTGTATGTTTATTCGGACTTCATTTTAGGTCCGAAAGCGAACATCAATGTGTAACTAATTAATGTTCACAAAGGGATTTACAAGGTGATCCTAATTTTAACATAATTGCTTTTGATTTCAACCCTTTACCATAAATGCTCCGTTCTGCCCGGAAAAAATAGAACCGTGAAGCGAGTTAGCATATATTTTACTTTCAGAAGATTTTGAGACAGAATAGTGGAAAAGAAAATATCTTTCATTACGTGATCTCATAGTGATCGGAAAAAAGAAATAGCCAATATCGAAGCATTGAGATGGTAAAAAAATTAAAAATATACCTAGCTTATTTGTTTTGAGAATTTTAATTAATAGGGAAGAGGAAATTTTACTTCTGGTTTGCAAATTTAACAATTATTGATACAGAAAATGTATTTTATTTATTTAAAGCCACTTTTCCTTTGTTTTGTTTTTTTATAACTGTTGAAAACATAAATATGCATTGTTAAGGACATATTCAATATGTCGTAATGATGATTTTAATTCCTTAGCCACCAAACAAGTAAATTTTCTTCACCTTTAGTTCTGAGCTCTATAACCTATTTTAACCTAGTTTATCTAGGTTATTTTGATTCAAACCGTCAGCCACGTTTAAGTTCCATCAATTTAAGTTTCATCGTTTCGTCTTCGTATTAGTAAAATATATAGACTATAACGCCAAATCATATTGTCTTGAGTACACCACTCCGTGGAGGCTTATTAAAATCCAAGACTCCAACAATTACGCCCTATGTTCCATTCCTTTCGTCAATCCTCTCCAAATTGAAGCGGAATAGCGAATTCCTCTAAACCAATAATAATAATATTTCCATAATTAGTCGTTTTTCTTGCTCGCCGAGTAATTCGCTCAATAATTCTTTTTCATATATTTGCTGATTTCAAAATTTGGTCTTTAATCTAATTCCAAATTTATAAATTCTAATCAGCTAATATTGTTCAGCATTTAGCTATTCCTAGAGTTACAAACAACCCATCTATATCCGCCAATTCACCTTACTAACGAGCGAAAAACTAAAGCAACCAACAAGGATTGTTTATAATAGAACAATTAAAAATATAATTTAGCAACTAATGTTTTTGGTGTATAAAAACTAATTAGTATGGTTATTAGTGTGTCAGTGACGCCGCATCTTTCACTACTCTACTATATACTATATCAATAGTTTCTTCAGCGTAGCCTCAATATCATTTTTGCCTTTTTATTTATACTTTGAATTCCGCGTTGACGATTGTAGAAATGCGTCAATTAACACTGCATTCACTAATGAAAACTTCGTTGCAATTATCCACAGTTAAAACTTTATTGCCGACCATGGTTTCGATACACTGTATCATCTTCAGGTGACCTGAAGATGATACAGTGTATCGAAACCATGGTCGGCAATAAAGTTTTAAATGTGGAAAATTGCAACGAAGTTTTCAGTATGTCTCGATTCCACAATATCACGCCTGATTCTTCACTTTTCGTACTGCATTCACTGTTGAATTTATAATTATAATAATCGATAGTCTATATCATCGTAAACCGTTGACACATCAGCGATTGTAATAAGCCCCTGATGAGGTGGCTGCTGTTAAAACAGGTGAAGGTGATTTGTCGGTTTAAATGTTCTGCATAAATATTTTTATCTTTATAATTTAACAACATTTATGACTGAAGTCTCTGATAATTAATATCCAAAAACGCCATATAAAGAGCCATAATTCTGTATACAGTTATTTCGTTCTGATACAATCTGTTTTAAGGGAGGTTTGTGCAAGTATGCTTGCTTACAGTATACGGGTATGCTTATTTCTTGTACTCAAGGCCGTCATTATGCAATTTTCGTCCTAACGTATGTTATACTACTTATATAAAATGACTTGCTCACTAGTGATTCATATCTAAGAATTTGTCTTAGTCTCGTAAATGAGAAAACGAGTGATTGAGATCCACATCTTTCGCCAAAAAGTCTACATTACGAAACTTGCATGTTAGGGGCGTTACGAGAGCATTAATCCTATAATTGACAAATAACTTATTCTCATATCCACTAACGCATTTAATAAACTGAGCAGCTAGCTTATGAGTTGCTGCCTCCTAAGGGAAAAAAAGTTTACGTTTGAATTTAATCTCGATGAGAGCACATGTATTGCGTAAAAACTAACTGAAATTGTGGATTACTGCACTATTCGAATAAAATATTTACCTTTTTTCAGTTTTT